>CADEBD010000382.1:0-117808 GCA_902825455.1 Arctia plantaginis | reverse complement strand
ATTTTTTTTTATCTCCTTTTATACAAATCAAAAATCATATCAAACAAGCATTTTTTTACAAACCGTCAAATACAAAGTTATAGATCTCGATACGGCGATTCCGAATATGTAACTAACTCAATTTGGTAAAAAATGTTGGATACGGCGGTTATAATAAGCACGGCAGAAGTAGCCCTATTGAAAGTGGCTCTGTCTGGAACATTCAATCGGATCCTCGAAATTATCGAGATTTATAGACTAATCCGTCTAGTATTTTCGATAGCCCTATAAAAGCGGAGCGAGTTGACCGTACGGAACAGTATTGTTTTAAAACACAGCGAATTAACATTGAAGCGAATTTCTAGTGCGACTAACGAGTTATATAGTGATTTCTTGTTTGTAATAGTGAGTGTTTGTAAATATAGTGCAATAAAAATAACTAACCGACTACCTTTATTAATTGTATTCCCCGCTTGTAACAATTTGGTGGGATAAAAGTGGGATAAAATTATGCCGGTTTACGTACGAAAATGAATCTTTCTAAGAAAAATGTTCGTGCAATAATTTTCTACAACTTTAGAAGAGGCCTGACACGGCTTCAGTGTTTTGAAGAGCTTACATCTGTGTTCAGTGATGAAGCCCCATGTCCGCGGACTGTCGAACGCTGGTATTTAGAATTCCAGCGTGGACATACTAGTGTTAGTGACAAATCTCGCGAAGGACACCCAAAATCAGCCTTCACTGAAGATAACATCATTGCTGTGAGACAACCATTTAGAAGATCTTGCATGAAGCGCTTGGTATGAGAAAGCTAGTTTGCCGTTGGATACCGCATCTGCTTTCCGACGATCACAAGGCGGCCCGTGTCAGATGGTGTAAGAAAACTCTGCAAAGGTTCAACCGAGGAGAGTCAAATCACGTCTACGACATCATCAGGGGTGACGAATCTTGGATCTATGCCTACGATCCTGATTCCAAACAACAATCTACAATCTGGGTCTTTCAAGACGAGCCAAAGCCGACTAAAGTTGTTCGTTCTCGAAGCACTTCAAAGAAGATGATGGCCACGTTCGTTGGAAAAACCGGCCATGTTGCGACTATTACACTTGAAGATCGTAGAACGGTTAACGAAGAGTGGTATACCACAACTGACCACAAGTCATCGCCGAATTTCAAAAATCTAACTCAAAGCGACGCATCATCCTGCACCACGACAATGCAAGCTCACACAGCGCTCGTCAAACGATTGAGTATTTGAAGCAGAAAAAGTAGAAATTCTTGACCATCCTCCATACAGTCCTGACCTAAGCCCTAACGATTTCTCTACACTTCCTAAAATTAAGAAATGTCTTCGTGGTCAAAGGTTCCATCCCGGTGAAGAAGCAGTCGACGCTTTCAAGTCAGCCATTTTGAACACCCCCCCTTTAGAGTGGAATAACTGGTTTGAGCGAATGGAAAAGTATATTAAGCTACGTGGTGAATACTTTGAAAAACAATAAAAAGTACTGCGAGTATAAGAAAAAAAAACACAACTAGAACTGTTGTGTTTTTTTCTTCAAACGACAAAACTTAAAAGGAATGCCTCGTATGAATCATACAATCATAAGAATAAAATAACACTACTATAGTCTTACGCTAGTGTAACTTAGTCTAATTATTGTCTAGGATCAATTTTAAACCGAAATGTCCTACACTGTAATAAATATTGGTCAAATAAATAAAAAATATTTAAAAAAATTAACAGTAAAACAGTAAGTGTGAGAAGATTGGTGTAGTGGTGTCTGAATTAGGAGTGAGCCTGTATCTTAGATGACCAGGCACTCACCCTGCTAAAACATTGCTTTGCTGTAGTTCCATTATTCATACAAACTAAGAAGAAACATTAAAAGTCGTCGAAGAAGATTTAATTTTTTTTTAAAGATTTAAAGATTTAAAAACCTTTGAATACGAAATCCATACTTATTTTATAAATGTGAAAGTGAGTCTATTTGTTACGCTTTCACGCCTAAACCACTTAACCGATTTTAAAAACTATTTTACCAATGGAAAGCCCCATTATCAGCGAGTAGCATAAGCTACTTTTTACTTTGATAACCGACATACACGCGGCCGGAGCTGCGGTAAAAAGCTAGTACATAATAAAAGAATAAAAACTGAATAACAGCCGGATACCTCAAAATGCGTGTTGTGCGTGTGTAAATATGTGAGTATATATGCGTGTCTGTTGAGCGCAATAGTGTAAGATAATGTGTTCGTGTAATTTAGTTTATAAGTTTATCTGTTTGAAATATAAGTAGGTATCTACAGGCCACCTCTAGCTTTAGATTAATAGCTATGTAGTAAACTTTCAATAGTAAGATATTCCAGGTCTTTTAGCCATTTTATTATTACTTGTTTGCATGCACGCCTTTGTACTATGGGATTTAACTTTGTATGGGACTTTCGCAAATATTGATGCTAGAGTTCTAAAAATTAATATTAAATAGGAAATCCTTGTTATAAATAATAAAAACATATTACATATTTCAGTATTTTTTGTGAACTACTCCCCATCCTTAAATTAGCGAATATAGAGTTAAGCGCGTGCAATACGCCTAATGTGTACAGCAAGCCACATACTTTGACTAAGGTGTAATAATTGTGAAGTTAGGTCTTGTAGAGTTAGGGCGTGTAGAGTTAGAAGCTTGGCTCTACATGAGATCTGATAACTTTTTGACAGTGCGAGCCATATGGTCTCGTCTTGGCAACATTTTACATGAAAATGTTTTTGATGGGATGTTTTATTCCGCAGCCAGTACCGCTTTGTGTCTTGTCACAGAAGTGGAGACACGTTCTTCAGGGCTAAATTTTGTTATCCTCATTAATCTTCACATGCATTAGTAAGTGTGATTCACTGATTATGTGGCAATAATATCTAATACGACACTAGTTAAGAAATTAAAAACAAAATACACTGAGAGTTTAAACTGAAATTAAAAACTATATTTTAAAAGTATGTGTTATAAGCGTGTTATAATAAGGCTTTGTTTTAATTTTTGGGATCGCAATTTAATAACAATAAAGAACTGAAATGAAGAATGCTTTCATCAAATAATGACGTTATAGCTTCTGGGTAGGTATACTCATACATAGCGCTACGTGATATGCATTACCTTTGATCGGTGGCAATGAAACTTCTGTCGAATAGGCGATAAAAACTGTCAGACTCAATCAAGATTCCGTTCTTATAACATGGTTATTGTTATAATTGCGAAAGTAACTGTCTGTCTGTTATGCTTTCACGGCAACGTTTTTTACGTTAGACCGATTTTAATGAAATTTGCAGTAGATAAACTCTGATTCTTGCGGAAGGACGTAGGCAACTTTTTACTGCGATAACCAACCTACACGCTGGCGGAGCCGAGTGCAATCAAATTTAACAAGATCGCCATGTTCCGCCAGTAGGCATACAAAATAATCAAAGTACCTAAGTCATTATTCCTGTTACAATACAATTATTTAATTTAGTCAAGATAGACATTGATTTGATTTCTTAATTAAATAATATATTGATAATTAAAATCAAAGTCAAAATAATTAAAAATGCCAAATTAATTTCGTTACAAATACCTAATTATATACATACTCGTACTTAAGTCAAAAATTTATCATTAGGAAAATCTATTTTGCAGCATGCTTTGTCAATAAGTAATTTGAAAAGATTGCTTTTAAATTCATTTATATTTTTACAGTGTCTGATTTGTTTGGGTAAATGGTTATAGCTTTGGTGCTATTGCGTAAACAATTTTATGTTCCGTTCTGGCTTTTAATAAGTGCAGATTATGAAACTAAATAGAGGAAGGTTATTTATCACGAGCATGCAGTCTTTATTAATGTACATAGATGGAAATAGTCTTAGTTTACGAAAGTGTCTTAACTTATAGATAGCTCGGCGACATTTTTTTGAGCTATAAATACTTCTTCTTTATTCATAACAGTACCATAGAACATTATCCCGAATTTTAAGGTTGATGATAGCATACGTAAAGCATAAGATAAATACATTGCAAATATATATAATATATTATATAAATACTAACTTTTAAACTTTCGCGTTCCATGATAATTAATATTATTTAACGGGAATTAACGCGATCTCTTATTTAGGGTATTACACCACTGTGACCACGGCCGGTGCAACCTGGTCGAAACGTCAGGCAAACCAGAGGTATGTAATACCCTAAATAAGAGATCGCGTTAATTCCCGTTAAATAATATTATATTATATAAATGATTGGATCAGAGGTGGATTCAGGAGACAATGTACTGGGTGGGGTTCAAACTTCAAAAACGTAACCACACCAACACGACTTACTTATCAGTTAGTTATAAATAAATGTTTAAATTAAAAATTTAAGAAATTAAATTAAAATACAAATTTACACATTAGAATGCATTACAGTCATGAAAAACAACATTTACATCGCTTTACAATTATTTGGTATTTTCGTGTTTGATGCACACAACAAGCACGTACGTCAAAAAGTGCAAACTGCCGGCCCACGCAAACACGGCATAGGGGAAAACAATTGTTTAACAACTAGGGTGGGCCCTGCGTGTTTATTATTTGTCTTTGCACGCTATAAATATTTGAATAAATATCCAGCACTGGGACTCAGCTCTGCATATTGAATTTAATAATTAAAATAGTGAGAATAAGTATAATATAACACAGTTAATTTGTAAAACTAAAATCAGTGCATCAAATAATAGGAGACGTTCCTTTACTTTTCTTATTCTTGCAAAATAATGACACTACACTTATGATAGTAGATAAGCTATAGGTCTAAAGGTAAATCTGCACCTACATACATATGTATGTTGCTTTGTAAGTGAAGCATGATCGATAAACCTAATTTATTTGAAGTTTAGGCTAAGGCACACCTGCTAACTCAATATACTTTAGGAACTTTATTAGGTACTGGTTCTAAATCGATTGGCACAAAGTTTTTTTTAATATAAATGTGCACATTATTTGAATTTCGAAACATATTAGTCAAATTAATTTAAAATTTAAATTTGATTTGTTTAGGGTTGGGTGCCTATAAAGCCATAGTGAGAATTATCGATTCAGATGACAAATGAACTCGAAATGTATATAAAGTATTTCTGAAAACCATAAACGAGCGTGATTGAATTACAGAGAGCGTCACAACGACCTACCTAACGTGCAAGTCGCACCCACTCCAGTGAAATTTTTGAGAACCTACGGTCGAAGTTGTTGACGATTATTGATAGATTATACGCTTGGGAGAGGCCTATGTCCAGAAGTAAACTTTCGGCTGAGATTATGATAAAAAAAGTACGAATTCATTAGGACTAGAGGATTAAGAATTTATAAGTACCTACTTATAAACAGTTGTAATAAATAGTTACGATTTATTTTATTGGTTGGACATACTCATAGATTTTTTAGGTTATAATTATAACATTTAACAGCATAAAATTAAAATGAAAAGAAAGAATGAATAGACTATTTAATTATAACGAAGACGATATCTGGTTAACAAGTCCCTTGGTAACATACTATTAATAAAATAAATCGATTACTCTTTACCTCCGTAACTATTAAAATGTGACAACAAAAAATTATAACACGTTACTATTTAAGGACATCTCGCAGGAATAAAAAATCACGCGATTGTTTAAGTTAATTGTGGAAATTTAAACTGAAATATGTTCCATTACATACACTCAGTATTATAAATTCTTACTTTATTTAAATTGTTTACTTCACATTGGAATTGTTTTATGTTTCGTTGTACAACCGGTGCACAGTTACGTTCTCCAGTCACAGACAGACTCATCTGTCAAAATGCACTTCTTAGATAGGTGCTCATTCTTTTCATATACAGGCGTTTATTTTCGCAAATCATAATATTAAAATGTTTCATAAGGCGCGATTTAAAAAGTCAAAATCACTAGATTTCTTTTATTTTTAAAGCTTTTACTTTAGGACATGCATTGTCCAGTAAGATAAAGAGATTTGGCAGCACGAGGTAGCGTGCTGCCAAATCTCATACAAGTTTTTGTCGAAGACAATATGAATACTTTTTCGCTAGTTGTTCGTGCTCGAGGCACAGATCGTGGTACCAAACCAATAAGGCATTAAGTAAATTAACTTATAACGCTTTGATTCTATGAACTATCATCATCATCATCATCAACAGCCTGTAATAGTCTACTGCTCGATATAGGCCTCTCCTTAGAGATGAGGTTTTGGCCTACTATACCACGCTGGCCAGACGGGTTGGTATAGGTTTGTTTTAAATTTTCCTTCTCTTTGCAGTGCTGTTGTCATGCGTAGTTTGGTCCCTTTGTCGGCTCTTACGACACCCACGGGATGAATAGGGGTGTTGACACTCTGTATTCTTAATCCATCACCACACGGACATCATATATTCTTTAATTTGATACATTCGTTACTGTTTCAAATTTACTAAAGATATACAGTTGTTCTGTTATACAAACAAATGCTAATATTTTAACTCTTTTTTTTTAACCTTTCATAAATAGCATAGCGATGAAGCTGTTTAGCCGTAGTTTTTGCTTCAGTTATTTTGTGAAAACACATTGTGTGAAAGTAAAAACAGAAATAGCTGTTATTATTTAAGAGAGATATCAAGCTCTTAGTGAATGAATATTCTAAATGGTATCAGTAAGTGTATTCACACTATATTAAATTAAAACATTAAAGTAACTAAATTCTTTCACAAAATATGGTTGACACGAACAAGTGTTTGGTATAATAAAACTCACTGAATATTTAGTACTCTGATCACTTGCCTTGCGCTACGCCAACACTTTACTACAAAATCACCGTTCTTTTATAACCAAACTCCCTAAGTTAGATCTATAATTAGCCTTTTTTAAACTTGAACTCTATAATTAAACAGTGGCGTCACAGCCATCCTACAGGAACGAGTCTCTTCGTTCCGATTTTCAGTAACGACTACTGATCATATCATTCTTGGGTGACGAGTTCATATGACACTCCGTCAATCCAAGGGCACCCCTTAGTTAATATGATATAACTGTGTGTCTTTTGAGTTTCTTCCTTCACTATCACAACGCACAACGTCGATGCCTCGAGTCATTCTTAGGTGACAAGTTCATACGACACCCTCTCGACGCGAGAGCAACCCTCACTTATCTTATGATATAGCTGTGCATGTTAAGTGTTACTTCTTTCACTATTATAACGCACAACTGCGATGCCTAGAGACATTCTTGGGTGACGAGTTCATACGAAACCTTCAAGACCCTGAAATCCTCACCATTATGATATAGCGGTGTGTCGTAAGAGTTACTTTCTTCACTATTACAACTGCGATTCCTTGAGTGATTCTTGGGTGACGATTTCAAAATCACCGTTCTTTTATAAAAACACTCCCTCTATTACATCTACAACTACCCTCTTATACTCGTATAATTGAGAAAAAGGTTAAAGGTTATTATTAAACAGTGGCGTAACATAAGTTAGGATGAAAGGGAAGAAGAAGAAAGAAAAGAAGAAGAAAAAGCGATTTTATCCATGACTCCTTAAATGACATAATTAATACTTATACAAGTAATAATTTATATTTACTTTAAAACATGTGACATATTGCTTGTATCTTTTTTTCTGTTATAATACTTTAGCTTCACCAAGTCGAGGCTACAGACTATTTTATTTATTATTTTACATGTTGTTTTACTCGTTTCGCTTGTACGTAGACAGGAAATACAATATCTTAGCACAGTGGGTTGTGACTAGAGGATTCGATCCCGGTCGATTTTTATAAGCCCGGGATTTCGGGATTATCTACAATTAATCTCGGGATCCCGGGATAGTCCCGGGATTGTATTGGCAATGGAAAGTGGTAACAAAAAGACAGTAAAACATATCAAAATATTTTTTTGTTTATCATTTAGTTTTGTGAGGACATAGAATATTTAAGTTTTAAATCTCCAAAAGGCGGTTAAACAAAATTATACTTTCTTCTTATATATGAATACTTACACGACGTGAAGCGGGAATTTTTAACACACTTTTACGCATAACCCAGTACCGGTCGTTAGCAAAAACAAATGATATCAGCTGTGTAAACAAGATGGCTGTCAAAACGTCAAATCAATGCAAGTGCGTTTCTTTTTACGCACATTTTTATTGGCTTTTTGGGACTAATCCCACCCACACGCCCACCACTGTAACTCCTGTACACCAGGATCCACAGCAGTGACCCACGAACACACCGAGTTATGACACTCGGGAAGTCCCAGGAAGAAATTAAACTGTCTTGGAACCCGCAACGAAATTAATCAGAAGAATATTGGAGGAGTTGGAAATACAGTAAATCCACTTCCCTCCTTAGCAAAGCGGGAGACAAAATGAAGTAAAATAGGCATACACCCTTTTAAACAGGGAAGCACCACGGCCACCAAATATTACGGGTCCTACATGAGCTATATTTGATTTCTATAATATGTATGGCAGAATCGCCTAAACGCACGGAAATTCACCCTAGTTGACACAAGATCCCCATAGTATACCGCCCCAGATGTCACCTGCAAGCTATTCAGCATTATATTACGTTCATTATACCAAAGACTACATTCCCAGAGGATATGATGAGCAGACTGTTCATAATGAGAGTTAGGTGTTGAGCATTGACACAATGGTGACTCGACTAATTTAAATGAATACAACTTGCTCTTAAAGTTACCATGACCCGTAAGAAATTGAGCGACACAGTGATCCACCTCAAGCCATGTCCTCGACAACCGTTCGCGAACAGATGGAAAAAATTGGTAAAGATGGCGCCCCTTGGATGATTCGTCCCAGCGTTGCTGCCATTCGTCTATGAGGTCATTATAGACATCGGACTGCTGTTGAAGCAATCTTGTAATTTTACCGCGATCCCGCGCGCCCAAGAAATCGCATTCCATGTTTTGTCTTGAATAGTACATGGCTGCACGTCTCTGCACCTCGAGATCGACCGGAAGGACACCTGCCAACACCGGCAAAGCCTCAGTGCTAACCGTCCTATATGCCTTGCACAAAAATATCAGTGCAAGTCGTTGGCCTTGTAACAGTTTGCGACGGACAGCGCCTACGGTCGCCCTATCGGCCCATACAGGTGCACCATAGCACATAGAACCTAAATAAGTAGCTCCGTATATGATCTTTAATGTATTAAATGATAGACCCCATGTCGCAGTTGATATCCTTGTCAATGCACAGAAACTCTTTTTAGACTTTTCATTAACTATTTTAATATGTTCGATAAATGAAAAGTTTCTTTCTAAAACTAATCCTAGATAACACACTGTGGTTTTATTTTTTACAGTAACATTGTCAAATCTAATGCTCGGCGGTGATTTGAGGTTACCTTTTAAAAGTAACTGGAAGGTTTTGTTGGGTGCAAAAGTTAAGCGATTACGTTCACCCCATTGAGATATCAAGTTCAAACATCTATTGGCTAATCTCTCAAGCCCCGCCCTAGTATCAGATTCCACCAGTAATAAGCTGTCATCAGCATACGCGTTCAGAGTACATCCGGATGGTATTGGTATCGTAAGAAAATCGTCGAAGCCGATATTCCACAAGTATGGACCTAGCACCGATCCCTGAGGACATCCCATTGTAAGCGCCTTCGACACAGAATGATGACCAAGTCTTAGTTTAGTTGTACCTTGTGAAAAGTACGAACAGATAAGGGAATAAATATTTTTAAAACACCCCCGTGATTTTAATTTCAGCAACAGCATGGGCCACCATGCGTTGTCGAAGGCGCCAGATATATCTAAGAAAATAGCCAGCACGTATTGAAATTTTGACTCTGTGACAAACTTTCTAACCGATATAACAGCGTCAGTTGTCGATTTACCCAACGTAAATCCAAATTGTCTATCATGAAATTTGACTCCACCTGGCAGAAGCCGGGGCACTACAAGACGTTCTAAAAGCTTTCCTAACGATGGTAACAATGTGATTGGTCGGTAGGATTTAGGATCATCCGGTGGCTTGTCGCCACTTTTTGGTATTATACGAATATTACCGCACCGCCATATACGAGGAAATATTCCTTCAGCAATGCAACGTTTAAAGACAGTGAAAATCGTGTCACCCGAAAGTTTACAAGCTTCTTTTATCATTTTGTTAGATATTTTATCATCACCCGAAGCCTTGTTTAGCGGCAAGGATCTAATGATACCGAGAAATTCGTCTGAAGATGGTAAATCAGACATTGGAGACAGTGGTGGTTCGATGGCCCACTGCCTGATCTGTCGGTGATGATCAGTGTCGTTTTCCGGTCGATCGTCAGGTACGAGTGAGTCTAAAAGATATTCTGCTGTTTGTTCTACTCCTGTGGTATATCTGTTATTAATTTTGATGTTCTGTATGTATGCGTGGTCGATTGATCTATTTGCCTTAAATTCGTGATACAAAGGTGACCACGGGCCCTCTCTATCGAGTTTATTAACAAGTTTCTGAATTAAGTTTCCCTTGGATTTTTCCACAGCAGCTCTGTAGTGGGACCTGGCAACTCTAAGAGCAATGAGAGCAATGTTGTACAAATCTCCTGTTACGTTATGTTTTTTAATAGTGTTTAATTTTCTACGAGCTTTCCGGTAGCTTCTACGTAGTTCGGCTAATCTATCATTCCACCAATCACATCTACGAGTGTTAGTGATAGATCCGCGACCAATAGTTACATCAGCGCAGTATGTAAAAGTTTCTGATAGTATTTCTGCGCTTTCCTCAGCTGATAAACTACTGCGACTGAAGTCTTTGGTATGAGTTGCAAAGAGTGAACCAAACAAAGCCCAGTTCGCACCTTTAGTTTTATATCTAAAATTATAGGGAGCCCTTTGTGGATCCTGTGCAACCCTTGGTGTGAATTCGTACACGATCAAGCGGTGATCACTACAGGATGCGTCCGGAAGGACACGCCATCCGGATATCGAGACGTCGCCGCGCGTAAGCGTCACGTCAATAGAAGACTCACCCATTGGGTTGCAAAAAGTTGGTGGTGCATCGGGGGTATTGTGAATAATAAGATTCATTTCCGCAATGAAATCTTCAACCGCACAACGTCGAACCGTGTCGGTTGAACGCAACTTGCCATACCATAATGAAGATGACGCATTGACATCAGCGCCAATGATAATTTTATGTCCCACGAGGAACTGCAAGACGTAACGTAAGTGATGTAAGTGAGGATCAATAGGATGTGAGTATTGAAAATAGCAGCTCACTACGTAAACCTTACAGGTAGAGGATGAGATCTCAGCAACGGCGCAGTGTGACGTCATAAGATTACGCAAAGATGTTACCGTAAAATTAGAACTTGCAACATATATCCCAGCCTGCGAACGGCAGTCAAGCTGTACTACATTACGACGCAAGCGAGCGCTCTGATATTGTTCTTGTAAAAGGACAATGTCTAACTTTTGTTCTAAAATTAAACGGTCTAATTCTGATGTAGCTATTTTATCGTTATGAAGATTTAACTGGCCTATCGAAATATTATTCATTACTAGTAAGTTACTCTTTAAACTTTTTTTTTTTTTTTTTTTTTTTTTTTTTTTTTTTTTAAACTAAGTTAAACTATTCAGTAATTGGTATTTAATATTAGCTGTTCCAGTTTTAATTTGTATGTGGCACAGTCGTATGAGCCGCATCGATGGTCAGATGGTTTTTTGAACCGCTTACACTGTGCGCACGTGGGCTTAAAATCTGGTGTGTCTTTATCTGGACAAGCTCGCGTTTCGTGTGCGGTGGCGCAATTAGCACAAGTAGGGGTTTTAATAGTGCAAAACTTTTGTATATGACCGAATTGCTGACAATTTAAGCAACGAACTACTTCTATATCGTCTATGAATCTACATGTGGCCCAGTCTATATAAAGTTTATCTTTTGTGTTGGCTAGATGTTTCCGAACTGCTGCCTCTAATTCTAAGCCTATCCATTGACGCCCATTTTCTAGTTTACGATGCCTAACAATTTTGGTTGACTTAATAAAATCATTCTCACTTAATTTTAATTCGTCCTTGATATTCTGACGGTATAAAGCTGTTAGGAAGGCACGATCTTCCATAGAACCGGGTACGTCTTTTACAATTATACGGGGCCTACGGCCTTTCGGTTTTTCTAAGCGCAACCCTACTGATTTAATGGCGTCCACAGATTCCAGTTTCTTAAGCTGCCGTTCGTTAGCTACACGTAACACGACGCCTGCCTTAGAGGTTTTTTTAACGCCTACAATTTGAAATCCCTCATCGCTCGGTTTAATAGCCTTCATGAGAGCTTGTTTCGTTGCTGACGAGGTCGCATAGTCCGCTAAGCGTTCCGTAGTGGGATAGGCAATAACACAAGGCCTAGGAACGCGCGCTTCAGTAGGTACCGGGCACGGAGCAGATTTAGGTGGTAATCGAAGCTTAAGTTTGTCCGCGTACGTTAAACTCGTTTGTTGAGTTGCGATACCCTCCATTTGTCGCTCAAAATTCGCTAACTTCGTTTCGTTGCTAGAGGATTTTATTGCTAACAAAGATACGATACCGGTAATTCGTTGAGTAATATCCATAATTGCCGTTTTATTACCTACATTCATCCGAGATCCCTGATCATTAACTAATTCATTGATTTTTGCCAAGTACTCGGTAGCCTGTGAGACTAACTCGCAGTAATTGTATTCCCCACAGTTATCACGACCGTTAAGAGACGAAACATTTCCACTTAAATCCGAATTATTAATTCGTTTACTTCTATTGTCTTTCGGCGAGAAATCCGTAGGTGACATTTCGTTAAATGTCCTTTTCCCGGTTGGTGTTAGAAATTCACTTGTACCGCCGGGGTCCGGCAACTCGCTAACGACCGACATAGCCAAACAAAGACACACCAAACAACAATTTCAAAAGGAACAAGTTTAAAAATAAACAATACGCAGAGAAAAATCAATATAAACAAAGGATACCTCCTACCCACTTTTAGAAATAAAATAAATTTACTCACCAATAGTCGTAATAAAATAATTTAGCACTATATTTCTGTTTAAAAAACAATAAAAACTTACTGATATTCTTTAAAACACTATACACAACCTTTAGCCGCCCGCAAACCGGGAACTAGTCGCAGAAAAACACAGAAAACAATATTTAAATTGTTAGCATATGAAGTCACACGTTAGTCGCACAGTGCCGCGAAGGGAAGGTTTATTGGCTTATGTAAAAAATGCATCAATCCCGAAAATCCCGGGATTCATTAAATTTGATCCCGAAAATTTCGGGACCTAAATATGATCGGGATCCCGGGATCCCGGGATCGAATTCTCTAGTGGTGACCGTGAGGTTTTCACACACATCAACAGCCTTTAATAGTCCACTGTTTTGGCCTACTATACCACGCTGACAAGACGGTTTGATTTAGGGTTTGTGTCAAGTTTTCCTTCTCTTTGTAATCCTGCGTAGTTTGCTCTCTTACGACATCCACGAGATGAATAGAGGTGGTGACACTCCGTATTCTGAATCCTTCATTACACGGACGTTTTCTCACAACCTCTCGCAAATCGAATCTAGCATAAATATAAGTATACTACATCTTACAGAAACGTGTAATAAGTTATTTTTATGCATAGGTCTAACTATAAATATATCTAGTTGGACAATTTTACAGTAAATGTATGTGTGTAGTAATAATTAGTGTTTTAAATGTACGATGCAGAATGAATTATAGGTACAAATTCGATCCCGAATAATGTATCATCTTCAGTTACTAACGCTTTTTAGAACTTTGTAGGTGCCAAAGGTCAAGGTCGTAATTTTAGGTCGATATCCCTGTAACATGCGTTACACATCTTTTTTACAACCATGACAAAAAAAGACGTGTGGCACTCGGGGACTGCCGCGGTCAAGCTATTGCATAGCATTTTGTATCAACTTATGCAATTATAATTATTTATTTATTATATTTATGCAGTATTTCTTTTTCTTTGATATTAATTCAAGTTTCACTTTTTGAGCGTGGTGACAGATAAGAAAACATTTTTTTTTCTTTTATTAAATAAAAATATTGAAGCATATATTACAATTTGTTTTTAAATAAATAAATATTATTATTATTATTAAATCAAATTACATATCCATGTAAGATTTTTCTGCATTATGTTGACGAAATTTCCTTTGACGTTCAGCATTTGATTTTGGTACTGTTTTTTGTTTTGTTTTTAGCGTGAGGTTTTTTTTCGTTACGGAATTTCTGGATTCGGTCCCCGCGCTCAAGGCCCTCGATAGAAGCTATGCAATAGCTTAAAAAATATTGTAAAAATAACTAGATTTCGTTATCATGCATATTCTTATCAAGAACGAGAAATTAATGCTACAAATATACACACCTATCTTGAATGATATAAGTTATAAGATACTCGTAAATACAACAATATTGCCTCTATCTCAAGTATGAAAGGTGATCGAAAAGTTATTCTCTATAAATTATGATATAAAAGATAAATAACGTTATCTTAATCTCTTGTTTCAGATATAGCTGTCGATATACACATAAAACATGATTATCTCCATCGGCTTAGAACGGCTACAAAGAATTTAGCATATTTGTGACGAAGTGTGCTTGTAAGAAACCGTAAGAAATGCAAAACTCAACACTAAATCGTACGCGTGTCTTTGATTACGAAAATGATCCAACGTACCAGTTACTATCGGGACTACGAAAGAACTGTTTCACGGATAATGTGACCCACAGCACCGTCGTTGGTGATACATACAATGGTAAGTCATTCCAACAGTCAGTGTTACTTCATATCGAGTATATCATATTTGTGTCACTAATGCGATCGATAGTCGCTGTTACACTGAATGTATATGTTATGTTAATATGTAGATTTGCTATCGCAACTGAAGAACAATTTGCATGTAAAATGATCAAGAACATTCAACTCTTTACGTCACTCACCGCCGATTTCGATTGGAAAAGTAAATATACCGTGTCGCGCGAAATTCGAGCAATATGTTGCTCCATCATATTTTGTTGCTCATAATTTAACAATCTCTACAGTGGAAGAATATTAAATAGTTCAAAACATAGTAAGAGTATTATTTTGATCTTGAGTTCAATTTTGATTAAAACTTCGGTATTCATATTTTTATATTTATTTGAAAAAACACATTCATTATTTTTATTTATATTATTCCGTGTGGTGACGGATTAAGCATACGGAGTATCACCACCCTTATTCATCTCGTGGGTGTCGTAAGAGCCGACTAAGGGAACTAACTACTCAGGACTACAGCACTGCGAACCCGTCTGGCCAGCGTGGTATAGTAGGCCAAAACCTCTTTTCTAAAGAGAGGCCTATATCCAGTAGTGGACTATTAAAGGCTGTTCATGATGTAATGATTTATATTAGTAGTTAAGATAACGTAAAATTTGACCAAGTTTTAACTTACAATTAGTATGATGTGATTCCTAAGCATTACATAATAAAACTTTGACTACTAATTCTCAAAATGCTTTATGAGGCAAAATCATACAAAAAACATCTCATCTACAACTAACAATAAAAGCACATTACAATGTATACCTACGAAAACAGTTGCGGTGATAAGAGATCTGTTCCATCACCCAATTTAAAAAAGGCACCCTTCACCTACTACGGGTAGACTGATTTTTATCTTTGTCTAAAATTAAAATTCGCTAGAAAAGTTCAGATAATATACACTGAAGGTCATGGCCATTGTCAGCCAGGTGTTTAGGCTTGCCGTGAGAAGAGTGATACCGTGATTAAATAAGTAAGAGGCGACTAAGGGAGCAAAATACGCAGGACAACAGCACTGCAGAGAGAAGGAAAACTTGAAACAAACCCTATACCAACCCGTCTGGCCAGCGTGGTATAATAGGCCAATACCTCCTTCCTAAGGAGAGGCCTATGTCCAGCAGTGAACTATACCAAACGAAGCAGAGCCTGTACTATGGCAACCAACCTGCTCATAAATGAATCTTGATATTATTATTAATGTTTTCTTATAAATGTTCATATTGCTTAATATATTTTACCTATAACCTCGTCTTAGTGTTTATTTATTTATCAACATGCAACACAAAAATAAATTCGTTACTCTCTTTTGTGTCTGTGCGCAATCATTACATAAAATGAAGGCGCTTCCTATTCTTGTAATTTCATTTCAAAATATCTAACCGACTTCAATTGTGATACAAAAGGAATGTTTATACTCGTATATGAAATGTAGGTAATACATGCATATTATAGTTGACGATATACGAATTTTAAAGATTTGTAGTGTGATGTCGTCAAAAACTTGTTCTAGTGGGCTTGAATTGCAAAAGCTGGCTTTGCCTTATGAGATAGATCCTAGCATACAATAAGTAGATATATATCTAACATTAATAAATAAAACTTACCCCCTAGTTATTGAGATACTTGATTTTTTAGATTCGATATATACCACCCTGGTAATTTTATAAAAAAAAAACACGAAATAATAACAATTATGAAAAACAAAACATTTTCTCAAACATTTTGTATGAAACCTGACACAGATAAGGAGTAAAACTGTGACGCAGGAGAAACTACTAGTATAATTAAAAATTATACCGCACGTAGACATTCATATATCTAATTACGTTATTAGTAACGAAAAGTAAAACATTTTAAAAAAAACAAGTTTATTTGCCACTACTTGACCGATTTCCTTTTGTTTGAAACTTGTCGTCGAATGCAGTGCATGCTATTTAAATGTTCTATCACTTTATATTATACTACAAGGTGAATATGAATCAAGTTTTATTATCAATTTGAACTCTTCAATATTCCTTCAATTAATGAATTTTCACAAACTAAATTAAACTATAACGTATGTAAGCACTGTGAACTTGCCCCTTTAAATAATTTCTGTCTTTGAATCGGAGATAGAAGAAGTTGTGTTAATATTAAAGCATCGTACTTAGATAATTTCAAAGTTTGAGAGTCTTTAGACAAGCATTATTGCTGCAACAATAATATTATGATTGAAATAGTTAAGTTTAAGTACTCACTGATAAAGAGAGTGACTTTTTTTGTAGACGTGGTCTACAAAAAAAAAGCCACTCTCTTTATCAGTGGATTACCTTCGGATCTCCGGCTCCTTGGGGATATAGGAACCAGGAGTATGTGGTGATTCCATTAAAAACCACTCTGACGGCCAGCCTTAGGAGCCCTGCTCTGGGGAGAACCCGGGCCATGTGATTTCAGGTCCCCCCAGATCGACCGACGCCGCACCTAACTAGGCCCCATTTCAGGGAAAGCCAGTGGTTTCTCCCTGCATCAAAGCCTATCCAAATGTTGCGGCCCGATCACATTTTCAGTGCGATCAGGCTGCGATCCTATCCCCTACCGCAGCAATTAATCTGCCACCAGAGATACCCACTCTCTGGCGGCCCGCGGTCCCGTCGGCTGCTCATTCGACATCTTCTTCGCTCGGGATTGGCCCAGTCGGCCGCGCAGTGCTGGCATTGTGCCGTCTCCTCGCATCCAATCGGATTCAGGTAAAGAGAGTGGCTTATAAAGAATGAATCCTAAGATTAGTGATAATATCATTAAAAAGATTTTAATTATGATACCTTTTGACTCTCTTTACCAGTAACATAGATTTGGGCTTACTAACTTACTTAGTGCTAGAAGTTATCATTGTTAACACACTGCTAAGAAAATAACTGATGAAAGGATAAAGGAGCGATAATTAAGCTAAAAATGATATGATTAATAAATTTACTAGCCATTAAAAACTGCTACAAATATGAAAATTTCTAATTTTGAATAATCATTACGAGGTAACTGTCGTACACCGCTGAGGTGTTCCCTCGACTGGTTTCTGTCTAATATCTGATTAACTACTGGTCTCCCTCATTTTATATTGGCATTAGAAATTCATAATAGAGAGGCTAGTTTAAAAATATGTTTACGCAATGCGTTAAGAATCATTTATCCCATATTAGTCTAGTTTTAAACTGAGTCAACTCATACTTTGTGTCTACTAAGAACAAAAGATGTTATGAGTTTAAATAAGAGAACCTGTTCCGTTTTTATGTTGAGTCGGCGAAAACTTTAAAGAGTTTTCGAGAGACATCTAAGAATGGCTTCCTTCGTATTTTCACAAGTTATGACGTCCGAGATAACGGGTTAATTTTGCAAATTAAACAAGGATTGTCGCGATGAAAGAAAGAACTAGAGATTATGTAGATGTTCACTCCTATACTATACTCCTATACTTTATAATAATAAAAAAAAACGTGGTTTTAGTAATAGTACAATATAAAAAAGATTTAGGAAACGTCGACGCAACATTGTAAAATGTTCGTAAGTTACCAGCTTTAAGTAACTTTTTATCATTTCAATAAGGTCTTTATTATTTAGTAATTTTCGTCTCTTTCGTTAACGCATTTTTTAACTCAGTGATCACTCCGAGAAAATTTGGTCGTTGTAATCTAAATTCATTAATAGAGACAAAACAAATACCGAAATATATTATATGTAAAAATATATATTTGTTAATTACGACGTCTATTAAGTTTTCGAGTATCAGACACATAAATTATACAAACACTTTGTAATCTTAATCGTAATCATCGTAATCTGGATCACAGTTTCCACTGACAACTTGGCATCTATGTTGTGTTTAGAATATCGTAAGAGATCATACATAAAGATATTATTGTAAGAATATCGTAAGATTCCATAAAGTTCACGGACGTCTTGCTTTGGATGCATGACTTTCACCCGTTTCTTGGCAAAAAAGTTGATATTTGTATAATATATAACACACCATTATGTTTTGGGTTCGATCGATCGAGTTGCATCACAGCGTGTAATGGTGCAACGAGTAAATTGCTTGTGGTAGCTTGCAATATAGATATTCTTTGTTAACAATGTCTAAGTCAACTAATATTTGAATTTCAATTTCAAAAGTCTTTATTTGACAATCTTAACACTAGTTGTATACCATAAAGTACTTAAATAATCTATAGGACATCCGTAGTAGTAAGGTTATTTTGCCTTCCAGCATAGGCCTCCCCCAGACTCTTCCAAAATTCACGGTCGCGTGCTCTTCTCCTCCAGTGTACGCCAGCTGTCTCCTTGAAGTAGTCTTCCCATCTTCGGAATGGTCTACCTCTCGCTCTTTTCCCTTCCCTAGGATACCATTCTTTAACATCTTTTGCCCATTTTTCTTTCGTTGTTCGAATTAGATGGCCGGTAATTTCCATTTCAACTTGTGTGTGTCTGTGTGTGTGTGTGTGTGTGTGTAGATTGTGTCAGTTATTTTCGTTTTTGTTCTTATGACTTATGTTTATCTTATATTCTCTTTATGCTCAACATGCTTCTTTCTATGCTGTGCTGACATGTTGGAAGCCTACTGATATTTTTATTTAGTTCAGGGCCATGTCTGACATATGCCATATGTCATTATAGAAAGCACTCAAGAGTTGTATATTCGACTTTTCAGTTTCAATGGTATTGTAGGGCTTTTTTAACTTCTTTTAAAGACCAGTACCTTTTCCATGATGAATTTATCCTGTTTTTAATTACCTTGAAAGAAAGATGTGTAGGTGAGTTGATTTGTCCAAGGTAAGTATATTCTTGAACATACATAATGGGTTGTTTTGTGGAGTTAGTCATCAATTTAGTTTTTTGTACATTCATTATTGGTCCTGCTTTAAAACTCTCCACTACTAGTTGTTTCAGCATAACTCGCAAGTGATTCGGGTTATTTCATAATATTATAAGATCATCTGCAAATCTTAGGTGGTTGAATGGAGCTCCATTTATTGTTTTCTATATTCTGTCCTGTCCAGGTTCCTGAACACTTCTTCCGGAGTAACGGAAAAGAGTTTAGGTGACAGTGGATCTTCCTGTCTTATACCTTTCTTGACATCGAACTTTTCATCTACCCGTTCTGTTTTACTTCTTGCTGTCATATTCTTATAGATGTTTTGTATCAAGCGGATGTATTTTTTATGTACCCCTTGGTGAAATAAGGTTTCCCATATCTTTAGAGTCAAAGGCTTTGTTGTATTCCATGAAAGCTATATATTAGAGCAATACATATTCTTGGTATTTGTCAATGATCTGTTTAATTGGGTGTCAACGAATACTTATACATATTGAAAGCCCCCTAATCAATCCTAAATCGCTCTTATTACTACATTGATAATAATAATAATAATGCATTGTTAAGACATAAAGGATATAACAATAAAAATAAACCTTAAATACCAATTTCTAAAAAAGCTTTATTTCCGCAGAAATGATGGGTGGTGTCCGAGAGTCTTTGACGGCTTTTCATGTTGGGATGAAACCCCTGCATCCACAACTGCCTTCCAGCCCTGCCCGGAGTTCATCGTTGGATTTGATCCCAGGCGCTTCGCTTACAAGAAGTAAGTTTTCGTAGACTGGAGACTATAGAAATAATCGAAAAATGTTTAATTTCAGCAACAAATAGCACACTGCAGCAGCTAAAAACACTTTTAAAATTGATAAAAGTCAAAGGCATGGCCACGAATGTATGGACTATCGTAGAGTATTGCGTTAACGCCAAAGTGTTTAAGAAGGTTTATAAAATAACCAAATATCATTTCCAGTTTCCATTTTTTACAAAATATTGTTTTTATTAGAAAACGTAACCTAACCTAAAAATTGTCAATGTAGCTAATCAAATTAAGCTCATAGCTAGTTAAGTAATCATAACCGATACTAAAGAAACTGAATAAAATCATCACCTTCTATTACATTTTTTCGTTTTAAACAGTTTTAAAACAAAAAACAGGTGAAAAAAACGAACAGATCGCTGCTAAATGATGACCAAAGAGCGCCATCCGTCCTGGTCTTGGGCAGTCCGTATTCATCCGCCGCATCCAGCCATCCATATTCCTCAATTCGTCCTCATTTACATAAGAAGGTGGTAGAAATCCAGACTTAAATGGAAACACTGGAAAAAATAACCTTGTAACATCGTAATAATAGCTAAATGGCGTCCTTACATGCAACATTTGCTTAATGACTTTTGATGCTAAAATAAAACAATTCCATACATGCAATACCATACAGTGCACGTGTTTTATGTGGACTTACAATAACCAGTAAGAAGTAGCAAGAGATGGACGCTGTAGCCAAAATAAGCTTTGATGATCAGCATTTTTTACCTGTCTCCAGTTCTAAGAAGTGTCTACGTCCATTTCTTGGCATCGCAAAAGAAGAGATCATACACCGTTGCCGATTGAATGTTCTTGTAGAGACCTCACGTGAAGTAGTCGACATTTTCGGTCAATTATTTGTACAACAAAGAAAGTATCACACACAACTACACTTTATTGTAAGAACCTTCGTTACTCGTTAATATACACAAAGAAAACATCTTGGCGTTAAACAAAGTACGTGTTGGTGATTAAACACAAGAAAATAAATATATTATTACAATGAATATCACAAAATATTGCAAAAAAATGTGGCCTCTATGTGGATTTACGAGACTATTAAAAGTCATATCATTTTACACTGAGGATTATTAAATTATGCTTGCAATAAATTTTATCAGTATACACAGCCCTGCTTGTTGACCCTCGGTGCAGTCCTCGTAATGAAACCCTAGCTTAAAATATGGGGATGTGGTTCTCCATTCGAGCAGCTCTAATTAGAGAAGAAATTTACAGCACTTCCTATTTATTTTTATAATATCATCAATAAATTGTTATAACATTAAGTATATATTTTATATAATTATTAATATAAACGTTCACGTGCGTGAACGTATAACGTAACGTTCTACAATATAATATGAATTTAGTATTTTTTTACCCGGCTGCTAAATGTTTGTTTGTAAATTTCTTTATTACCTCGTATCTTCCGTATGACTTGATGGATTTCATCCATAAAAATCCATAAAAAAACTCATATTCAAAAACTCAAGTGACCTTATATGGCGTTTTGAAAGAATAAAACAAAATGGCGGATTTTTGGCGAAAAATAGTATTATTAAAATTAAAAAATAATAATGAATAATAAATATATATAATTTAATAAGAAATAATAAATTGGTTCAAAAAGTTTTTGATAGCGTAAAAATGGACCATGTTTGTGTCGGACCTCGTGCTGTTTCAGTATTTTAGTGCGTTACTTTGAACTAGTTTATAGCAGTCGGATTTTTTTTTTATAAATTATTATTTGTTGTCTAGAAAGAAAAGAGCAGATAACGTTTTATTTCTTCCTTTCTTCATATAATTACTTATTTAATTAAAATCTATTTAAAGCTTTAACAAACACATCAATAAACACAATTAAATGGTTTATAAATAATAATATGTATGTATTGAGTATAAATCCTTCTTAATAAACCTTTTAATTAGATTTAACAATATTCATCGATCGCTCGATCTGCTAGCTTAGATTATGCGAGAGTAGTTTGAAAATGAAATGAACTTTCGTACCCACTTATTTATTTTAATCCGTTAAATTAAGTCTTACTAAAATTCCTAGTATTTGTATATAAACACACTGCCGACGATTACGGGCGGGCTTTTAAAAATTGGAGTATTTACATATTATGTTTATTCTAATTTGAAATATCGATACTTAACTCTTTAAAAAGAAAGCCGTCACAACTGGTATTTTGAAATAAACATTTCCTTTGCTCATTTACAGTAAGGCACACATATTCCGTTTCTTACTTTTCCTGCCTTTTAAACATGCATATCATACGAAATACTCGCATGAAAATACCGCTAGATGTTTTCAGTTAGAAAAAAATAATATTTAATATAAATCTTAATACTGAACAACCTTGCAGTATGTGGTCACAATAAGTTATGCTTTATAATATGTCAATGTTACAAAATTGCTAAGCTACAGCTTGGTAACAGACATTAAAATATCTGTTAAGGAGACGGTGTCTCTTTAAGCATGCCTACGTCCTAGGTGCTTATAGAGACACCGTATTTGAATATGTCCCACCTATTAGTACAAAATAGCGATAGACACTGTTGAGCTAAATGTGTAAGTATGTTCCTTACGCAACCAATCCCTGGCTGTGACTTTTAATACGAGTAGATATCAATACCGCATATAACTCGGACGTTTATAGCCTCTTATTTTCTGTAGTTATATCGTATCGTCTGTCATATCGGAAAGACAAATCAGTACCTACCTATACTAGTATAGACACAAAAAAATATTTAACATTACCGCTGTATCAAGTTCGTGTCCTATCTGATTTCAATTTGGTCCCGTTTTCTGTAATAGAAATCTGGTGCGCAACATTGGTTTCATTTAAATATATTAAATATGTTGACGGAACTCTTGATCGATTGGCCATATATTCTGGCTGCTGAACCGAACGTTGTTTTTTCGTTTTCCACTCAGGATAAATAGTCGTATGATGAGCACCTTCATTTGTTGTGTCTACATATAAATTATCTTAAGTAAAAAAAAAGTAAGTAAGTATAAAATAACATGTATGTACCTCGAAAAAAATATTTGTCAGCAATTTGTCTCAAGTAGGTTGTCTCAAGTTATTTTATATTATTATTTTGTTGTTTAAATTCCAAGAACCAACCAAGAAAGAGAAAAAATGCATTTTATTAGAATTTTAAAAGAAATAACAAATACATAACAACAAATACATAATAACAGCCAAAGAAACATATCATATGTTACTAGCGCTCAGAGTTTGAAGTATGACGTCTTTATATATATCTATATATAACTACACAAAAAAAAACAGGTTTATTTCGTGTAAAGACTTGACAAGGATGCAAAATGGGCGAATCAGCGTTTCACATTAGCATTATAGATTCACACCTAATAAAACAAATCGTCTAAACGTCTTTGTGTTTGTTTAAAAAATCAGATTTATTAAGCATTTACCGGTCGAGTGGTTCAATGTATTTGTTTGCCGCGCCTGGCTTCAATCCGGCTCGAAACCATTACTGCCACGCTGAGTACGTAGCCACGGTACTATTATAATACAGTATTGTTACTCGGCCGCATGATAGAAATAAATGCCTACAGCCGCGCGGTACGTAAACATGCGTTAGGGCTGCCCGTCTCCAGCATTTTAGTGATATTTGCCTACTTTCTGTTTCTATTTAGATTTGTGATTGTAAATAT
Source organism: Arctia plantaginis (assembly GCA_902825455.1). Classification (NCBI taxonomy): domain Eukaryota; kingdom Metazoa; phylum Arthropoda; class Insecta; order Lepidoptera; family Erebidae; genus Arctia; species Arctia plantaginis. The sequence goes on along the minus strand of CADEBD010000382.1, from coordinate 93,641 downwards.
CCTTTTTATATAAATAAATGAAATACTTTGTATATTGAATAGGAATTGTTCAATAAAAATGCGTGTTGATTTTTGATTGGTAGATTTAATTAAAAAACATTTTTTTGTTTGAAAAACCAATCGGGCTTATAAATTAGCAACCGAAAAAAATCCTTCTATAAAATAAAATAAATGTGCTTTCTCCATACGCGTTACAAAACTCCAATCCTTAGAAACTCCAACACCTACCACCTACTCAACTAGAATGCAAGAAACAGCTGACGAGTAAGTAACTTTTTATCTCAGCAAATTAACGTCTCTATAAATTACCTAACCTATAACCTACAACTCGCAACAACTCAAAACAAAAATTCTTTGGTCACCAATTAATTAATTATTAAAAAGCTGAACAGCTGACTACGAATGTTTTAAAATCACAACCCTCAAACATCTAAATATTATATATGAGTCTAGCTGTTGTTGTTAATACCGAGAAAATAAAACCAGTTTTTAGTGGTATATGTTGTTATAGTAGCAGCAGAAACACTTTGTGAAAATTTCGAAAACTGTCTAATGACACACAGACGGTAACAAATTTTTTTTTAGTATTATTCATACACACAGATAATAAAGATATATTATTAATAATAAAATACCACGTCTTTAAGTAGAATTTTCTTTTTTTGAATTATGCAAAGTAACAAAACAAACATGCACCGAAGTTTTAACACAAGCGTAAGTAGGTAGGTACCTACCGTATCATGATTCATTCAGAACCGCATGTAACTCCCTATTTCACTCGTCTCAATAACTTTCCGTTACTCTATTTGCTTTATTTATTCATCCAAACACCTTTTTTTTCGTGAGATAAAAGGAAATACTTATCCATTAAAAAGACACACATTATGTACCTACGTACTAGTAAGTAAAATTATTTTATAGTCTTACTTTCAGAGTTTCCAGGTAATTTAAAAAAACTTATGTCTGGATGCGTTATTGACGAATTCATACAACCAAAAACAGCACAATATTTCCTACTCGTCATATTAACTGATTTTTAGAGAAAAAATCGCGCGGTTATTGTTAAAAAAAACAACACGCAGTCCGTTCGACACTGCGGTACAGCCGTGACTGTCTGCGCCCCGAGCGCACCCCGAGATCGAGGCGCGTAGGTATAGCTCCCGTTTCGTCCGTTTGTATGAAGTTGCAGTACTGTATTATAATAGTACCGTGACGTAGCGTACGAGAACGGCGTTGATATTCAAGGTAATTTAAATATACATGCCTGCTCTTGAAAGCGACACAGGCAATTTGAATATTTAAGATATTGCGTTAAGCAATTAAATGAAAATAATAAATGTTTTACGTGCATGCATTTAATAAGCTATCTATTCATTTAATCCAGATAATTTAATAATACACAAACTTCATAGTCCAGCGTCAGTAGTTTCTTAATTAACTGTACATATAACATCCTTCAGATCAACAAACATATGGAGTCAACTTGTGTATAATAAGTTTTTAAAATAGTAACCTTAGGAATTGCTTCAACTACGAATTTCGAGATAATAAAAAAATAAGTTCAGATACTCACCCAATGGCAATCATTATTTTATACCATGTGTACATTTTATATCTTATAAGATAATTAACTAGTATTTTATTGTATTAACCAAACATTGGCATGAGATGTTTGCCCATAAATGTCAGTTTACGGCATGGTTACATTTATTTTCATGAATGTGTTATGTTTTTCAGGCGTAAACAGTCAGTTTAGAACCGACATTTTTTTTAATAATCTGTAAACAATCCGTGATAATACACATACATCAATTCATAAAATCGCCACACTCACTCACTGTCTGCCGTCAGGGTAGGCAGTGGCAAAACGTTACAGGCGTCTAGAATAATATAATTATTAGTACTTTAAAATAGCATTCTTAATATGTCTTTAAAATTAGTTATGTTCCGAGATTGATTATAAATAATGCAATAATGAAGGACTTAAATGAACTTATGGATAATAATTTTCACAACTGTTCAAACAATTTTGTAACGTTTAATATCAATAAAGAAAGTTGTAGGTATTCTACTAAAAAATTAAAATACCTTTCAATAGAGTTTCAATTTTTTTTTGTGTAAATACAGATAACAAGCGTGTTTAACATACGGGTAGCATTAGAATATAAGTATTATGACTCACGTTAATATTACGTAACATCTTGCTAATATGTCAATCTCAAACTCAAAACATCTTTTGTCATAAAAAGATATTCAAATAGTTTGAAATCGTCTCTTGTGTAGACTCTGTCATAGATCGACATGCACCAAAGCAACAATGTTGGTTTTTTTCAAATATTAAGCAAAAAAAAATATACCTATCGCAAATCTAAATATTATATGCTTGTGCCAATCTATAACCGTCCGTTTCCAAAGAAGAAGAGGCAAACAAACTCTGAAATATTACATATCGTTACTTTACAATTGTCATCAATGCTTGTGTAATATAAAAAAAGAAGAAATATTTTATGCAATTACGATATTACTTATAACAATGCACAGTCGGTCAACATCATTATCTTGGTCGTTAGAGAATGCATACACGGTACATTTCTTTAAATAGACTTATCAATACTACAGCATGAGGCGCTATCTTGCTCGTTAGGTCATCGAAACATAAACATAAACAGCTCTCAGTCCATAGCGAGAACTGCACGCGGGAAATACGAGTATCTTTATAAATAAAACAATTTCTGGTGCAAAAGACGTGCAAAGGGATTCACATTGTTTTTAGTGTACATTTATGATAACTACATTAACTGCCCTGTTGATTCAATGGTTACTGATCCTGATTGCTAAACCGGTGGTCGTGGGTTTGCTACCCACTAAAGACAAATAATTGTGTTCTGTATCTGGGTAAAATTTTAAGTATATGTTGGCGTGGTGGCCGACATTAGACATCAAAGAAGATACAAACAATCAATCAACATCATTTATAAAACTGATTAATTAATTCCTTATAAACAATATTCCTAACTTATTTTATATCGATGTATATTTAAGTATATATACTTACATAGATATTTTGTATGCAATTTTTCCTGATACAGTACAATGTCTCTTGTAAGTAACGGAAGCGGTTTATCTTACACAGAATATTGAATCATCAGTTTTCATAGTAACCAGCCTTAGTACAATTTGCATTATTATACTTCATGAAATAAGACCAACTTCCGCTGATCCATATTTTTCGTCTAACAGAATTAAGTAATTTTTACATGAAACAGCATCGACTGGCACCATAAAACGAATTTTGCAACTTTATTATTTTTTATGTATAACTCACGCTTGACCAGAAAATTCGAATATAAAGATTTTTTAAATAGTTATAGTAAACTTGTTTTGAACCATGAGCATATAATATTATAACTTTTTTACCTTTCTAACTTCTTTGTGATCAAAGAAGTTAGAAAAGTTGATAATTTCATACACATTTTCAACCCTCTCTTTACCCCCTTTTTTTCTGTGCGGAACTGCCCTCGGATACCACCCACCAGTGGGTGATTATGTCAGACTCGAACCGATCAAAAACCGCACTCCGTCTCCAGGCACCAGTAGCCGGGGAACGAGGTATACCCTAGAAACCAAAGCCTGGTACCCCGACGTACCTCGGGCCATCTACGGCTTATAGATATCCCCTCCTTAGTGGGAACCCGGATGTTCCTTTCCTGCCCCGAAGGGCGTGCGCGCTCCGTAGCGCGTCGTGACACCACCCAGCCCGGCCTGCTTCTGCTAGAGTGACAGATGGCCTCACCTGTCACTCTCAGGCCTGCGCTTATGGAGGACGGAGGTCACTCTGCGATCTCCGGCGCCCGAGCTGTCTGCGGTACCTGGCCCGTTCTCGGGACTGCCGAGCCGGGAGGGTTCTACCCTCACCCGCTCTCTTTACCCCCTTAGAGAATACATTTCCAAAAATACCGTCTTAGTGCACACTTACTTCATTTAAGGATAAGTTATGCTAAATTTTATGTTTCTAGGATCAGTGGTTTCAGCTGCACATTGATCGTTTAGTTAATGAATGAACCTGTCTTTTTTTTCTAATTTTATATGTAAATCTAGATGTATATGTATTTAGAAATATTTAAGTATGTTTATCAGCAGTCTGGTTACAATACAGACTCTGGCTGGTTTGGGATCAAAAAGTCGTGTGTGGAATGTAAAAAAAAAACATAATTATCCGTTTTGACACATAAGATGACAATTACTTCAGGGACTAAAGAAATTACTTTAGAGATTATCGTATAACTTCGCGTCTATGGGCTACAAACCTTAACAATGCTGCAGCTGTTTCCTGAAATTTATACATCAGTTTTAGTTTTTAATTAAAGCCTGCCTATTTGTTGCATACATTCTGTTTGATGGCGCCCTGAATTCATACGATCGGCTTTCAAAAAACTAGTTTGTTTATACAACATAATACAAAATGGACTCTGCAAAATTTTGCTACAAATACTACAACTGGAGGGAAATGTCTTTGCGAAATTTTCATAAGTATTAAAAGCAATGCTGCTACTACATATCTGATTAACTTTACGCATTAAATTTTAAGTTAAGTTTCAATTTACTACTATTTATCATTATCATCATCATCGTCATCATCAACAGCCTTTAATAGTCAATAGACATAGGCCTCTCCTTAGAAACGAGGTTTACTACTATAGTCCATCTAATAGGTTTGACATTTGATACTTTTCAAGCCGAAACAACTTTGTATTATCGTAACTCATATAATAAGAATAATTCTCTATAGAAAATAAAATTGAAGTGTCTGTTTGTAATGTTATTTTTTTTTATGCTCACACGGTTATTTACACGATACCCATGCCTAATAATGTAATCTTCTAAACGGCTGAACCGATTTTGATAATATTTTTACTACCAGATAGCTGTCTATATAAGGAGTAACTAAGGCTATTTTTTCTCTCAGAAAAACCCTTTAAAATTTTGCCCACCAGGTATTCTTTCAAATAATAATGAATCATGGAATTATCAAGCTATTTTCATTTTATCACAAGAAGTACAATTCTTAATGACCAAATTTACATATTTTAAACAAAACAAAATAATCAATATAACATTTTCAATAGATAGACTTTGTTTCAAAGTCAGACATCAAATTCTAGTCATCTGCAGTTTTTTTTAAGTTTTTGATAGACCATTATGTACACTAGAGATATACTATGATTGTGATGAATGAAATACTATATATGATTATGATCATCATAAATTATGATTAATTAATGTTATAAATGAATTGATGTTCTTGATGAAACGCCGAATCGATTTACAAAATCTTTGACAACGTGAGCGGAGCCGCGGTCAAAAGCGACAAACAAATATTTGAAATGGAATATCAATATAAAACTATTTTCAGTTAGATTTTTCAATAGAAAGCTACTTCATGTGATGATCGAATAACAGCGTGCGTAATATCAAGTTTATAACAAAAGTGATAAAAACTATAGTGTTCCTCACGTCGTAACAGTTTTTAATGTTGTTATTGTTGTGTGTTGTTGCTATTGTGAGTTGGGAACGTTGTGTATACGCGAAATTCAGTTTCAGTTCAAATTGCTTCCAATTTAAATTCTCTTAACTAGGTAACTGTAAAATTGGCTTGGTTGCAAAATACGACCTTGTGCAATGATTGTACGTAGTTAGTTTAAAAAAAACAAGGGATGGCCGCCTTAAACGGTTTAATAACCGTATAAGGCGGCCATCCCTTGTTTTTTTTTGTTGACGGACTCAAAAATCCATTCGGATCTCAGGCTTCTTGGGGATATAGGAGCCAGGTGTATGTGGTGATTCCACTAAAAACCTCTCCAACGCGCACTGCTCTGGGGAGAACCCGGGCCATGTGATTTCAGGTCCCCCAGATCGACGCCGTACCCAACTAGGCCCCATCTCAGGGAAAGCCAGTGGCTTCTCCCTGCCTCTCAGCCTATCCAGATGTTGCAACTCGACCACATTTTCAGTGCCATCAGGCTGCCATCCTATCCCTTACCGCAGCGATTAATCTGCCACCAGAGGTCCCCACTCTCTGGCGGCCCGCGGTCTCCCTGGCGGCCTGCGGTCTAGGCGGCCATTCTACGCCGCATTGAAAACGTCATACTGTTCGAACGTCCGAACAATAAAAGAATTGACCACTCATGTCAAAAAACTGAAATTATACCTAATTCCTATAACTATATGTCATATGCTTTATATCATTGGAAAGCTATAAGCGACTATGCTTATGAATCATTGTTAAGACATGTACTTACTTGTTAACTGTCGAAAAATCCAGTTTTATTTTCAATTTTATCGCCGTTCTAAATTAACGTAAACATTTTACACAACACTAAACTCATATAGCCTTCCCATAAAACATACTAATTACTTGTCATACTTATTTACATTTTATAAACATCTCCCAACATCATTTATAAATATATATATAAAAATGATTAATTTGCTGTTAAATTTTGATACGTATAAAGAGAAGTTTATAAATTTAAACAAAAGTTGATTAGGTTATATAGGAAATATGAAATCGAAGTTGAATTTACAAACAGATTATATAAATAACATAATACTTTTAAAAATTAAGTAATTAAGTTTATTACATTGCATTTTAACCGACTTAAAAAAAGGAAGACGTTTTAAATTTGGTTGTATTTTTGAACGAAGTTCCTTACACTATCTGAGCGGATGAGAGCTAGACCGATGAATGTGTAAAAACACTCTTTTCCGATACTTCTTTCGCTTAATCTTTTTTTCACTTAGATCTTTTAAACTAATCAACAGATTTTAATGCAGTCACAAATAGAGAAAATGACTCAACAGGAAGGTTTATATGTATAATGCATATATATTATAGCAGATAAAATACGAAAATGCGTTAGACACATTGTGCATTCAATGTAGATTAAATTGCTCTTTTAAGCAACGCAACGCGGCCGTCACTAATCGCGTTTGTGCCGTATGCCCGTCCTGAGTGGCAACAGCTGGCAGGAACGGAGCGGGCCTATGTACATAATTATATTGCATATTAAGATGTCCAGTAAAAAGAGAAAACTCAAACTATCTTTATGGCAAAATTGTTTGAAATCGCCTTTTACGTAGTACACTACCTTTTTCTACCACACCCTCCGTTGGGCAAACGGAGGGCGTGTGTGGGAACCCGGCGAATCTCAAAACTTATATAGGTACATAGGTCACTACCTATATAAGTTTTAAGGTCCTCAAAATTTGAAAATGGAACGCATCTGTGTCATATATTATTTTTATATAAAGAAAGGCTCGATGACCCACGAATTACATACATAGAGAAAATCTTAGGCATCAGTTCGGTTAGTACTCACACCATATTAGATGAACATCTTAAAATGAGGAAGCTTTGTTGTCATTGGATACCTCATTTGCTCTCCGAAACGGAAAAAGAAGCCCGTGTGGAATGTACATTTAAAAATGGGAGGTCAAGACGTGTATCTGAAATCATCACTGGTGACAAAACATGGACATATCAATATGATTCGGAAAACAAGAAGAGTTCCTCGGTAGAGGTGTTTCTCGCGGTCGCGGCACATTAGCAAAAAATAATAGAAACTTTATATATTTAATAAGTCTTGACATCATATCCTGAGAATTTTGTTTATCTCGTATAATCCAAACTCAATTGACATCAAATCTCGATAATTTTATGTCCCTATTATAATCCAAACTCAAGTTATGATGGTTCAAAAAATGAAGAAGCGCTTCGAAAAAAGGTAGACGCTTCGCTTGGCTCGTCTTAGCGGGGCCACTACAGTGCCCCCAGATATAGTCATCTTTCATGTCAAATCAGAGAACTGTTGACCGCTTTCCTCTTAAAACATTGTTATTTCAATAAAAATATTGAATAAGCCAAATGTGTTGGAATGAGTGATTTTGGAACTTTTAGTCTTTTCATTTATTTTTACTTCTGCACAGGAATCCCATTACACGAATTATTAGAAAGGTGAAGAGAGAGAATTCAAGTAGAGTAGAAGTGTTAAATTCTTTTAAATAATCTAAATTTACGTTCATTTTTCTACTATCCTGGGATCCTACGCTCATCCAATGCTATCTTATATATTATATTAAATTTAGCTTTTAGCCAAACACACTACGAAATTTAATTGTCCTGTTTGCCATAGTTTGTGGTTAAACTTCATTAGTTTGTTAATAGCTGATGCGGTATAAACAAAAAGTATTTTCTTATGTACATGTATATTACTTCTGTAACATATACATATGTATTAGATTTTATGTTTCCATATGACGAAATACAACGAAATTGATACAACCGGACGTCGTGCCTAGTTATGTCAATTTCGACTTATCAAATTGTCCCTTTTCAAAGTCGATTTATTTTGCAAACAATCTTAAACATATACCTAATGCATAGTGTGTTTTATTTAAGGATTTTTTTACGAAATTGAAATTTGATCTAATAAAATAATAAAAAATCACACACTGTGCATAGTATCATAAGTAACTCATTCTTGTTGCATATGATTTTAAAACATCATAAGACTATATACTTCAATATTTTTAAGTTTTTTATTAGTTTCACTTAGAACGCCTGACGAAATGTGAATAATACCAAGATTTGCGTGTAATAAAAAACATTGTTTACAGAACGCCCAAAATACATTACAATATATATTTGGTAATTATTTTATAGGTGTTTAAAAATGATAGCTAAAATTACAGATGTTTTAAACTTATTTGCCTATTATACTAAAAATTATGCTGTGAATAAAACCTATTAATGTTATACGAATATTGAAAATGTGAAACAACCTTGACTAAAATAATAAATAATTATTTTAGTATTAATAAAATAATAGTATTATTAAATAAATAGTATTAATAAAATAATAAATAATTAATTAGTGAAAGATTAATTATTCGCATGGGGATAACTTACAAAAATAATGAAAAACAGTAAGTGGTTGATGTGATGTCAATAACAGGTTAAAGGAAAACATGCAGATATACACTCACCAAAGCTGGTTGCAGATGTGCAAGCTTCTCCATCATTCTCTACAGTTCTTCACAGTACACACAGTAGACAACTTTTTAGTGGATAAAAAATTCAATTCCCGAGGGGCAGTACAAAATGCCTTTGAAGAGTTTGTTGCCTCCCGTCCAGCTGATTTTTACAAGAAGGGCATCAATAAACTGCCAATGCGTTGGCAAAGATGCGTCGATTGCATGGGTGATTACTTCGAATAACAGAAATAAAAAAGTTTGAAAAAATAAGTACTTTCACTTATTGCATACAAAACGGCATTTCATAGGTAAAGACCTATTATATAATATCTATGATAAACTACTTTTAATTCGTTTAATAAGAGAATTAAAATAAACTCAAAACTGGGATTGTAAGATTTGAAAAATATAGAACCCAATTAACAAAATCCAGTTTTATGTAATTAATGGGACGTAAGTTAAAGGAAATTGTATATTACTTGTTTATCTATGTTTGTCCTTATTATTATAACTTTAATTGAAACATTAATTAAGGCGCCAACTCAATTCTCCCACATAGGCTTAAACTACCATTATTTTTATCGTTGAATTTATCATTATTCTGAAATACATTTGTTTATTTTTTTACTCGGTTTTATTCCACGAAAGAAGATTTCTAGAACTTTGCCCTTAAACAGTAAACTACCAAACCATTTGATGCCTTTCTACCAGCTACTTGCGGCTTATAAAAGCGCGCATCCTTAATTTCATAGCAGTCTTAAAATCACACCCACCGTCCTCACGAGTTTGCAGACCCAATTCTGGTGTAGATAATAAATATCTCATCGACTATCGAATAAGAGCCCTTAATATCGGGTAAACTACGGCTTTCTTAGATAAGTATGCCCTGACAATACGACGAATATAAAGTAAATCGTAAAAACCAATAACATCTCTGAACAAATTTCAATATTAATTGCATTCGCGATGTCTACTGGCAGCTCTTGCGTCTTGAGATCTTGTAAATAATTAATTAATTTAATGTAATTATAAGTTACAACTAACGTATATTCGTATTAAAAGCAAATTGAGAACAACAGTTTTTTTTTTATAATTGTATTATCGTATTATTTAGTAACTGATGTTGATATTGAAAAAAAAACCTTATTTATTAAAAACATGAGAGGAAAAGTAACTCTACAGTAAACTGATAGCAGACAATTACAATGGTCCAGCTACAATCATTTGTCGGCCATCATGGTGCTGTCAGCTTCCTCCTCTCCTATAATACAATTTACACCCTCGCTTTTTGGTCAGATTTCAAAGGCAATTCGAGTGTAATTGTGTACGTCCATCAACAACAACCGATTATTACGATGCGATACAAACGTCCCAACTGGATTAGGAGTCATTAAAAAATGACGCATTTCTTGTCTAGACCATACTATATTTATCAAAATACTTATCGTGTGCTACATTTAATCTCAATTTGATTGCAATAAATGCGCTGTAAGGGCTGTGGTTTCATTTCCCGAATTGCAAAGTCATTTGTGTGATTACTGATTAGTAAGTTATGCAAATTTTTAATGAATTCTGTGTTCGTTTTGTAAATATGAGTTTGTTAATTACAAAAACAATAACAGAGATATTTCATTTCAATGAAATTCGACTAGCATTAAGCGTTACAATCGTTATCCAGAAACATTGCCATCCATACTCATATTATAATAGGAAAATGAGTTTGTAATGGATAAGCTGGTAATCATATTTTATTTATTTGACACATTTGTCATAACAAAAAATCGTACTTTAAGGAGGTTCTGAAAGACGACATCACTTGCAACCGCGTGTCGTTGTATCTTTATTTACGACGACATTGGTCGTCGAATCTAAAAAGATTAAAGCATAACGTATGTTTTAATCTTTTTAGATAGAAGCTGATTTTTATTTAGTTTCTGATCCACAAAATATTTGTCTAACTCGTCATAGTATGGCTATGAGGACAAAAATGTACGGATCACGTATACCGCTTGATAGATGATAAAAAGGATAGATTTATCTTTCTCGTTAACTAGTTTAATTGATTCACGCACTAAAATAATATGTTTTGCTAATGAATGCACGATGCGCGTGCTGAAGGTGAACTGAATGATGATTATAACAAAATGTTGACCTCGGTAAAAGATATTAGTTAATTAAGAAGAAGGTGAGATTACAAAGATATATTTTAAAAAATCTGAAAATACTTTGGAAATATAATTTTTGAAAGATCTACAATATTGTCCGAGATGGTATATGTCTATCTCCTAAGGATCATCATCATCATCACATCAACAGCCTTTAAAAGTTCACTGCTGGACATAAGCCTCTCCTTAGCAAGGAGGTTTTTGCCTACTATAGCCAGACGGGTTGGTATAGGGGTTGTTTAAAGTTTCTTTCTCTTTGTAGTGCTCTTGTTACTCTCTTACTCAACTCTTACTACACTCTTAAGATGAATAGGGGTGATGACACTCTGCATTCTTAAACATTTTCATCTTTTACATATTACAAAAACAATTTTGAAAAATACAGTATTATTCCTTATAGTTGCGGCCATAGGGAAACGAGAGTTGTGGTCGATGCCATTAAGCCGAAATTTGGCTTAAAATAAAGAAAAATATATGACGCGAATCTCAGTATTTCTAGAGACTTTAAGATGTAACTATACGTGCTTTTTAATTTTAAGCCAAACTTCGGCTTGATGGCTCTAGACTATTTTGTTGAACTTATCTTTTTGGAATATGTTAATAATACGTATTCCATATTACATTCAGAGTGTACGAGTATAATGTAGATATAGGTGTATAATATTTATAGTATATATATAAATATATATATATAAGTGTTGTGTGCAACCTGTGTGCGCCAACTACTAACGATTTCTACTCCTCCCAAAAGTTGACTGGACGAGAATGCCCTAGACATTAAGTCCGCTTTTGTACAATAGTGCATAAAGTTGTGCAAAAAAAACATCGCAACAAATAATACTCACTTTCTTAGCTTTAATGAATTAAGTTTACAGAAGTGACGTCACTAGACGCTGATTGGGATAATAAAATTAGACACGTTTCACGTTATTTCGTATTAGGTATATATTCGTCGTTCGTTCGTATTTTTTGTTGAAGATAATAATAATACCCCAAAATACTGATAACACCGACCCACAAAAACCGGAATGACTCAGAAAAGCCCATATTAATTCAAAAGCGTCTAACAAGTGCCTCAAACTAAAGGAATCATAACAGCCATACAAGATCAAAATATCATCAAAACCAAAAATTACAGAAAATATATTAGTAAAGAGATCACTCTCACAAACTCACACTCAATCTGAAACTATACAGCATATATATAGCTATAGCAGACATAATCAAGTTCGTAAAAATCGTTCATCAAAAACTAGCACTCAAACACTCACTCATATAAGACACCAACACTCCTTACTATAAATTTAAACCACAAACTATCCCAGAAAATGACACACATAAAATTTATTACGATCGAGCTATACTTACAGATAAAACGATATATTTTAATAGACCAGACATAACCCTACAAGTCAAGATTAGGAAGATCACATACCTTATTCATATTCCAGTCCCGAACACGCATAATTTACAAAAAACAATATCTGAAAAAGAAAGCAAGTATGCTAACCTGAAAAAATAAGTACTTAGAATTTAAAAACAAAAAAAAATATGCATAGTTTCCGTAGTCTTCTCCACGACTTGCGTCATTCTCAACTATCTTCTCCATAGCTTAAAACAATTAGATTTATCTGAATTTGTTTATGTAAGATTACAGAAAGCCACCATATTAAACAATTGTAGAATCGTGAGTAAATTCATGCAGCTATGTCCACACCACATGCTGCATTTACTTGGTTTAGGTCCGTAAATGCAGTAGTGGTCTCTTTCTGTGAAGCTGTAATGCTCCAGAAAGAAACCGCTGAACGGGATCGAGAGAGGGCCGATCGCGAGCGTAGAGGACGTCGGCGACGGTGCCGCGGGCTGCCAGATAGTGGGGACCTCTGGTGGCAGATTGAATGCTGCGGTAGGAGGTAGGATGACGGCCTAATTGCATTAAGACGCAATTGATTGAATTGCAAATAGATCCGATGGGATTTTCCACCCCGTCAACAAAAAGAAGAAGTGCCCGTAAATGCAGTAGAACCAGCTAAATAGCTGAAAATAAAAGTCTAAAATAATATTAATATTTCGGAAATCTGACACAATTCACCATCTAGCTCCAATCTAAGCATAGCTTGTAGTACGAAAGCTAGATTGACTAACAGAATACTCATATTATTTTTTTGTAAATACATACATGTTATACACTAGCTGACCCGCGCAACTTCGTCTGCGTATCTCAATAGTAATAAATTTTCTCCGTTTTTGAAACATTTTTCATTGGTGCTCCGCTCCTATTGGTCTTAGCGTGATGATATATAGCCTATAGCCTTCCTCGATAAATGTGCTATCTAACACTGAAATAATTTTTCAAATCGGACCAGTAGTTCCTGAGATTAGCGCGTTCAAACAAACAAACAAACAAACTCTTCAGCTTTATAATATTAGTATAGATTTAAAAGACCGGAACTTCGAAACAAATATTTGCAGATAATATAAACATTATCTTATACTACTTACGATACTTTAATTAAAATCCTTGCAGTGATCCCTTGTTAATATTTCAATGGCATTTCTTTTATAAATATTAGTTTTGCATGTTAACAACTTAAAATAAATTTTTATTTAATTTTCAATCCGATATCAAGAAAATGACTTGCATAAATTATACCTGAAAATTATTTCGTAATACAATGAAATCGACAAATCATCAATACAAAATCATCACTCATTACGATAATGGCTGAATGCACACGCATTTACAAATAGCGTTGTGTAGAGTGATTGAGATAACGCCTTCAGTGACACGATATTATTAGGGCTTGTAGGGCTGACACACAAAAATATTACATAATTTAATAAAAATCTAAATTGATTTACTTTTTTACTTTTACTAGTAGGAATTGACAAAGTACTAAAATATTTTTGTGGCTAATGTAAACTTTATTGGAACTACTGATGAAATTGGTATCCGATGACTATCTATTATTGTGCCATTACGACCTAAATTAACCATTCGAATGAATATCGGATAGTAAAGATATTAGAAGGCTAGATGCTGAAAATATTGACGGTACTTCGTCTTCACTTCACCAGCCGAATTGCCTAATTTTCACAAACGAGGCCAGTTTCTAAAAAATCTTCTGCTGAAAACTTTGACCATAGGATGAGTCTTTATAGAATTATAAAGAAGTTGTACTAGTCCGGGTATAGGTTGACACGTAGAAGAGTCTAAATATTCTGGCGCAGAGTAGTTTTTAAGAAAACGTAGTGCTGTTGTCAGTGTCTAACCCAAAGGGAAGAGAGTGGGCGTTTCAGGTGTGAATGCTATTTACATGCATTGTACATTACATACGTGTGTATAAACTAAACGTAAAATGAATTTCGTGTAGAATTGCGGGTACTGCGACTGATCGCTGTTATTTTTCTGAAGAACTAAATAATGTTATCCAATTCACAAACTATGACATTCTTAGTCAATCATCACATAGTGACTTTTAATGTTTTGAGGCAATTTTTATTTAATTGTTTCAAACAATTAAATAAAATGTTTTTTTTTTATTAGCTTTATTAGCTTTATTGCGATATTACTGATCTTAGAGTTCAATTTGGAAAGTTATAACTTCCTTTTGACTTTACTCCTCAGACGAGTTTGGTTCTTCATTACATTTTTACAAATTTTATGAATAATTGTTGTACCTAACTACTGATGAGTCTACTATAAATAAATAAATCTAAATTTTAATAGTATGTTTTCACTTAAGTATTATTCAAATGAAAATAAAGCCCAAAACGAGTGTGTTATGAAGCTGCTTCAGTGGTTGCAATGTACTCAACATTATCCGCAATTGCAATGTACTTAACATTAACTCAACATAACCGATACAAATCTTCGACTTCGAAAGTTTCGACTCTGACTCCAGTTCCGGTAAATTCCACTCTGTAACATCCCTAGTTTAGAGATAAGATAGTATCCACATTTAGTGTGATTCGTAATTTTATCTCTAAGAAGGTTTGTTAAGGAGTTTCATTATTTATTTATTAATTCCAATTAAAATGAGGTAGTCCACCTAGAGTACCCGTCGGAATAGCACCTGTGCTAATGGCGCCTAGCCTAGTCCACGAACATTTTAGGAAGATGCTCTTCGGGGATTTAAATTTTATTTACATTTTTGTCCACGAAGAGCACGTACGACTTAGCAGTCTGGTGCGAGAATATATTTAGTTTACAGGTTTAGTTATTAAATGAAAGATATCGATAAAAATCACTTGGCAATTGATTAGCTACACATACTTAACTTACACAAATCACAATCAGTCCCCACGTATCACTTTTATTGCAAAATCCGTGTATTGTTACCAAAAAAAATATTGTAAACGACACCCCAGTGGTGTGGTTCACTGGTGTCGTGTACAATACACGGCAAAATTAGCCTTAGAGCCAGCGCATACAAGGAAGAATGGCGGACAAAACAACGTCGTTTTGTATACTACTTTTGTACCCTTCGGCCGCCATCGAAACCAATGGTTCGTAACCAGTTGAGGAGGAGGAAACAATGACCTTTGTACGAATCCAGTTTTGGACCATGATTATTTGTTCTTTTTACGAAACCTACTAGTTACGAAGACGTATCGATGCTAGGGAGGAAATATTGTTTCTTGTTAATGAACCTAGGTATACAATCTCATGATTCATAAAATATTGACTAGTTATAATTATTTATTTGTGTCAAATGTCTAAAATTATCTGTATTTTATGTTTGTCCCATGAATGAAAAAAAAACTATAAAAAACGAAACTATTAACAATATATTCCTTGTATGTAACCGTGTTTTGATAAAAAGAAAAAAAACCTGGTCCGAAAATGGTTTCGTACAAAGATCATTTTTTCCTCCTCCTCAACTGGTTACGAAACATCGGTTTCGATGGCGGCCGAAGGGCTTTTGTATACTTACTTATAATAAGAGCGCACCGTAGTAACGATTTGTATGTACCTAATTAATTTTCATTCGATTAATTTTTATCGATATATTTCATTTAATAACGTTTTTGATGCCTTTAATTTAGGTACATATAAAAGATGATCAACAATGCGTGACAGTTCGGGAAAGAGAATCTTACACATTGACTTTTTTCTTTAATTTAGTACTAAATTGTAAACCTATTGCAAATCTAATATAATGGAATTTTCACAATCTGTTAAGTGTTTGTTTTGTAGGATATTCAGTCCATTTCGAGCCTTTAAGAGCCCACTGCTGGACATAGGCCTTTCCTTATAAAGGAGGTTCTGGCCTACTATATCACCCGAGCCTGAAGGGTTGGTACAGGGTTTATTCTAAGTTTTTTCTCTTTGCAGCGCTGTTGCCGTACATAGTTTGCTCCCTTAGTCGGCTCATATGCTACCCATGGGATGAATAAGGGTGTTATGAATCGAGGTTATATAGTGGTGTTTACAATGCAAATTCTAAATAATCTTAATTACAAAAACTTTATCAATGTAAGTTGCGGATGTGAGACTTAATCAACCCAGTGATAAGAAAATATCAAGTCAACATTTTACGATTTAAAACTACTTAAGGGAATTAAATACCTAATAATCTTTCAAATATTTATTTTAATATCATTAAAGATAACAACAAATATAGATACCTTCACCACTGTTTGCTTGCTACGACTTCATATTTTAGCACGCTTTTATTAGCTTGGTATGTATGTATGTAGGTTGGTATGTATGTAAAGGAAACTTCGAACGTGACTTTGATCCACTCCGATAACTCGATTTAAATTAAAACTTTGCACCACTTTTCAAGCAACGGTGACAATGCAATAATTTAAATATTTTGTTCATAAATCCTAATCAGGACTTTCAGAATTAGCGGCTTTTTCCATACCTAAAAATACGATATTTAAATAAAACACGCTTTTGTAGCTAAAAGCTATTTTTTTTTAATATAAAAAATACAAAATTAAAACACAAATTAAAAACAAAATATAACGTTGAGGCTTATATTACATTAAAGCTGTTAAGCATTACTTATTTTAGACAAACATAGGCATAACATAACACATAACATGTTATATGCCTACAAATTCTTGGCACATGAGTATATTATCTCAAAAATATTTCTAAAGGATCTTTTAACCGGATCAGCTATGAGATTATTTTTTTATAAATTCCTTTTGAAAAAAGTTGAACCAACTGTAAACAATACCAACTAAATGCACTACTGCAATATTTCGTATGTAAGCAAGTTTTTGTAAGTAAACAAAAATATCAACGATGTATAAAATTTTTAGGTTTACAAATATCTAAAAAATCCAAATATTCTAACTATTACATTCCGCAGTTCACCTAAAGGTATAGACCCAGAAAAAAAGCTGAATATTACAGCTAAGCTATCAAATATTATTCCTCTGCATAAGCTTATATTCTGGCACAACTTACCTATTATGAACCATAACTAAGTCGGATAAAAAACATGTAAAGTGCAAATTTAAAACTTTTTCTATGTTAATTAGAGAAAGTAACTTTTAGAACTTTATATTTGCTTTTCTATTATTTATTTGATTTTACTTTTGAAAAACATTTTAATTAAATACATAATAATAAAACAATTTAAAAAAAGTATGTAATAGTTACGAAGACAAGTGTCTTGTAGACAAAGACGCCGCTAAGCTACCCATTTTAGTGTAGTATTCAATAGCATAACATTACAATATAACCTGACTATAAGGCCAAAATAAAATTTTAGGATTATTACATAAAGTTGATTAACTTCGACTATACTATCATTTGATAGTGTTTCAAAATACCTATCTTGCCATATCAAAATATCTCAAATAAGTGAAATAGACACCAAGTGGCATGACTTTCGATTTTATTTTTAGTTTTTGGCTCATATCTCAAAATGGGGCTTTGTCAGATAACAGCATTATAGTTTGTGAACGGCGGATTTTGTAAAGTGTTACGCGGTTCTATTAATTAAATAAATGCTTTTCAGCACAGGTTTCAATTTATTAACCATGACATGATAACATATGGGGCTCGTAGATAAGGTACAACTACATCGAGTATTCTTTATTAATTACTAATATTATACTGTACTACTAATTATGTACACAAAAACATCACGCTCAAACGACGCTAACGAATATCCAAACTATACAGGCTATGTTATGTGACCGTGTCTGTCTTGCGAGTTTATAAACTGACTAAAGATTGTGAACTGGAACACACTGTTTCGACTTATTCGTTTTATGGGTTAAATTCATTGATATACAAAAAACCCATCAATGGTTAAATTACACATAATTTCTAAGTAGATTATAATATATCGGAGTGAAACATATCTGAGACATAAAATTAATAAAACTGCATAAAAAATCTTTGTTTACCGAAAAAATTACCGCAAAGATTCTAACCTAATCTACCTATCCGTGTCGAGGCGAGCGGTTCATTTTTCATTCACAATCTTTCGACGGATTACAATCTTATTAGATAAATAATTATATATGGGTATTTACAATTAGCTGATGACTTACATAATGTGGTATATCTTTTATGTTAAATTCTTTTTACTTTTACTTTTCTTTTTTTACTTTCCTTACTTTTATTTTACTCGATTAATGAGTGACTTAGGTATTATTTGTTTATGCTTCTTACTAACGTTATCCACAGGTGTGAATCTGTCGATAACATAATAAAAAGCATAAACACAAGTTCAGAAATACCTTTTTCATAAAAAGTGATATAGTGTTGAAAACTCAACCGAACTGAAGAGGTCACCAACTTTTTTTAGGGTATTCATTAAATTTCTTGGTTACAGATGTACAGAAAACGGTACATGGTACGTCAATCCGAACAACAATAAGCATTGGACTAATTATACCACTTGTGTCGATGTTGAGGATTTAAATGTAAGTAACTTACAATGTATTTGCTATTGATATTTAATCATGACAGATATACTACAAGTACATATACACGTGTAAATGTGTGCTTGCCTCTTTTTATCAAATAATTACTAATGCTACATAACGCTTGTACTACAGTTGTATTTCACATGCCAAAAGGAAGGCAACTTATATATGTCAAACTTGTTAAATCTATTAAAAACGTTATTTACCTTAGTTGCTTGTCCATAAACTAAATCCATTAATATCCTTTTGGGACATAAAATCATATGGCTTATCAATGCAATTTAGTAGTTCTTCGGTTTTAAATGAGATTAATCCTAGCACCATTGTGGAGAACATTTTGGTCTTGTAAGACAAAATTCACTCTATTTAAGACATTAACATCCACAAGCTGAATTTGAGATCTGAGAATTAAGATAACAGAAACTAATGGGTTACGTAATTATTTTTCAGTACTTAAATTATTGTGTACTTGAAAAAATGGAAACTTTCGAAGTATAATTTGATATGGCAGGTTTTTTAATGATTAAAACGATTAATCACATTTGTGTGTGATATAAGTATTTGAAATGCTAATCATTATTAGTATCGCTAATGTTATTTATGTTGATTAAGTGTACAGTTAGATGCTATCATCCCTCATTAAATGCCACCTACGACACTTAGTTATTTTTCGAAATTTAGTACTTATCACTATAATTTAAAATACCTAAGTGGGTAGCAGCACATCAATATTAGTTAGTTATTGTCATAGTCGTAGTATTGTCGTACTCCGACAAATAGCAAGCACACTCGACCTAAAACCACCGTATTATCAAATTAGTAGAAGCTTAATGGTGCGTTTTACTTTAATTGTGTACTTACTGTGTTTCAAGGTATTTCATAGTTGTATTTAAATACCTTTCTTGATTTCCTAGTCGCCCTATCGTTAGTATTATGATTCCTGTGTATTCGGCTCTGAGGCGTTCCATTTAAGGCTTGAAGTGCAAGCGAGAGCACGCAACGAGCGACAAAGAGGCACAATCGGCCTCCGCCTTCGGCAGCGTTTTGACATCTCTCTCTCTCCTACTTGAGTGAGCGATGCGTCCGCGTGGACAGCTGCTATACAATAATATTCTCTAATCAGTTTTAATATTAAATTTAGTGCCCGTAGGGCTAATGATACGAATATATTTGCCCTTCAAATATATAAAAATAACATCTCTTACTATAATCCATTAACAAGAATGGCCCGTCAATATAATGATATCTCAAAATCCAATAAATTACTAGACGTTTTTGATCCTAACTATAACAGATATACTAAATTGGTGAAAGACATCCTCCATGGTGGGCTGCGTTTGGATTAGCATTCAAATCTACATCACAATTGCTGCTTGCTTACTTTGTCATTTATTTTTTATTACTTGCAGTATTATTAATCAGAGATAATTTTTGTATAATCTTCATTGTTTTTCTTTGTGTACATTTGAGTTACGTTACGATCCAGATCTAAACGATGTATTTATGATTTATGTTTCAATTGATTGTAATGTGTTTTGTGCATTTAATAAACAAAATAAAAAAAAAAAAAACATTTACATGTTTTCGTAAAATGCAATCATTCCATCAGTATTTTCTTATGACGTTGTCACGTTCAACTATCGTCAGTAAACCGACTTTACAGACAACCGATTTTTTTAATTGCTAACCGACTCTATTTATATTTTGTTTCAGTTCCGAACTATCATAAACTCCATCTATGTCGTGGGCTACTCCATATCCGTGGCCGCCCTAGTTCTATCGATAATAATTTTCCTTTATTTCCGGTAAGAAGATTTATAAATATAATAAAGCAAAAAATATATTCATGAAAAATAGGTGATCCGGTAAGGGCTAGTGTCTATCGCAGAGTGTATCTGAGTAATACTAACAGTATTTTCATAATCATTCAATCCCCCTCTACAAACAATGGACTCTAAAAAGCCAAATAGGTTTGGTTAAGAAGGGCTTTTTTCCACAACTCCTCGTCAAAGCAACTTTTTCAGGTAGTTGAGAAGGAAAATTATTAGAGCCACTCTAACTCCAGGACCTTCTAGCCCGTGAACCATCCTAACATTATCAAAGATCACGCAGGTGTGTACTGCTCCAAGGTACCTTATCCAGTATACTGCAACTACCTGAAAGTGCATCGATACATGGTTCACTGTTTTCTCTGCCTTCATGCATGTTTTGCACATGTCCGTAACTCCAACATCAAAAAATAAACCGTATGCAACAGACGCTTTTATCACTCTCAACTGACCACAGTCTTTATGGGTCGTCGATATAATTTGTACCGGTCCGAATAATGTATGAATTTGCTCTATGGTGTTGGGCAATATGGGTTTTAGGACCTATAAGGCATATATTTTCTATCCCGTCTTAGCCAATTCAGCGCATGGCGCTGTGTGTGAGTGGGTTTCGTTTTGTAAGAAGTGTATGTGTAAAGTACGTTTGTGAATACGTGAATACGTGTTCGTTTACAACCTACATTGCCAATCAGTGCTACCTCGTATTCCCGGAAGTATCTTTCTAGTAGAATACGATTAATTACCACTGGTTTCGTGAGGGTTTCGAAAGAACGCTATCATTCGACATCGGCAACTTCATATTTTTTTTTTTATATTTAGATTTGGTCTGTTTAAGGCCTTTCTAACTTTTACCCTTTCTGCGTTGAAGTTCGTCACCACACCACAGCTGCTGTTTGCCCTTGTAGAGATACGGTCTCTGGACTGAATTATAATATACTTTGTTAAGGTCATAAAATCTTCCATGTTTTGCTTCAAAACTAAAGTATTATTATTTTTTCTTATGGTTGTGTATCTTGTGTATCTCTCTCTGTATGTATGTGTGTATAAATAAATTGAAAAACCAAAGTTCCCCAACTTAGTTTGCCGGTGACTGGGGAGTTATGGATGAGTTGAGATGTCGTTCTTATAGTTGATTTTCTACACAGCAGATTAATTTGAAAGTAATTCTGTGTCCTCAATGTTTAAGCACTGAATATTTAAACAGTTTTTATATGGTATACTGTTTAATATTAACTATGTCATTATTGTTATATTAACTTTATATATCTGATATCTGAACTACAATTATTTGCAACTAGGTCACTTCTATGCACAAGAATTCGGATCCACATACACCTCTTCAGCTCTTTTGCTATAAGCAACATTCTCTGGATTGTGTGGTATCGCACTGTTGTGGACAAGGTCGTGGTGGTACAGAATAACAGGGTAAGTGACAAAAATTTTATAGTTAAAACCTATTATAACCTAAGTAGGACTACTTTAAAAACATCTTACCTGTCAATTTCAAATCATTGGTAGAAGAAATTAAGGACTTCAAAATTAATCTGACCCTTTTTGTTCTTGTGGAAACTCCCTTAGAAAACCCGTCCACCCAACGGTGTTTTGGTTGGGGTTGTGTGTTAGAATTGAACTGAATAAAACCACACGGCATACCGTGTATATCATACAGTGGCTAAACCGGAGGTACCAGGGAACATCTTTTATTAAGGATTCAGACTCCTCCCAGCGCCTGCTCATAAATCGCAGACTCTATAAATAAACAGAAAGCTAAGCTAAGAAAGACGTTAAGATATACACTGTATATCCATAATTCAAGCTCAATAATTAAATGTTGTACCAGAAACATATCGGTCACAGTGTATATTCCAAGTTCCAGACAAGATTCAGTTCTGCTTATCAGCAAAAATGTCGCAACGACAATCGTCGTGCGTCAGGAGCTGTGCAAAGACCCACACTAAGAACCATTTAAGCTACCTTCGTAAATGTAATGTTGCAAAATCAAGCGTAATCAACATTATTTAAGTTGTAGCATCTGTTAAATAATTCTTGTTCTAACAAGTGTATTTGTTTAAAAGTTTTTAGTTTTAATTTATTTGGCGTTCTATGAATTAAAAAAAAAATAGTGACACAAAACTAAATTACCCAAAATAATAAACATCCTTTTCACAGGAATGGTGCCAATTGCTGCATATTGTGACACCATTACTTTCATGATTACGAGCTACTTATGGATGTTCTGCGAGGCCCTTCATTTACACATAGCTCTCGTAGTTGTAAGTAGTTGACACCTCCACAATTCAAATTTACAAATGCATTGTTTTTATTTTGAATGTAAGCCCTTTTTGTGATACTAAACAATTAAAATTTAGTTTGCAGGGAATATTTAAACTTTATTTTTTAACTTATAACTTCTGCATATGTTAGTTTATTTTATTAAGGGATGTTCATATTTTTTTAATATTGACTCTATAAATATTTTAATTGCATATCCAGCTATGACTGACACACTTCTAAACCAAATAATTAAAGTGTCACCGTAAAAACAGTCACGTACTAGGGAAAGTGTCATCGGACTCTACTAACACTGTGAGCATAATCTCAATATTTATTTAGGTAGATGTAACATTATCTTCGTTGCCTCATCGTGAGTTGATTGACTTGGTTTAGAGGCTTTTTCACACATGGCTATGTAGGAATGAATATTATTTTTTAACTTAAATATAAGTACATTCATTGTAGCTGTAACTGTGGGGTCTCCAACTAACAAAATATACTCCCTATAAAATCCAGGAGCACAGCAAAGATCTGTATCTCGTATAGGTTACCAAATATTTATACGTCTAAATTAATAATGTATATAAACACATAGACTTTTCAGCGAACACAGCCTAAACTTATAATATGTCATCGTTCATTTGTACCGTTAGCGTTCAGTTATGATATATTTATCCGAACCGAACGCTAACAGTACAAATGTCAACAAAAAATACTTCCGACTCTTGTACATAAAACAGTTTTGTTTTTATAAATATTG
Source organism: Arctia plantaginis (assembly GCA_902825455.1). Classification (NCBI taxonomy): domain Eukaryota; kingdom Metazoa; phylum Arthropoda; class Insecta; order Lepidoptera; family Erebidae; genus Arctia; species Arctia plantaginis. Next base: position 69,678 of record CADEBD010000382.1, on the reverse strand, counting down.
TAAATGTATACGGGGCCAAGAAGCACCTGTATCATGAAGAATATTTTTACAAATAGTAGAATTTGTCTTATCAAATAACTCTCTACTTGTAGAAAATGAAATTATAACTTTATATTTTTGAACATCCACGACTTTATTTTTATTAAAAAAAGTGTAATTGGTCCGTGCTCAATACATAATAACTCCTTTTCGCAAAACCTTGCCACCGCACACAAATGTTGGGGAAGGTTGTGATGATTGGACCACGTAACTTTAAGCTGTCATATCTAATTAAACAAAAGTGATAGAATAAACCGTGATAAAATTCTTAATATAGATACGATGGTATATTTATTTTAGGTCAAAGTTGATTAATTTTAGCAACAAAGCGATAAAATTATTTCTTTTCTTTGGACCATCATTGCATTGAATGGACAGCCCCGCTGCCATCAATGGACTTAACAACATTTGTACTAATGGTTCAATCATGGCAACTTAATTAAAAAACATAATTTTAATTACCCTTTATTAATAGTAACAATTAGGATCACCTAAATATCAATCAATTACATTTTATAACTTTAAAACAAAACATAGATATGAACGATTATATTGAGTATATATATTTATATCACCGATAATAGCAAGTACCTGGATGACCGAACTTTGCTCGGTATTTCCTTTTTGGTAAATTTTCTAAAAATGTAATCTAATTAATAGATCTACGACTAATCGCCCCCCGAAACTCCCTGCATACTACCTCATGAAAATCGTCGGTGCCGTTTCCGAGATTCAGATTATATACTCATGTATACAATAATTACTCGTTTAAAGGTATTATTAGATAAGTCTTAGGGTCAGCTAGCGTCTTTAGTTCCATTTTTGGTATTTCAGGTGACATTTCAGATAAAGGATCGATCTTAATTTGTGGTTCAATAAATAAGTATGTTGTATACGGGATATTTATCATGGCTCTTGCACCAGTGCCGAATATCAAGTTGAGGTGTCAATATTCTCACTTCGTTATTCTTCAGTGGCTATCAACTCATAGTGAGTCTTGAGTCGAACATCTTTGTTTAATGAGTAGATACCCGTTGTCGAAAAGATCACTTTCCGATACCATAATTGGAAGCTCCTCCATATTTTTCTGGTTTATTACATAAATCTGTGTTTTTAAGCTGATTTAAAAATACATCCAGACGCAATACGTTTTCTGACGTCATCCTGGAAAGAAATTAAACAAAAAGTTGTTACTATATCAAAATTACTTTGATTGAACCAGTTCATTCATAGCTTTAACTGTGGTGGCTCAATGATAGCTTCTAGTTAACTAAATGAAAAGGGCATTTTATATTTTAAAGGGCAAGAAATAGAAAAAATTCTTAACAATTTGTTAAAAAAACAGATGAATATCCTATTATTAATATAAAATATTATCATTGAATATACAAAATATTACAATACTTGAATCGCTTTTTTCGTAGCACGATTTTGACAAACGAAACGCTCGACACTGTTGCCTGGCAAACGACACGCCTAACATGCCTTAAGAAAGCACTAGCAGTGCATTGATCGCAAACCTTCCCCAAAACGTAAAAAATATAGAAAATATTTTACATATCGAAGGCCACTTTTAAAAAATCAATCTGATATTTACGGTTAAGCTAATAAAGGCAGAACTACTTCTTCTAGCTCTTATAGTACTTAACATAATCAAACATGATAGGTATCACCTATGTACTTATATTGTATTGTTATTTTAAACAGTATCAGAAGTAATAGTTTTTTTGATACCTGTCCGTACGAAGCATAATAATAACATTGCTAAGTTGTGATTCTATTCGAATCCATATTGCTGCTATTTAGCTAACATATGAGTGTTATGAATTAGTTATGTCAGGAAAGCTTTGCACAGGTGTTCGTGAAGGACGAGGTAGCCATGCGATGGTTCATAGTTCTCGGCTGGGGCATCTCACTAATCATCACTATGATTTACGCAACCGTCAGATACTTCACCCCTGGAGCTATAGAAAGGTATCTGATCAGAATGTTTTTATATTGTAGTTGTAACGCAAAGAAATGACAAAGGGTACATAAAAAAAACATTGAGATATATTTTAACTAAGGAAACCTGCATGTTTAATTGTGCTACATACGAGTAATGTGCAGAATTGTGCGCAATGTCTGAGGAATTGCAAACTCTAATAAATAAGAATCACGCCTAGTTTTCTTAATAGAACATTTTGACGCTAAGAATAAGTTTCCCTAAGAATAAGTCCCTCTGCTCCTTGAGGAAGGACATCTGACATAAAAAAAAATAAGTTGCTTAAAACTTAATATTATTATACTTCTAGGTAGGTCCCCCTATAAACTATAAACTTAACACATAATAAAACTAAATATATATATTTAAATGAAGCTATATCTTTAACCGATTAAATAGCAGGCAAAAGTATTTGTTGCTTACTGATAAAAATAGGATAATCATGTGATTTCTTGAAACAATAATATTTACGTTTGCATAGGCTTACTAAATAGATACCAAACAGATTTTTTATTTCATTCTCAAACACACATATATATATTATAAAATAATTATGCTTTCTGCGAATTTATTTCAAGTGTGTTTTGTGAAAAGTGCTTGCCAGGGCGAATGACGACATTACACTAAACTAAGCGTTGTTTAATTTCGCATGTTTTCTACTTACGTATGTTTTATTTGTTAACGAAACATCTATGTTTCGTTAAACAAACGCAATTTAATGGAAATTGTGTTTTTATTTTAGAAGTAGGAACTGCTTCTCTCTTATGTCATTTTAACGTAGAAGCGATAGTTTTGCCTGCATTTATAGTTGCCGTCTCTTGATATTTTTAAAACGGCTTAAAAAATAATTTGAGTTATTTAGTTAGACTATCATATGCGGGAACATTGGGAAACTCTTAACTTTAAGGCTTGCTACGTTCCAAATAGATAAAATTCACTTGGGTGTCACGCATCTCTAAGGGGATAAGGTTTACTCTGCTACAAATGCAAGGTCACCAAAAATAGTAGACTGTGAGTAAAGCAGCAGTGTATTTATAGGTAGAAAACCTATAGTCGGCAATGCTGTAAATAGTTCGATTCCGACATGGGCATTTCAATACACAATTATTTTGTCCTGATGTATGTGATAAAAGTAACAAGAAACGTTACTTCCATGAGAACCTACATATTTAATAACAAATACTTTTTTAAGACGAATGAAATCAAAATGCTTTGCACATATTATCTGGTATAAACATTCATCTGGAGACACACCTATCTCAATACGTCACGACATCTCTCTTTTTCTATACCCTAAATTACCTAACGGCAACTATTTGCACGCATCAAGGTTAGGCGCAGTTGCTACCAATTGTGACAGTTTAGTTAAAATCTGTACTACTGGTTCAGGGTTTTTATAAACTTTCACCAAGGTATTTACAAAGTTATTTGTCCTTTCCATCTGTTCTGTCACTTGTAGATTATTTTGTATCTTAATCAAAATTCCAATGACATTCTAGGTGTTGGATGGATCACAGCGACACAATTTGGATAATCGTCATTCCAGTCGGGATTTCATTGATGGTTTCCTTCAGTAAGTAAATTAAATTATCTCCACAACTAGGTCTGCGTAACTGTAAGAGTAAGACAACTGAAATTATTCACTTTTTTTTTCTTCTGCTTTAATTTTTTTTTCTTTATTTATACAAAAATATCAAACTTTTCTTTTTTTATTTTTTTACTTACTAGCAATATAAGCGTACAGTATACACCAAAGTGCTCATTTGGATCATTATATAACAATATATATAATATATATCATATATATATTAACTAACTTTAATATATCGTTAATGTAATCATCAATCATCAACTTTGACAAATTTTAATTAATACATAAAATTACAATTACATTAAATGTAATAATATTGATTATAACTCATTTAAATAAATCCACACATTCATAGTTCATAGAAATAACTCTTATTTTATCAAAAAATATCTGCAGCAGGATTCAATCGTAAAAGAAATCATCAATTAATTCGACAGCTTAAAAGACCCACTGTTACAGGCCAGAGAATGCCTAGTTAGTGGGCATGCAAGAAGTTGGTATTGTCTCCGTCCAGTGCCACTTACACACATATACTATGACTGCACTGATAGTCTATGTTAGCTCAATAGAGAATTAAGAATTCAATATAATTTTAATGAAACATCGCAGATTTTGTTAATTACTAAAAAACAACCAGACCAATTACCTACGAAAGCTTATCAACTACTTCATTAAGTATTCAAACCCACCCACTTTGGCTCGTTCAGCATGTTTAGCGCAGCTTGAAGACCCTAGCAGCCGCCGCGTCACCTTGCACTTATTCTATCAACTTGGCACCGACTTCAAATAGACTAGAATGTATCTATTACTATTATAATGTTACCCGTTATATTGAGGGTCGCACTTATTTTACCAGTTTTAAAGTAAGATACGTTTTGTATGAGTACATACGATGTTTAAAACACTACGTTATTTTGATGTGAATGCTTTTGGATGAACATAAGTAGCAACTACAACAAATCGAAGATTTGCCAGCACTGCGTTGCCGACTGGGACTCCGCCCTGCACGCGTCTGAAAAGTGAAGTCCTGGTCGACCAAATTAGACGAGACCTGTCCCCGCCAGTGGGGAGCAGTGGTTTCTTTCTGTGAAGCTGTAATGGTCCAGAAAGAGACTGCTGAACGGGATCGGGAGAGGGTCGATCCCGAGCGAAGAAGATGTCGGCGGCGGAATGAGCAGCTGACGGGGACCGCGGGCCGCCAGGGAGTGGGGACCTCTGGTGGCAGATTAATTACTGCGGTAGGATATAGGAGGGGAGCCTGATTTCACTATATATGTGATCGGGCCGCAATATCTGGATAGGCTGATGTGGCAGGGAGAAGCCACTGGCTTTCCCTGAGATAGGGCCTAGTTAGGTGCGGCGTCGATCTGGGGGGGACCTGAAATCGCAAGTGTGCCGTCCTTGAATTGTAAAAAAAAACACGCATCTAAGTCAGTGGAATAACAGATATGGCCATTTCGGGCTTCCCTTTAATTTCGCAGATCAATCAAGATCTTTAGAATAATCTGAAAATTCGGTAAAGAGCAACATCTTTATGCCTAAATGAACGAAAAAACCTTATGCAAACAAATTCATTTGTAATTATATTTACTTTCAATTAAACCTGACCTGACCTGTTTCGCCTTATGCCATTATCGAAGCTTTCGCATTATGGCATTTAATTATGATTATAATATTATGCTTTTGTAATACTTTGATAATCAATTTTTTTTTTACATTTTAAATATACAATATAGTATGTAATAGAATTTGAGGTACTAAAATTTCTCCATTTTCTGGGAAAATTCCTTACACTGACATACTGTTATTTCTGTTCACCTACCAGCGATATATGTTAAAACGTAATTAGTAACAGGTCAGTTATTCATCAGTTCAGTTATCATGTTAATTTAAATAGTGGAATATAAGTAGAAGTGAGTTTGTTTTCATAATTTATTTCAATAAGTGCCATCAAGTGCTGACAATTAATTATAAATTATATGAAGAATAAAACTATACATCTACAGAAATCTCATCAGGTTATTTTACTACGAAGTTGACTTCAATTGTACAGCAATTAAATAACGTTTATCTCCAGTATTCCTGATAAATGTGGTGAGGGTACTGCTCACCAAGCTCCATCCGACACCGAATCAACAAGCGTCTATGGCAGCAAAAAAAGCTGCCCGTGCTGCTCTTATACTGGTAAGTATATTGTCTTTAAGAAATCTATTGCTATTTATAAGGTTGTATGTAAAGTTGGTATATTTCTCTAGTAGGCGTTTTGCTACAGAGGATTAAGAGAGAATTTAACGTTTTCATATATTTAAAGAGGTTTTTTTAATTGTGTTATACGAGCAAAATTAACAAGAAAGGTTATCCCCAACACAAAATCTTCAATGAGTATCTACCGGCGCGGTTCGTAATTAGTGTAATATTCTAAATAATGATATCTCCTGTACTGTAATTTCAGTTGAATAATAAAGATAACCAACAAAATTTAATTTCAGGGTAAAATATTTCTAATCTATATTCGCCGAGATAAAAACTCCAATGTTGGGTCTTAGTAAGTACCTTGGGCAATTTGGGTTTTGTTTAGCTCTCGCTGGGCGCAAAAAATATTTTGCAATTAGGCTTAATAGATTACTATTCTTGCTCTGCGAAAGAAATGTAATTAGATTATGTACGAGTCGGATTGTTACTCCGTGGCGTATAATACTTAGAATATAATGAATTATCTGTCAAGCAATAAGTAAGTCTAGAATCGTAAAATGTGTATTTTTTATATATAAAGTCGACTGAACGACTAATGGTTAAAACGAAAAATTTCGAAAGGGATCACAATGTATTAAAAAAAGTAATTATTATTGTACGTATGTTTGATTTTCCTTCGAAAACAACAAGTACATGTTTTATAAGATTTGTAATGGTCAAAGTATATGCTAATTGCGATTGTCATTCAAGAAACTTGACTTTTTATTGTTTTGCCGTATGGTCGATTCGTCATTAATCACAAATTATTTAACGGAGACAAAATAACACAGTGTCTACTCAATTAATGTAGTTTTTTTATCTATCTACCATAAAGCAACTTCGTCGAATAAAAATATCGTTGTCTATCTTACACCTTCTGCAAAAAGCTCGTGTATCTTAAATAATAATGGGACCTTTCCATTGTCTCACAGATTCCCCTTTTTGGACTGCACTTCATTTTGATACCTCTAAGGCCATTACCTGAATCACCAGGAGAAAAACTGTACCAAGTGGCGTCCGCTCTACTGACGAGCTTACAGGTAGTACCTCTTTATATGACTTCCTTAAACACTCGCTTCAGGAGTAGTATTTGGTGTTCTAAAAAGTACATGTTTATGGTACGGTCCTTGTAATAAAACCTCGCGGACTGCCAATGCAATCGTCGTTTAAAAAGACTTTTTAGGTAAATTCTAAGTCTATATTACATTTACAACACACAACACTTGAAAAAATAAAGCAATCAAAATATTTGTAGAAGGTATAAATTTATAAGTTTCTTTAACAATTTTTAAAAGATTAAAATCATCTTCGTTTTGTACAATTTAAAATTACAATAACCGTTTCATATATAAATACTGTTCTGAAAGAGTAATTTATAAAATATGGAGTGACCGAATTCTACACTCTACTTCTGAAGGGTTGAAGTAAAATATTCCACAAACAACAAAACTGTTATATAAGCGGTGTACAAATCAATCCGATTTTCTAATCAGACAAAATATTTACTGACCAGACAGTCTCATTGTGTTTATTATGTTAATTCATTTATCATTTATTTATTAGTTGCCTACATTTGTTTACATTCTACCAAATTTACAAAACAATCAATATTAAATAAAGTGGAATAAATACTTATAGACAAATACAACATGCACTGTTTTGACACTTTTTCTACACAAAAGAAGAAAAACTAAAACTAACTGGTAATTTTAAATATGGGTGGTTTTTATTTAGTTATCCTTAAAACATTCGGTAAGTGTGAATCCAGCGGCGTGGCGTGGGTTAGTGGCGCCCGGGCGGCGGCAGAAATTGTTCCACCCTTACAAAATCAAAATTTTTAGCCCTACGAAAAGAGACACAATTTTATCCACAAAAAATTTGGTCTGACTTTGGGCACAATCCTTATTGACATAATTGTAACGGTTCACTAGTACATTGCGGAGGTCCTAATGTGAGCTTATTTCACATCAAGTCGCTTTTCCACGGTGAGTACTTTTGGCGTTGTGATTGGTGAAGATTTCAGTGCGGGCCAACGCAACACCGAACGCGGTCACCGTGATGATCGATTAGAAGTGAAATAAGACTAGGCTATCTGGTCCTCTTCCTCTTCTTCTCTGGCTATCTGGTGGTGGTGTTACGAAACTCATATATATCTTTAAGAACCTATGAGACGTTGCCGACGAGAATGTGCTTCGGACTACGTACCTTGCACCATGTCAATCCTTGCTGACATATTGTGTTACAGTATGGGGAGGAGCCTCAAAAACCCATATGATAAAATTAGAACGTGCACAAAGAGCAGTCCTCAAAGTTGCACATTGCATTCCTTTTTTTCATCCAACAAAAGGTACTAACGGTCCGTCAACTCTTCGTCCTCAACACTATTCTGCGCACACACTCTGAGATAATCTATCAACATACTTTACAGTCTCACAAACAATTTAAAACAAAAGTTTGCCCTAAAATATCATGTAAAAGTAGCCTCTCCCAGCGCAGCTACAGTTTCCTAGGTAATTATTTATATAACAAACTCAATTCTGTCCTTAATTTATATCCTTTAACCAGGGTTAAATGTAAGCAAGTACTTACTTCACATCTTTTAGAATACAACTACGACTCTACTGAATAATAACTAACTATCGCAAAATAAAATCTAAGCTCTTAAAGTAAAAAACGCACACACACAGACACAATCATACACACACACACACTAACGCGCATACTCATAAAAATTAAACTAATGACTATAAATGTTTTTAATTGGCAAGATGTTTATGTGTATTTTTTAGTTTTCTTTTGCCAATAACTAGACATAAGCATAATACAAACTTTGTACTATGGGGGGCCTGGCAATCTGTATGACAGGGTTCCCTAGTGCAGATGCCAGTCTCCCTCAATGGTCTTGAGCAATTACTGTAATAAGCTAGTATTAAGTAATCTTGGTGGAAGAGAAAATAAACTTTATCTTATCTTCAGTCGGTCAAGTACATGGACGTGCGAGGAATCGTACATGACTAAAGAGCGAGTCGTAATATATTCTAATTTTAAGTACCAGCATTACTTATGTATTAGTACGACTTGTCTTTCTAATCATTTATAATTCTCGTATGTCCATGTAGTTGACCGTCTGAAGAGACCAGAGGGCCGAGTGCAAGTTTATTTCACATCGACTCGCTCTCGACGGCGACCGAGTTTGGCGTTGCAATTGGTGGAAATTTCAGTGCGGGCCAATCGTAGCGCCGAACGCGGTCTCCATGACTATCGAGTAGATGTGAAATAAACTCGCATTTGGTCCTCAGCTATGCACTGGCAAAACGTAAAAATTATGTCAAGAAGGATTGGGTTCAAAAATCAGATCAAATTGTTACTATTTATTTTGACGAAATAATTGATACTTGGACAACGAGAAGAAAGTACCTACTTTGAAGTTGGAAAAAAAGTATGACACTTCATGATACCAAGTGAAAATATTTTTTCATTTATTAGGTCTTTGGTCAAAAATACATAATTTCAAACAAATAATGGAAAGATAAGCAAGTAAATATTATTCTTTTTTTACTTAGATATATTTTAGTAACAAGACTAACACAGTAATCGATATCACTGCGCGTCGTACACTGGAAAAAAGTTGGTGCCCCCCCAATTGTAATTTAAATAAAAAAAGGAGTACGGGTGGTCTTCTTTCCCGTTGTGAGCAGCTTACATACGGCTAGGGTGAATTAGCCATGATCTTCATTGATACCTCAAAAAAGTATCGATACTTTAAGTATTAAATAATCGATGCTTTTAATCATATTAGAATTAAAATATCGAAGCTTTTTCGGCACGGCAATACCCCAATGTTTTCCATTGCCAAGTACTCTCTGGTCCTTCGAGCTGTGTGAAAAATTGAGAAGTCTGAGTCAAAACTTAAGTAACGTAACTCTTCAACGTAAGTTTTACCGTTCATATTGCCATCTACAAAATCGAGCTATTCGAGCACTTCGTCTGTACTTCATAATACCTGCCCATACCATTACTGTAGAGCCACTGTAAGGTGTAATTTTTTTATCCATGAAATGTAATTTTTTTTGCTCCTGAATCCATGTCAAGTGTTCCCTACACCATACATTTCGACGGGCGCGATTCCCATGGCGAATAGGTGGACACCAAATCGGGCGTTATGTTCGTAGACCGTATTCATGCAGCCTATGTTTGGTGGATAACAACAACACCGCTTAAGAATTGTAGCAGTATAGTATATATATTTATTATAGTATATATATATAGTAGTAGTATATAGTATATATATATATATATATATGACTGATTTCTTCCCGCTGGTTTTTTCAAAAACTGTATATCTCAAAATGATAAAAGTGAGATAAATACCAAATTTATCAAGCAACTATAACCCATGGAACTGGGAAAAAATAATACTACGTATGTTACGGTACACATATCGATAATCATTGTAATTAAATAAACAATTGAATGAAAGATTTTATTGCTATAATCACTAATACTTCACGAATGCTTATTTATTATTTATAATTATACAAATATATATACATACATTACAATAGTAAAAATCGTTCAAAAGTTCAAAACCCGCTTCTTGATGTTTGTAATATTAAGAGACCGGTCAGTACTAGTCGCACTTAGTTGGTATTTATTTAATTTAAAAAATAACAAAATTAATGCTCAAGAACGTTTCATGTTAAAGTACCGCCCAGGATTGTTAATTTGTTAAGTTGCCCTAAAATGACATTTCTGTTTTTTTTTATTGGCATAAAAAAAACAGAAATGTCGTAAACAAATTAAATTATAAAAATTAGTGTTATAGATAATTTTGAAACTGTTATTATCAAAACTGATTTGACGGCAGGGGATCTGACGGAATGTCATAGAGGATTTCCACCGAAGCAGCGAACACTGACGAGGAAAAATCCCTCACGATAGCGTAAGCGGCCGCCGATACAGACCAGTGGCCGGGACTGCAAAGTGTGCTCGCTCTTTTTTGTGCTGCGGCCTACCGCAATTCTACCAGAGATTGGCAGGCAGAGGATATTTTTTAAGCGTGCTTTCAGACCGACCGACCTGGGCATTGAAGAGCTACTGCAGCGGAAGGCGCCGGCATGCGACGGCATACACCAGTATGCGCTGAAATCCGCCAAACGGAAGCCATCGCCACAATCGCCTGCCTGCAGTCTCGCCTCGGCCCCGTTCTTGGTGAATGTATTTTAACGAGGCCAAAAATTCCAATCCGTTATCACGAAACTCTCGACTGCGAGTCGCTACTGGAATGGAATCAATCACCGACGATGCACTGAGACTGAGATTTCCTTTACTAGTGTGCTTATCGTAAAGTCCTTTTCGATGCTCTTTGCGCTAAGCCTTCCTGCTACCCTGGCGCATACTGGTGGACTACAGCGCATACAAGTGAATGCCATCTGTACCGATGCCTACCACCGTGGTATTCTCTTACGCGCTCTTCAATGCCGCGTAGAGAAATCCTCTGCGATGCTCCGAGGTTGGTCTCAGAGCATTGAAATTTATACCTTATTTCAAATTGAAATGGCCAGAAACATCCATTGATTTATTTATTTATTTGGAAACTTAAAATTCTCATGCCATACTGAAATTTCGCCTGTTTGCGCAAGCCAAGCTGCAGCAGATGTGTTTTGCTAAATTGTATACTAAAAATTGACTACCATAACGCCTTATCGGTTTTCGTTTCAAAATTTTTTTTTTTTTTTTTGATAAAACACTTCTTTGTGACAATCTACTAAATATTTTAGATAAAAGTATATTAGTATTTAAAAGATGAAAATGATTCTGAAGGTATAAAAGTATTTTTATACCTTCAGAATCATTTTTCATCTTTTATCCTATCCGTAAATCTAGCTTTCATATTACAAGCCCTGCTTTGTTTGAAACTAGATGGCGTTGTGTGACAGATTTCAGAAAATATATTACGAATATATACGAGTATTAGGGGTTAAAGTATGTCGGGCACGCCGTCATCGCGGCGGGTAAGACCCGTTATTTAGGATTGGCTCGAGAGGCGTCACGGGACCCTCTCATACCGACTGACGCAGGTGATCACTGGGAAAGGATGTTTCGGGGATCACCTGTGTCTGATCCGCAAGGAGCCAACGCCTGAGTGCCACCACTGCGATGGCCAGATGGTGGACACGGCTCTCCACACGCTGGCGGAGTGCCCGGCGTGGGTTTGAGCAGAGGCGAGACCTCGTGGCGGCCATCGGAGTGGGAGTTCTCTCGCTCGAGAGCCTGATTGCGGCTAATCGTGCGGAGCGAGAGTGCGTGGAACTCTGCCGTCTCCTTCTGCGAGCAAGTTATGTTCGCGAAGGAGACGGCGGAGCGGGACCGGGAGAGGTTTAGAACTCTCCCGGCCCGCCAGGCCCGGGAACGGGCCAGGTACCGCAGGCGACTCAGGCGCCGGAGGTTGCAGAACGACCTCCGTCCTCCATAAGCGCAGGCCTAGGGGTGACAGGTGAGGCCTTCTGTCACCCTAGCAGAAGCAGGCCGGGGGTGGCGGCGAGCGCGTTGCGAAGCGCGCTCGCTTCCAGGGAGCAGAGGGAACATGGGGTTCCCACACGGAGGTGGTCGTCTACTCGTCTGTAGATGGCCCGAGGTATGTCGGGGCACCAGGGACTTCCTTTCTAGGGTATACCTGGTTCTCCGGCTATTAGTGCCCGAGGACGGCGTGCGGTTTTAGTCGGTTCGAGTCCGACATGCATAGGTGGTATCCGAGGGGATTTCCGCACGGGGAGAAAAAAAAAAAAAAAAAAAGGGGTTAAAGTATGAAATTGCCGTTGCATACTATTAGATACTTTGAATTGACATAAAACCTTCATGGTGTGAGATTTTCGGGTGAAAATTTTTTTCACCTATATGTGATACCTATGCGGTTCTTCTTTTAAGAAATATGCTACATTCGATTTTCGACTTTCAACTGTTTTTTTTTTATTCAGCTTAGACGTGAAATATCGATACTTCGAAAATCGAGTCATTTTTGAATACTAGTTCCGACGCGGAATAAATATCAACGTTGCGTTTGGGGAGAAGACTGCTAATGACAGCACCGTGCTTATTTAGATTAAACGCTTTCGTAATGGAAACTTCGACTTGAATAATGTTGAAGACGGGCGGTCATCCACGTGGTTCATATGGTTGCATTTTTCACGAATTCACTTATGTGTCTTTGTTCACTTTTCACTATACTCTCTTCAAACGATAAATTACACAAATTGTATTTAAAAACACAACACAGTTGCTTTTGAATGCTGGATGTAAACTGAGTATGGCATTAGATGGCAAGCGCGAAAGTTTTCCCTCCATAGAAGGCAAGATTCGACCGAACCAGCTGTCTTCACTATCATTAGGAGAGCTTGTTTTCCAAGCTTTTAGCTCTAAGAATCTCTTATTTAGGCTTGCATTACCCATCTCAATAAATAAATGTTACATTTTTTTAAATGTGATATACTATCAAAAGACATAAATATGAATAAAGGGGCCAAGTTCGCTACTAACAAAAGACGCCAAGCTCTGGTAAGACAAAAGAGTTGGGTATTAATAGACCGCAAGTTCACTCACACTTTTTCAAATGATAGCAATAACTCAAAATGATTACATAAATTTTTTGACGAGGTAAATTTTAATCTAAATATTTGAATAAGTAATCTGATTTAAATTTCTTATTTTTTCTATGAAGCTGATTGACATTAATAGTCATTTTATTCGACATATTATCATGCTCGTACCGTTAGCTTAGTATCCCTATGAATATAATTATATATTTTGGCTTACACTATCATACAGCGACATGTTACACACAAACCAGTAAAAAGTACCATTAAATAGGTCAGACTAGGCTAGGTAACTAATAGAGTAACATCTTTATTTTCTATGACTGGAATACGCTCACAATAGATTTATAATTAGTTATGTTCATACATGAATGGTGTTTTAAGTTTTTTTTTTTTACCCAGGGTTTGTGCGTGGCAATACTATTCTGCTTCACCAACCATGATGTGATGACGGCTACCAAGACGTACATGTCGCGATTCCGGAGAGCAAACGAGGCTATTGCTATGACTGGTAACACTTACCCCTTGACTGGGTCGGTTTAATATGCTTTAATATTACTCTGTGTTTTCGCATTCTACTTTTCTTACCATAAAATAACTAACCTTTGCGAATCACATATTTATATATATTACATAAAACCAATGATGAAGACTGTGTGAGTAGCTAGGTTAATTCAATTCTTTCAGAAAGTTATAAGAACAAGCAATTTGCAAAAGGCAAAAAGTTTTCTAAATAACGGATTAACAACATCTATTTTCTAACAATTTAAGAAAAGTAAGTACGAGGAAATTATCTTAGAACTCTTTTTAGAGAAATTGATAGATAAATAAATTAAAACCTTTGGTTGTACTATCAACATAAAAAATAATAATAATAATAAAACATTTTAACTTACACACTAACTTTACAGGACTAGAAAAAAATAGTATCAATTAAAAGCAAAATGTCTGACTGTTTTTTCTCTCATTAACAATTACTAACATATAATATTTTATCTTGTCGGATTGTGATAAAAATATGCTATTTACTTTTCAGGTGTAACCGGAGGTGAAAGTCTGATGAACACAAAAGACCACGTAGTATAAATAAAACTTTAGATGAATAGTGAACATAGTGTAAGAGACACTAAATTGTATGACAAGTTATAATTTGAAACTATATACTCAAATTTATTACTGGAGAGTTGCTCTTTTTATTATTTTTAATCTGAGATATGAGTTTCTCGATAACACCTTGCACACCAAGTGAATTAATTAACAATCTTTAAATAAGAAAGGAATATCATATGGCAGTAAGTATTAATTTCTAAAGTTAAAAACAATAAACTTGAACAGCTTCAACTGCTGTTTCATCACAAACAGTACAAGTAGTCAAATTATAACATTACATAACTGGTTTTTTCGCAATCGTGTTGTATTTGCATTTGACGTACACTTTAATTATTATTAAATTACATTTTTTTTTAATCTGATAACTAAAGTCCTGTAGATAAGCAACATTTTCTCTGATGAGTATTTATAAAATGAGTAAGTGGTAATAAGTAAAACTAACTAGTAGTAAGTAATAATGAATAAGTAGCAAACAAACCTTTGCCTTTTTCACCGTTTTTTCCTATAAATACGGTATGGATCATACAAGCCAGTAATTTAAAAAAGTATTTTTTCAAATAAGTGGGAGTCAATTTTACCAATTCCAGCAATATGTTCCGAATGCTTGGTGAAAATGATGTTATACCTCTATGTACATGGTTATTCTAAAAACTTAACTTCACACTTTAGGACTTTAGTCGTACACTAGACTGGCTTTTGCTTTATTTTACCATATACCAAAGACGGTAAGGCTAATCAGATCCAGATTCATCAACAACTTCCATACGGGCTCGCAGGGTAGCAAGTATAAAACTAAGCGTGAGCCTTCTTGACTATACACTGGGTAAAATTTTTAAATACGCATTATTCACTTATGTCTCTGTCCAGTGGCTAACTGAAAATCAATCCCAATTAAACATATTTCGACCTATTCGATCTTTGGCCTATTTTCGAGACTTGAACAGTTTTTCTGAGTCAAAGATTTTGAGTCTGACAATGATTATCTCAAAATTTAATCCCTTTTAATAACATTGCATAGTTCAACAGTCTCTGCCAAACCCCTGTCTAGGATGATACCCATTTCCACAAGAATCGCAAAAGTGTATGAAAATAATCGTATTAGCATTACAAGTACAAAACCGAGTCTTTTTCTAAGAGTAATTTGCCAATAAATAAAGTAATCCATAAGCAGCAAACAGCGACTAGCAGGGATCCAACAACGAAGTCAATACCGGCGGAATTGATGAGTACGGCGGCTTCATCCGCCTCCTGGATTTTAAGGCTTCTACTGTCTTAATGAGCCAAGGTAATCCTAACGCAAACAGTATTGCCAAGGAGTTGGCACCAAGCGCGTTTGATACACGATTCCACCTTCGCCTGAACAAAATCATTCATTAACAACTACCGGAATTCAATAATAATTATCAATCAGTTGATAAGGTAATGAGGTAGTTAATGTATCATATTGCTAAAGACTATTAATAACACGTAAATCACAGCTTATTTAAAGTTTGTAAAAAAATATACAATCGCTTCTATAAGTTAAAAACATTCGCTAAAACTTAATAAGTTTTAGAAAGATTGTAATACAAGCAATATTAGGTGTTGTGTATCTTGTATATTATTTATGACTGTGTGCTCAGAAGGTATTGTTCATGTGTCCTATCATGTTGTGTTCATGTGTACTTATATAATATATATGAATGAAGTATAAATGCGTCGTGCAAGGCGTATGACCACACAATGTTAAAAAACAGTTTAAGTCATTACATACACACAGTACATTTTCAAGTCTCAATTGCAATTATTTGATCTGTATTTAACGAAATGTGAATATATTATTGTGTTGAGTAAATTGCTTTAGAAAATTTAGGAAGGTATAGGAATATTGTCAAAATAGTGGTTGATTTATTTACTGTTTATAAGGTTGTGTTTTGCTTTTGTTAAATTAATTTATATAAAAAACTATGCACTGTGCGTGACTACTGTACATACGTCATACATTCACGTGATTCAAACCCATTCGTTTCTTTCAACAGATTTATCAATTACGATTATCTATCCTAACTGCTATTAATTGGATTGGTGATAAAATATCGAAATTTAATCGCAATACACAGGTCACGAGCCACATGACAGAAAATGTTGCGAATGCAAAGCCAAAAATATAAAATAGAATAACACTAAAATTCTTTTAAAATCCTTCCGCCAAATAATTCATAATTCGCAGGCAGCCCCTATAAAACAGCAGGATATTAAAACATAAGTCAACAGAGACTTAAAAGTTAATACCTCACAATAATTTAAATTTTAGTAGTTCTTATTTCTACATACCTCGCCTAGACATGATGAAACAGAGCAGGCTTCTGGAAGACATCCACCAAAAGCCAAAAATGTCATACCCATGACAGATTCCGGAATGAATAAAGTGTGTCCTAAAAAAGAAAAACTATATTATAAGTCTGAATTACGGTAAATAAGTGACCCTTTAATTATTGGCGCTTCAAGTCTGCTTCTGAATTGTCATGTAATTACATTTTAAATAGATCCTTACTAGCTAGAACAATATCTACATGCTAGGATCACCTGCTTCAAAACCCATTTTATCTTTCTAGCTAAAAACATCAGACTATCTACTGAAAGGATCTAATCCCTAGCACGTTCCCAGACCTCTTAAGACTTAGAACAGAATACAGTACGAAGTTTCAGCACTGGCAGCAGAAATAACAACTTCTATAACAAATACGACGTTTTCTTCGTGTCCTATTTCTCTTTCTTAAATTTAAATTACCTTATGCTTTTCAGAAAAGTTATCATAATCAATCTTAAAGAGTTGTTTTACAAATGTTAATAAACATTTTTAGACTAATCTCAAGAATTTAAAATATTACAAACGTATACATTCTACCATTTAATAAAAAATTATGTACCAATGACGGTCATGCTCCATGTTACACAGTAAGAATTTGCTCCAATCCAAACGATGCACATCACAAAGGCCAAAGGATAGAATCTCCTGCAAGTTACAGGCGAAGGAATAGTCATTCCCAATATCAGCTTCAAAGGCCAAGTGTAAACCCCACCATATTCTATATGACAATGATTTCTCACTGGGATACCTGAACAGACTCTTTTTAGGTTTTTCTGGTGCATCTGTAAAGCGTGGATTATTTTCAAAGGTTATTTTTGTTTACACTAACAATACATGTGTTGCTTGAACAAACTAATTTCATCAACGCACCGCTATTCACTGGTACAACTTTTTCAGAATTAGAAGCATCTACTGCATCAGTGAATCCTTTATTATCGACACCCTCCTCGTTTGAATTTAAATCAACTTCCTTGGCATCTGTAACTAAAATTAAACTAGTGTGATATATTTAACTAGGACTATCGCATTTACAATCAATAGAATCAAGATATATAATAGAAGAAGATCAATAGAAAACTCACTTGTTACTGTATTCCTCAAGCTAATTTTTTCCATGCATCTATCAAATAGTGCAAACAATCTTACACTATTGAACATCAAAACAAAGTATAATACATAAAGAATTCCCAAGACGAGTGCTTCATACCAATCTATTTGACCGTCCCATACCAAAATTACAAGAACCCCCACATTAAACATGTAGATAATTACATCTCTGGTTACAGCACGACTGTCTATTTTTATTGGCTGAATAAAGTATAACTCATTAATAAAAACCAAAAAAAAAACATATATTTCACATTAAGACAGATAAAGTACCCTGATGGCAGCTAAACCTCCAATAGCAGCAACTCCAAGAGCATTGAAAATAGCTGAACCGACAATAGTTCCAATACCCATGTCTGACCCTGTGTAGAAAAGTTGAAATAACGTTGACGAAAAAACTCAGGACATGAAGTAGCGACAGCCATGAAAGTAGCAGCGGCACCGTCCTGAAAGATAAACAGAGTTAAATGTACTATTTTGCTCTTCTTTTGCTTCTAAACAATAGCTTTGACACTCGGGGACAATTTGATCTTCGTTCACACAAATATGTCATTTTAAATATAGTGCATGCATTTAATTATGCAAAAAGATAAAGGAAACAATTGGCAAGAAGCTGTGATCCTGAGATCTTTATAATATTTTATAAGGTTTATGAAGTCTGCCAATATGGCAATAAAAAGCCTTGAAATGGTGTCCACTCCAGTACGCAATTTAGTATAGTGACTCATTGTTTTGGTTCCATAATTTCAGAAATTAATGTAAATCATACTCTTCAGATGTTTTCATTACGCAAACAAGCATGTCTTTCAGGGACTTCGCTGGGTATTTTATAAAACTGAAGTCATGCATTTTCAGTTTTATAAAATACGCGTAATAAATGTCGCGGTATTTATTCACTGACACACTGGCCTCTAAATTTGACTGCTCAATGTGTATAATATAACTAAAGATATACACTAGTGTGTGGGAGTTACACTAGGGTTTATAATGACAAATACACAGAGCAAGCATACACATACGACGTAATAAGCAAATTAGAAGTGTCATAAACAAAATATGTGAAAATGCCACAAACGCAACGTTAAATATCGTGAAAATGTATAATTTGAACTCAAACAATTTATGGACAAGTGCATTCTAACATTGCTAATTTTTATCGTATTAGGTGTATGGCCTTAGTTTTTTTTCTGCCATCTTCTAACTTCTGTCCTTAGTAGACATTTTAGTTAATGAACATTATACATAATTAAATTGTTTCTAAATAGTTAATTAGGACAAAAATAAATACCTGAGGAATTTTCAAATCTTCACAAATAAATTCCACGCAAGGAAGAAAATAGTCGTTACATACAATAGTCAGGAGTGGTAAACGCATATATACCGAATAAAAGGTACATCAAAAACGCTCCTTGCCTTAAACGATAATCTGCAAGCATAAATGTGTTGTTAAAGTTAATAAAAAAATAATGGAACTAAAACAGTAAAGTAATCATATAACATTTATACTTTGGTTCCTGTATATTATAACAAAATCTATAAAATATATAAACAAAATCTTGTAAATCGAATTAATTGTTTTTACCCTTGAATTTAATTGTATAATTGATAAACCCTTACCGTCGAACAATCCGTCGGGGAAACTCTCTATAGAGTCTCTAACTAGACACTCAAGTTCTTGAAGTACGCCGTCTACAACCTCGACTCTTGTTCGGAGCCATGGTTTCCAGTGCCAAGTATCTTGTTCTTCATCTATCTTCTTTAGAAGATTATCACGCGTTAACACGACTTTACCATTTCTCATAATAGGAGTCAGTTCCTGAGTTTCATCTGAAGCAAAAAAAAACATTTACAAAAATGATTTCATGATCACATATTTTAAATTAAAGATGACCATTTAATAAAGATATTGTCTACCACAATATAATGATTATAAAACCACAAAATGTGATCCATAATCTAAGAATAGCACCTACCGTGACATGGATTGGTTTGCAGTTCTGTGTGTGAATCACAAAGGAACAACTACTTAAGCTGCTAGTGTGGATTCCAGTGGATATTTCCAATCCTTAACCGCTCGGTTTTTGCCTACTGCTGTACACGCTTGAAAATACCGTAAAATATACTTACTAAATTCGTCAACCGCCGCTGTACGAGAGCAGCACATTATAAGTAACATCGTTCTATAATGACACATTGTCCCACAGGTGACATAGTTAGGAAGCTGAAAACAAATAACACTCTCAGGGCCCATAATATAAAATACATTTAAAAGGACTATTACATCATTTGATTTTTGCTTTTTTTTAAATTACATTAAGTATTCGGATAAAAATTACTGAAAAAAAATTATATCGAAATTGCAAAGTAAAATAATCATTAGATCACAAGTTCGTAAATGTACAATTACACATTAATGTGTTTTTATGATATAAATTAAACAAATAATTATTTTTAAACTTAAATACCAACCTGAAGCCATAAAAGCATTATGTCGATCTACAAATATTATTTAGAACACGTAGCTTACTTTAAGGAACGCAAAATATAGCAACTTTATGAAATGTATTTCCCCAATGAGTGAAAAATGTATTATCTACTCTTCTCAAATAAAAACACATCCACTTATAGCACTTGCTTTGTACAGTTTTACACAGCTGTTATATACACGACTTATCGAGTCGATAACCTATTTACTGTAGTGTTTTTATCTTAGGCGCTAATCGAGAATTGCTTCACAATCTACAAAGATAGAATAAACTGACACAAATTACCTTTGATTTTGTGATCGCTTTAGTGACTGACTTTAAGGCCGCTTGAATTGGCTAAATGACATTAAAATTTACAAAACATAACTACTAATAATTTAGTTTTTAATCGCGATAGCTGCCACTCTGCAATGTTCAAGGAGCTCACTGAAAGAAAGATATCAATGCCAGGGGTTTTTAAGCAGATTATCTTATTTGATAAGAGACTCCTTCGCACCGGATTAGTAGAATTTAATTATAATTGAGTATACGTCAGTGACTGACGAGAGTGGTTCGTTATTACCATTAAAATTCTGCGTCTACATCTGCGGAATCGTTCGGACTGAAATGAATTTCTTCGAAGTAATGTGGCCATCCGATTTGTGTATAGTATTGAAATAGTTAACTGAACGGACGTTATAAAATTATTTAGTGGGACAACTTGCAATTTTAACATTATACTTACTTTTTTAATGTATTTTGACTTGTACGTACGTAAAACGTACTTTTATTTAATTAAAAATCACAACTTTATCATTATCGCTGCACAATTTATATAAATAAGAATTTTTCCTTAATCTATGATAGTTACACAAATACAATTTCCAAAAAACATTTCAGCATATGCAAATAGTCTATAACTTTCTACTCACCTTGAAGGATCCAATCAGTATTAAATTGAAACTAGAACATTTTTATGATACAGGATTTTTATAGCCTACGATCATTTCTAAGATAAGTATTTTGCGTTAAGATTTTTCATTTCACAAGGTGACCATTGTTCCTACAAGTAACTACCGGTAGTCGAACTAATCTAAAGAAATTTAGACACTGTAATTTCGTGAAATAAGGCAAGGTTAATTGTGACAATTGAAGAATTTAATTGAAGTCACATTATGAGATGTTGGTACGTAGCGTATGAAATACAATTTAATAGACACGGATATTAACAACTAAATGGCGTAACGGACTTAAATAGAAAATTAGAATATATTTCTGGTACAAAGTGATTAAAGTGTTAAGAATTAAGGGAGGTCACGAAGGGTTTCACC
The DNA here is from genome assembly GCA_902825455.1 of Arctia plantaginis. Lineage (NCBI taxonomy): Eukaryota > Metazoa > Arthropoda > Insecta > Lepidoptera > Erebidae > Arctia > Arctia plantaginis. The sequence goes on along the minus strand of CADEBD010000382.1, from coordinate 47,877 downwards.
TAATATTTAAAAGTAACAAACGTTTTGAGATACAAGTATAATCCGTTTTACAATTGTACCTATTACTTTGTAGAGAGCTAATTTAGAACAAAGAACTTGACAGTGATACAAGAAATTCTAAGTATCGCGATAAAGCAAGATTAATTGACATTTAACGGGTATTCTTTCTGCTTACACGTCAGTCCTTTATCATGTACTTGCAAAATCATGCTAACTAGTTAACAACAATTTTTAACAATGCTCTTTAATGCCCTTAGATAAGGTGCCTCCGGTAACCTCACTTGCTTCAGTGCAATGCAACGTAAAAATAATAAAGAGGACAATGCTCGAAGTTCCCTGCGGCGATCGAATCAGGAATGAGGAGATCCGCAGATAAACTAAGGTCACTGACATTGCCCGGAGAATTGCCAAACTTAAGTGGCTGTGGGGGCCAAAGAGTTCTCGAGTAGAGACCGCGTACTGGAAGACGGAGCGTGAGTTGGCTCCCCGAAAGGTAGTCCAACAACCTGGTGAGGGTCGCTTGAAACTGTTATATACGGACGGCACAGGACCGGTTTTTGTGGGGAACCTTAGGGGGAGGAGGAGTCTTCCCCTGGATGGAGATCCAACAGCGGACGTCTTCCAGTGAAGATGATGATGATGAGACCATAAAAAAACACATTAATTAGGTAATTGAAAAAAACTCTGAAACAAATAAATAGGATTGCTATAATGTACAATACTTCCTCAAATGACTGCAAAAGTTAGTGTCGTCCAACAAGATTCTATAATGATCTAAGTGTTACTTCATGTAAACTAAATCCCATCTAATTATTCTAACTCTTTATTTATTAAACCAATGGCTTATTATGTGTTTGAAATTATGTTAAATATGTCTTGATAACAAAAAATAGTATAGATATCGCTAGCAAATTTGTGGAAGATGTGGTTGGTAGCCAGATATCTACCGTTGGGGAGAACCATGCTGCGGCATACATGGGCCGGCTCAAACTGAGTGATACCAAAGTCTCATAGAATCCGGGTGTTAAGTAGGGATGCCATGCTGGCGGGTGAGGAGGGCTGGGGCGCAATGGTCTCTTTCTGTGAAGCTGTAATGCTCCCGAAAGAGACCGCTGAACGGGATCGGGAGAGGGCCGATCCCGAGCGAAGAAGACGTCGACGACGTAATGAGCAGCCGACGGGACCGCGGGCCGCCAGAGAGTGGGGACCTCTGGTGGCAGATTAATTGCTGCGGTAGGGGAAAGGATGGCAGCCTGATCGCACTGAAAATGTGATCGGGCTGCAACATCTGGATAGGCTGAGAGGCAGGGAGAAGCCACTGGCTTTCCCTGAGAAGGGACCTAGCTAGGTGCGGCGTCGATCTGGGGGACCTGAAATCACATGGCCCGGGTTCTCCCCAGAGCAGGGCGCCTAAGGCTGGCCGTCGGAGTGGTTTTTAGTGGAATCACCACATACTCCTGGCTCCTATATCCCCAAGGAGCCGGAGATCCGAAGGGATTTTCCACTCCGTCAACAAAAAAAAAAAAAAAAAACAAAAGTAGGGATGGAATAAAATCACAATCACATATGATAAATCATATTATTTAGAAATCGTATCATAACACCTGTGACTAATTTACAAAACCGCTGCAAATTAATTATTATTATTATTCTAGCGCTAGACTTGCGAAGGATCTAAATCTAAAAAAAAAAACGATAAAACGAATTTTGATTGACTTTAATGCCATTTATCTTTGTCTATGACAAAATAACAATCACTGTGACTAACACCAATCATTTCATTTAATGAATATGATTTAAGAGGACGCGATACTTTCCATGTTTAGTGTTAAGCAATACTTTCGTTATATTTTACTGATGGTGTAAGGTTACCGAAGTCCTCAAGTTGTGCCTAACAGGCATCTACAGGACGAACGAATGGTAACATTCTTGGTCGGCATACTACAACTTATCACTTATTGATTAACTCGAATATGATAAAACAAAATTCATAGGTGCTATAGAGAGTTATGTAATCAGTGACTGACCTTAATCAAGTCACATGATTAAAGCGCAAATTGGCTGTAATAAAAACGTGCATTGTGAATATAATCAAAATATTAACGATCTCTATATTTATGTCTTTATTAAAAGTCGTCAATCGCTTTATGACCGATTTAAAGGAATAAAAAACTGCCATGAACCAGTGGATAAAGCTACAGTAGATAAGATTTGTGCAACATTCGCACCTTTTGCAAAAATAACTTCATATCAGTTTTCAAGGTAAAAGGTACCGTTACAATATTTATTTAACAGGTTCATAAACATAAAGTTGAAAAAATCCGCGTTTTGATGGGTCAGTGATTAAAAAAAACAATCTATTATATAAAAGAAGAAACTGACAGACACATAGGTAAGATTGCAAAGTTAAGTAATCCTAGCCTGATCAGTCTAAGGATGGGCGACCATTCTTAACACATTAAGACTTGCTAGCTTGCTCGGAGAGCACTTTAAGCCGTCGGCCGTCGAACACTGGTTGCCATACGAACATCTGTGGCAATCGTTACGGGTAGTTGGAGCTTCAAAAAGATCGACAACAGATTGTGTACAGTACTTCGATACCGCCTAGTACCTAGATTGTGGAGATCTGGCAGTCACCTCACGTAAAAAATTGAAATTCAGCCGTGTCGATATAGACGGACAGACAACATCTACCTAGTTTGGGTAAGACTTGGAGAAAGAAAAGAAGAAACAAGCAATATTATTCAGAAAAAATAAAAAAAAGGCTCAATTCCTACTTTGTTTTTATTTTTTGCATTAGGAACTTATATCCTGTGTCGTGGGGGACTTAACGAACATACATGAAATATACACGAAGAACACACAGACTCAGAACAAACAGGATCGAACCCACAAAACTCAGCTCAGTAGAAAGCGGCGTGGCGACCGCTTAAACCACTACGCCATCCGTGCTGTCAAACCTATTTCAATTTCCTCTTGCCCTAATTACAGCTTCGATTCCATTGACAAATAAATTCATCTATATCTTTAATAATGGTCGAGATTCCAGATACTTGCTGGTGTGAACTACAAAACTTCCATGCGATGCTGTGCAGTTACTTTTAGACCACTTTCAGATCTGTGTGCGGCAATTTTCTTCTGCTTATCTTTCTTGTGCGAACCGTTCGGAGCTGCTGTAGTGCCTCTATAAAGCAATTATCTTTCCGATATGCAGCGTCGTCATCCTGAATACAAATATGGTTGGTTGGTTATAAAATAAACACAAAGGTACCAAACATATTATATACATACATATTTGTAAAACTTATAGTTGACAGCCTGATTTAATCTGGCTACTAAAACTAATTAGTTCTGCCGCGAACTTGGCTCTTAAATATATTAAGACTGGTGTTAAGCATGTCATTTTTTTTACCGAACTTATTATAAAGTCTAGTCAGTCTGGGTATGGGAGAGTAAAAGCCGAGGACCGTTTTACGTGATGGTGGGTACAGTAGATTGACAGGATTTCGGGGACACTTACGGAGGGACATTAAAATTTATTTTAGATAATAATTGGGGGCAATCAATATAATTATTTACTAGTTTATATAAAAAAATTAGGTCGAGTGATTCTCGTCGTGTATCAAGCGATATTATATTAAAAGTTTGTAGTCGTAGCCTAACTTCGCGTCCTTTTTGAGATACCAGCGGAATAAGCTAGATGATGCAAGAACTTTTTTGAATGCGTTCTATTCTAAGACTATGCGTAGCATAGTGCGGCCGCCAAACGACAGAACAGTATTCGAGAACGCTTCGAACAAAACAGTTGTACAATAATGTTTTTGGTTTTTGGGCTGTGGAAGGGTTTGGCATTGCGAATTACAAAGCCAAGCGCTTTTGAAGCCTTCTTGATAGCTGTATCAATATGAGGTATAAAAGTCAGTTTTTTGTCAAGAATAACGCCCAAATCTTTTATACTCTCACTTCTGTTCAAACAATAACCATTCATACGATAAGCTTTATTTATACATTGCAGTTTTATGGTAAAAGTAATTTGGCTGCATTTATTGATGTTCAGTTTCATCTTGTTTCTGGTACACCAATCTAAAAGATTGTTTTTATGTCTTCCTGGAGCAACATTGCGTCTAAATCCAATTCTATTACTTTGACCATTTTTAGGTCATCTGCGAATAAGAATGGTATTGAATTTTTCAAAGTATTAAGAAAGCCATTTGAGAAAAGATCCTGCAAAGCCATATGCAGCTAACTTCCCAATTAATATGTCATGAGTTACCTTATCAAACGCCTTGCAAATGTCAGTGTAGATAGCGTCGATTTGTTTGTTTGAGTCGACTGCTTCAACGACATGTTCAATAAAAGACACTACAAGACCTACCCGGGATGAAGCCGTGTTGGTTGTTCGATACGAACCTTTTGAAGTAATTTTGAATTAATGGGCATAATAAAGATTCGAAAACCTTTGCTAAAGTTGACAAAATTGAAATTGGTCTGTAGTTACTTACCAAATTACTTTCACCTGCCTTGTATATCGGCACTACTTTGGCAAGTTTCCATAGGTCAGGAAAAATTCCGACTCGTAGAGATTTATTAAAAATTAAATCCAAAGGCAGCAAGTTCAATAGCACATGCCGATATAAAGCTCGGGGATAATTTGGTCATAACCCGAACCTTTGGTGACATCCAAAGATTCAAGTCTTTTTAGAGTCTTTTCGCGGTTCAGATAAGTTATATTAAAGTATTCAGCATTATCAATATTCGTTAGATGACTAGTAACTTCATATTCACTGGTCGGCTAGCTGATGAATAAACACTAGAAAAGTATGAACCAAACGTATTGCAAATGTCGCCACCGTAGCTTGATGTTACTGAGCCATCAGACATAGTGGCCGGGTAAGTTTTTGTAACACTGAGCCTTGTTTTATATAAGACCAAAAATGTTTTGGATTGGCCGAAATATTTTGTTCTATATGAGCACTATAAGAATTGTAGCATTCCACTGATAATTTTTCACACTGCTTACTGCAGGAGCGAAAAGCAACTTTGTCCATTGGGTTTTTCATATTTGTTATACCTCTTTCTGTAGTTGTTCTTTACACGAATTAACCTCAGAAGACTTTTAACAAATCATGGTGGATGTGAACTGTCTTGAACTGAGGTTGAGGGTACATGTTGCTTAATTACTTGATTTACAGTACCATAAAATATTTCAAGCATACTATTAGGGTCGTCATTGTCATAAAAAAGTTCATTGATACTAGAACAATTTGCTCTTTTAAAGTTTAACCTGATGGTATTGTCACAATACTTTAAATTGTTATCTAATTTAGATTGTAAGGCTATTTCTAAAGGAGGGTAATATGGGTCAATTTTTACCAGACTATGATCGGCTTTCTCGACTCTGCAACGCGAGTAATCAGTAAGTACTAGGTCTAAAACTTTATTCCTGGTATTTAAAATACTATTAAATTGTTTAAAGTCATTGATATGCACAAACTCTGTCAGGGCTTGATTGATTTTAATATTAGTTGTCATAATAGGTGACGTACGATAGTTTACGGTGTCGTTTATAGCTGCCCAGTCTATGCCACTCAGGTTGAAAATTACCAATTAAGATACTTTGAGATTCAATAACTTCTGATATTGAATCACAAATACGCATAATCTATAGACATAGATTATGCGTATTTGTGATACGCATATCTATAGACATAACAAATACGCATAATCGGTTCAACTGCTTCGTTCCTGGCACTCGCCGGGAGCTGCTCGCTTCGCTGACTCGGCTGATGCGTTTTGGTCGGAATACAAGTATGTATATTGCTAAATAAAACATTATGAGTAAGAAAGTATCCCACCAAGACCCCAGTAACTAAACGGTGTTTTCTGTAGATAGTATATATAGTAGCTATGGAGCTTCGGCAACACTGTCTACACAAAAACACATATAAAATATAGTAATAGATTTATTAATAATAATAACAATAATACATCGCTTAAATCTACACCAGGTATAAATATATAATTATTAAATTAAATTAGGTTAGACAAGTACAAGTGGCGGCCTTATCGCCAGAAGCAAATCTCTTACAGGCAACCGTGGTATAGAGAGAAAACATAAAGGGGAAGAGGTATGGGATAATGGTTGGTATGTTAGGAAATAGATAAATAGAGGAAATCAATGTAGTACATAAATATATATATCGCTATATAAAAGAGAAAATATTACAAAAGGTAACTTACCTCAAGACTGATGCACTTGTTGTTTACTGAACTGTATAAAAAGTGTTTTTAGTTTTATCATCAATCTGTATCAATATACACACATCAAAAAAGTCTAAGCCACACGAATCATTTACAGAAACTGCATGTTATTTTAATTTTTTCTTAGCAAAGTTGATTGGTATACAATCTTTTTTGCTTTCGTAAACATATACTTACTGGGTGATTTTTAAAATAGAAACATTTTGATTGTGTTTTGTTTTCAATAAAATAAAAACTAATTATTTTTATCCAATTTTTTTGTGTTTTCGTTGTTTGATAAATTTGGTATAAAATTTATATCACTTTTATTATTTTGAGATATACATTTTTTGAAAAAATCGAGTGGTGAGTAATTTTTATGACATCGAGCACGCATGGGACATACTCCAGAGACGTGCTCTATAGAATTAGTGTCGATAACCCAACATCTGAAAGACTTGTTAAAATTCCATTGGGAGTGATTGCCACAGGATCAGATAAACAATCTTGTGAATTCAATGAAAAATCATTGCCGACAAATTTTAAACAACAGAGGTGGTAACAGATTGTATTGAATAACCAATAAAAAAAATCGTTATTCAATTCTATTAAACATGAAAAGGATAATTTCGTTTTAACTTTGTTTTGTATACGTAAACTATGTTACGGTACACATATTGTTAATTATTGTGATTAAATGTGACAATTGAATGAAAGATTTTATTGTTCTCGTCACAAACGCTTAAAAAATGCTTAGTTTATACTTATAAAAGAAATATAAATATATTACAATAGTAAAAATCGTTCAAAAGTTCAAAACCGTACATGTTGCTTAGACTTTCTTGACGTGTGTGTCATTTTGTTTTTCGATGGCCAAATTTATCATTCACCAAATATTCGCATCGAATGAATGCGAATTCGCAAATAATAATGTGAATGCGAGTCCATATACATTGCCAGTTCATTTACATATCAGAAAAAAATACACGGTTGCCTTTCATCCTGAAAAGATTTGAGTGGTAGCAAACAGCTTTAATACAATTGCATCTTCGGGCAAAGCCTAGTATGTTATGTGTATATAAGTTCAGGAAGGTGAAGAAGCTAAATATTTTCGTTTTATTTTGCTTTATTCGATTTACGTTTTATTAGTTTTGGATTAGAAATTATGATGGACAATCTAATTATATTATTTCATCATAAGTTTAGTACGCTCGTCAACGGCAACGTCTTAGCTAATGTACATATATCTGTTCTTTTATCGAGTATCAGTATATGAGACTATTGTTTCATAAAATATTTTTATTATTTTTCCCACAGATTTTAACGTTATTATATTGTTTATACATAAGACAAATCTGTATATCTGTGATAACAAAGTAAGGTTTGAAATACAAATCATTTGAAATAATAAAGCTCATTGTGTAAAAAAAAAACGGGGCCTTTACGTAAAAATGTAAGCACTGTAATACAAAAGATTTGTAATCATTTTGGCGGTGGCAACATACAGGTTTTTCCAACAAGAGGTGTTACTTTGAATCACCCGGTATTTCGGTAGCTGTCACTTTTGAAGCTTTTATTTTTTGACCTTTGACAAGTAGAAACCTACGCCATTACTAAAAATGGAACGATACACACTTCAGCAACGCATTGAAATTATTAAAATTCACTACAAAAATGGTGAAAACAAAACAAAAGCATTTTTTGGTCGTCGTGAAGCACCTTGTAGGACCGCAATACAGAAATTGGTGGAAAAATTCGAGCTGTTGGGACAAGTTAGTGATGTGAAGAATAAAACCCGTGCACGTCGCTCAAGAACAACTGAGAATATTGCTGCTGTAGCCCAAAGTGTTGAAGAAAACGCAGGTTTGTCCATTCCTCGTCGTTCTTTGGAATTGGGCATTCCACAAACGTCATTACACCGTATTTTGCATAAAGACTTGGGTCTTAAGGCTTATAAAGTTCAGTTAACACAAGAACTCAAGCCGGCCGATCATCAACAACGTCGTGTTTTTGCTGATTGGGTACTTGAAATGCATGAAAATGATCCGGAATTCCATCGAAAAAATCATCTTGACTGATGAGGCCCATTTCCACCTAGGAGGCTACGTCAACAAGCAAAATTGTCGCATCTGGGGCTCGGAAAACCCAAGAGTTATTGTTGAGAAGCCTCTCCATCCTCAACGTGTGACTGTTTGGTGCGGTTTATGGTCCGGCGGGGTCATTGGACCTTACTTTTTCGAAAATGAGGTTGGATCAATACTAACGGTGAATGGATTGCGCTATCGAGATATGATTTTTATGGCCGGAGTTGGATGGTATTGATCTGGACAACGTTTACTTTCAACAAGACGGCGCTCCGTGCCACACAAGCAACGAAAACCATTGCTCTTTTACGGGAAAAGTTTCCTGACCGTGTTATCTCTCGAAGAGGTGATCACAATTGGCCACCGAGATCTTGTGATTTAACACCTTGCGACTTCTTCCTTTAGGCCACGTGAAAGATAAGGTCTACGCCAACAGCCAGGCGTCGATTCAAGACCTCAAAGATGGAATTCGTGAGGCTATCGAGGACATAGGGCAGCCACTTTGCGATTTGGTTATGCAAAATTTCATTAAAAGGATATGGTCCTGTAAGCGTGATCGTGGTAGCCATTTGGCTGATGTTATCTTCCATTATTAACGGCATACCTTCCCTTTTATTATAAAATAAACAGCTGATAATTTATCTTAAAAAATTGCATTTTTCTTTGAATACTAAAATAACACCTCTTATTGGAAAACCCTTTAGACTCACAGTATAGCTGCGACATTGAATTAAAAACAATTATTCTGCACAAAACATACAGATGCCATCATAAAAAAAAAGAAATAGTACAGACTAGAAATAGAAAATAAGAAATAGTGATTGACCAACGTTTCTCACAAAAGGTGCTTGCTACATGTAAGATGGCCAGGGATTTATATGAAAAGTCAGACTTGACACCGTATGTGACACACATCCCTACAAGTTTTTATTTGGCATTTGCATTATACCTACTGACTAGAAGTTAATCATATAGATTAAATGCAGAATAATTTCAACATATTCAATACCTTTACTAACATTATTATTAATTAGTTTTAGCCTGGGTAAGTAACGAATTTACTTTAATTGTAAAACCGTGCCGTGGTAGATCCACGCTTTAACACAAATGGGCCGACTCGATCGAAGTGATGCCACGGCCTCACAGAAAACACGTCTTAAGTAATTAAGAAAAAAATTAGTCAATTTCCAGTCGGACAAAACTGCCTCAAATGCAATGGCACACCTATTCCTTACAGTGATAAGATCAAAAACCTGGGGATTTGCATTACCTTAATCTGTAACTTATTCTGGGGTTCTCAGCTACAAGAGCTGAGTCGCTAAATGTTTACCGCTGCAGGGTCTTTGCGCCGACTACGCGACTTTTTACCTCGTATTTCAACCAAGATTACTCTTGCACAGTCACTTCTTCTCCCCATCCTTGATTATGCAGATGGTGTGATCTAGATCTTACTGAAGACCAACCGAATAAACTTGAGAGACTCCAAAATCTCTGCATAAAATTCATATGTGTACTTCGCAAATCAGATCATGTTTCTAAATATCGTAAAAAGCTCATGTGGTTACCCATTCGCCTTCGCCGGAATGCACATATTCTTTCTCTTCTCAATAATATTAATTTTAATACCTTCCACTCCATGGTAGCTCAAATCACGGTTCACTTTTTTAAATGACACACACCCCAAATTGTTGAGATCTTCAGAGAGCCTTAAACTAAAAATGCTGGGACATTCCACTAAATTCTTCGACGTCTCCTTCTCTGTTGAAGCAGTTCGGTTGTGGAACGCTCTACTGGTCGCAATCAGACGTGCACAAACACTTGCTTCCTTCAAACAGCAAGTGAAGGAATATTAATAACCAAGTCAATAAGGTTTTATACAATATATGTATTTAGTAGTTATAAATCACACGTATTTATTTGATATATGTATCTAATAACACCACTAGCCTTGTTCTGCACATAGTATATTTCCTCTAGTACGTTATATACTCACCAAAGTACTATGTGTAACTATCACTTTCTTTTATATTTATGTATATATATATATATATATTGTTTATTGATATATATTAATATATATATATATATATATATATATATATATATATATCTCACCTCTGAATACCGCGCGGTTAACAGTTTATTCATTTTGCTCCGCATAATTATATCGAGAATTTCACTACAAGTGATTTTCGTAACAATATTTTCAGTGAAAGTGTTTTTTACAAAGTTTGTGTTCAGGGTTTTTTTAAGAAACGACTGCCTAAAATAGTGCATTAACCAGATAATGATGAATAAGTTTATTATCTATTAAAACAAAATACCGTCAATAAGTGACCATCGTCGTGTCTTATAATTACGCGTAAGCGACAACGCTCTGCACGGCGGTTACGACGTTCTTACCGCGATCTCGCCGGTTCCTTCCTTCGAACTGTCCGAACTGTTTACTGTATGCACATCGAAGAATACAAATTATTCGTCTAGCGACGTATAGCATCAACACCGCTGCACCGTCATCTCCGCTCCAACCAGCAAAACGCATCAGGTATAATATTACTTGTCTTATCCTCATAATGCCGTTTGAAACGCACACCGCCAAAAACTAATTCGCCGCTGCCACCTGATATTGAAGACTCGGGAACAAACAGTGCGTCTACAGAATGCGATGTCAATATGACCAATCCAAATGTTACTCGACGCTCGAAGCGTAAGAGGGAAGACGATTTTAGTACATTTAAGCATGAATTTCTGCAGATTTTCGAAGCTTTTAAAACAGAACAGAGCACTAAATTTTCAAAGTTACAGGAAAGTATTAGCTCAATAGCCAAGCAAAATGATAGTATCCGCGATACTGTAGAGTTTATATCTGTAAAATACGACGAATTATTGAACAGATTGAATGACCTTGAACGTGAGAGAAAACTGAACCACAACTACATCATAACTCTAGAAAATAGAGTGGAAAGCCTTGAACGTCAACTAAAGACGACGAACTTGGAAATAAGAAACGTCCCCCAAAAGTTAAAGGAATCCAAGGAAGATTTATCGGAACTAATTGTAAACACTGGCAAAGTTCTTAATGTTTCACTGGCAAAAAACTGATATCCGTGATATATATCGCATTCATAAAAAGAATGAGCAGAACACGCCGATAGTTGTTGAGTTTTCTAGCGTATTATTAAAAGAAAACCTGTTGAAGTCTGTCAAGAAGTATAACTCGGGCAATAAAGAAAATAAATTCAACACAACACTGATGTCAATTGATGGCCCCAAAAAACCGGTGTATTTTGCTGAAAATTTGACATATAAGGCGAAAAAACTCTTTTATGTGGCTCGAGAATTTGCAAAATCAAATAATTACAATTACTGCTGGACTGCTAATGGGAGGATCTTTCTACGAAAACGTGAAGGCCAACCGCATGCAGTTGTCCACTCAGAAGCTGATTTGACTAAATTGAAGGAACAACAATGACTAGTTTTAATGATTTTTAATTTCTTATGTACGTTTTTGTGTTTCCAGGGATTGTTTTTTTCGGCTTTTGTTTTGTTTTTTGCTACTCTGTCTTAAAACTTACCATATACCACACACTACAGCACATACCTCATACATACACATACTTACATTTTTCTATATCGCAAAAAACACACCATCAATAACACCACACATAATATCCTATATACAGGTAAAACCAGGTTATTCATTAATTATAAAGAGTACATATTAACTAAAATTTAGCCATAAACAGAATTTTACTTTATCCCGGCACCAGTCAATTTGGAGATTTATATAGGGCCGGCTCAATATTTGCATCAATAATTCGTGCTATATTTGAACCACTTATTCTGAGCTTTATTTGTTTGATCTATAAAATAATTAATTTTTAAATTCAATGATATAAATGATATTCAAAGCGATTTAGATTCGTATATGATAGCTGACACGGCAGTTTGCACAGCTGAGGACTGTCACTCCTTCTTACCGCAATCAAATATAACTTCCCAGATAAAGATTCTACAACAAAATATCAGAAGTATAAACCGTAACATACACGAACTTTCAGTTAATCTTGTTAGGACCAAAGTAAGCTGGATTATATCATATTGACGGAGTGTTGGCTGCCATCTACCCCTAACATTCCTGTTATTGAAGGTTATAAATGTTATGCGACGGCAAAAAACCTTACGCAAAAACGAAGGAGTGGTCATTTACCATAGACAAGAGCTACTTGTCGAAATTATTGAGCCGGACATGTCCGAGGCTAATTGTCTGATTTTTAAACCAAACTTAAATACAATAATACTAGCAATATACCGTCCACCGGGTTATAAAAATCTTAATATATTTTTAAAATCGCTTCAACATCTACTATTAAAGTATGAAAAAAATACAAAACATTGTAGTCCTTGGTGACATAAATATAGACATTGGCGAAAATAACAAAAAATGCTGATTCGACTCTGTACTTGGATATGATGGCATTCCATGGCATTCAATCGGCTTACACTCTTCCGACACATGGTAAATCTTGTCTGGACCACATCTTTTAAAGACCAAACTTAAGGCTCAGTGCGTAATAATAAAAAACAGCTCTTACCGACCACGATAGTGTTGCACTATACCTCACGGCTCAGCAAAAGATCAAACCACCTAAGATTCTAACAAAACTGAACCATCCAAGATTATCAGAGGACTTGACGCACACCGACTTTAGTTCATTATATACCATTGATAATGTAAACGAAGCTACCGATTTTCTTGTAAATATACTAAAATCCTTAATTACGTCCAACACAATTAAAACTGTACCTTCTAAAAGAGGAAAAGCATTAAAACCATGGATCACACCCGGTGTGCTTAAATGTCTCAAAACTCGAGACAACTTGTACTTAAAAACTAAAAGAGAAGCAGATAACGATACCCTCCGCACTATATACAAAAGATATAGGAATTTTTGTTCATCTCTAATTAAAAAAAACTAAAAACTGAATTTGAAAAGTTGCAGCTACAGAACAGTAAAAATAATAATAAGAATTATGGAAGATAATAAAAGAAATCACGTATACTACCAAACACAAAGAAACTACCTCAGAATTAATAGACAAACAAAACCCGATATTAGCCATAAATAATGTGAATACGTTCTTTGCGAACATAGGCAAAAATTTAGCTGAAAAAATAAAAAGAAACTCTGAAGCTCAACCAAATATTTTAAAATCTAACCCACACTCCTTTATTATGCTACCAACAGACCCCGAGGAGGTTAGTTCTCTTATCAGGAATCTTAAGGTAAACTGTGCCGTGGGCCTCGACGGTATCTCTGCCGATGTACTTAAAAATAATATTAACATACTCACGGATCCTATTACCCACATCTGCAACTTATCGATCTCGTCTGGGGTGTTCCCAGAGGCTCTCAAAAATCTAAAATTTGTCCGATTTTCAAGGCTGGTGACAGAGACTGTGTCAATAATTATAGGGCCTATCTCTATTCTATCTACTTTGTCCAAAATTTTAGAACGGCTTATAAACCATCGACTTGTACAATATCTGGAAAATAACAACTTACTAGCACAAGCCCAATACGGCTTTAGATCAAAAAAGTCCACGGCTGATGCCGTCCATGACTTAACGGATTTTATAGTTTACCAAACTTGATAATAAACTTAAGACAATAGCCATTTTCTGGATCTTGCCAAGGCCTTTGACACAGTCTCTGTCCCGATTTTAACTAAAAAGCTTGAGTGTCTGGGAATAAGAGGTCTTCAGTTAAATTTGTTTGAGAGCTATTTGCGAGACCGTAAACAGTGTGTTCAAATGGATGGTCTGACTAGCAGTGAAGCGTCAATTTCTTATGGTGTTCCTCAGGGTAGTATACTAGGACCAACTTTATTCTTAATATACATAAACGATTTATGTGAACTTAAAACTCCCTCGGGCCAAAATCGTGACTTTTGCTGATGACACAGCTCTTCTTTTTAGTGGAATAACTTGGGATCAGGTGTTTCTGGATGCTCAGCTAGGTCTAAATACAGTTAACAAGTGGCTCCAAATGAATACCCTTACGTTGAACGTGGCGAAAACACGATACATCACATTTTCTTTAAAAAGCGCCGATACTTTTTTGTTCTACTAAACAATTAACTTTTCATTCCTGCAATAATTTAATGATCCGTATTGTAAATGCCTAAAACTTAATGCAGCGGATAATATTAAATATTTAGGCGTAATAATTGATAAAAATCTAAACTTTCAATGTCATATTAACGCTCTGGCAGCTAGGATACGAAAACTGATAGTTGTATTTAAAAAATTTGAGACTGTGTGCGGACAAAGAGCTTATCAAACAAGTTTATTTTGCGCTGTGGCGAATCATTGATAGGGTATTGCATAACTTCTTGGGGTGGTGCTGCAAAGACACATCTGCTGAAAGTTGAGAGAGCGCAAAGAGCCATTTTGAAAGTGGGTAACTCATTGCCTTTCTTCCATCCTACCGCTGATCTATATAGAGAGCTAAAAGTGTTGACCGTTCGTCAACTGTTTATTCTCTACACAGTTTTAAGGAAACACTCTTCCATTAGCTATAAACCTGAACAGGTAAAAGCTCTGCGTAGAAAAGATAGAGTTTGTGAAATAATAAAATACAACACAACCTTTGCGCATCGATTTTTCTGTTTTCAAGGAGCAAGCCTATATAATATAGTGAATAGAATTCTGTCAATCTATTCACTCAATAAATCAAGGTGCAAAAGTACTATAAAAAATATGGCTTCAAGATCTTGACTATTACACTACAGAAAATATAATAAATAAATAGGAATATAACATATTTTTTTCCCTTTTTACATTGATATTACAAACACACACACACACACACACACACACACACACACACACACACACACCATACACACACACACACACACACACACATTCATGCACAACCTGTAGGCAAAAGAAAAAATTAAAAAAAAAAATGTTCTCTTAAATTACCTTGCTGAACCATGTTGTTGCGTGGGTACCGCATTTTAGCTGTCTTTTCAATATGAAAATTGTTGTATTCAAATTATCCAGGGGTGGGGACCTGGTGATCTGTAGGACAGGCTTATGCCTATGTCAGACACCAGTTCCTCACATATACAGAAATTTATGTTACCACAACCCTAAATAGAATTGTACCATGAACTTAAAATGTATATTGTGAGGAGAAATAAACTTTATTATTATTATTATTATTAAAAATATATATATATATCGAATATATAGCGAATTAAAATGTAAAAAGTTTTTTAATCTTACCTTAAAAAACAATTATCGTAATAGTTTACATTATATTATTTAAATTATTAGTTTACATGCCTAATAAGCCTAATTCCGTGTACATAAAATATCGAATTACACTTATTACGCAGATGAAAATAAACTTAAAAATAATAATTACAGAAAACAGATTTACTCAGTAAATTAAGAACTACAGAATTATTTTAAGGGGACACTGTTCGTTGATATGGTAAATTGGCAGGATCCAACACAGAAAAACCTGTATATGTTGAACTTCTAGATCCCTAAACTTGACGAATGATTAGTTTACCGTCTTTCGTGACAACAGTAGCCCATATTCACCTTTATCTAATTCGTCTCTTCAACAAACGCGTTAAAAACCCACGAGAGCAGAATATTCTTAAAAAGCAATGTCAATTCTCATATTTAGTTTTATTTCAAACCTCTTGATACATTTATAATTGAATATTTTTAGTGCTTAAATACATTTAGTACTAAGTGCTGTAATTTGAACACTCTTAATATCTCCCGTACTCATATAAGTCATTTCTATACATTTGATCAAATTTTCCGATTGAACGTAGACCTCCCGTTGACCTTTTTGGAATATTCTTGAATATTAACTTTATTCTGTCCTATTTTATAATTAAACAGGTAGCTTAAAGAGTGGTACACTATCCGAACCGTAAAAACAATATTACATCGAATCCTGATATCAGTGTGAAGCCCAGCATTAAACTTAGAAGACCACCAAAGCAGCTGAAAAAAATAACACGGAGCTTATTACAGAAGCTTATAAAAAAATGTATATTAGATTCACATTACTTTGCAATCTATATTTCGGTTCATGCCTTCTTTTGTAAAATCCTCTGGGTACCAACCATAAACCATGAACAACGAGACGTCAGAGTCGAACCGACATAAACCACAAAATGCCTCAAAAACATCTGTTTTATATCGGGTATGTGTGAGTATCTACTCATAGATAGAAAGACAACGCGGTGATTGTTCCATCTATTGTTACCACCGCAGCCACCGTTTATAATAAATTTACACCTTACAATTGCACTGCGCTTTCATGAACACCGAGTGATAAGTGCACTTTCCTTGACAGGCTTTTCAAGGAAAAGGTCACGCCAAAAACAGATCATGACCATGTAAGTTGTTATAGGGATTTTCTAGCTGTCTGTTCGATACTTATTACGATTACGACTTTGATTTTCAAAATCGGTGAATCTGAAGTTTAAGTATAGATCAGTTTCGTTCATGTTAATTTGTTTACTTCTACAACTATCGTGGTTTATGATTTAGAAATGATAAAACTAACACATTTGATAAATGTATTATTTTGATTAATTTGATACGATTGTTTATAACAAAAGATAAAAACATACCTACTTAATTAGAGTGCGCGCAAGTCGTACCGACGCACAACTCCTACATGCGGACATCAAAACTGATAACCTGTCTATGGATGAAATATCTTTCAATCTACATAAATAAAAATTAATCGCCGTAATGTAATGTGAGCGCATAACTTCTAAACGGCTTTTTTGTTTTCGTTATTATCAGGACAAGGTTGGTATAAAAGTAAATTAAAAAAAAAAAACAAGCAGATATTGTTTTTAAAACTCATATTATGAAAAGTGAGTGAAAGAATGAGACAAAAGACTGTGAGGGATCTATACTAATATTATAAAGAGGTAGTGTGTGTGTGTTTAATGTTCGATATAGATAATCTCAGGAACTACTGGTTCGAATTGTTTTTTTTTTTAAAGTTCACTTTCGCGCGGTTACACGCTCTGAGCGTAAGCGAGAGCGAGACAAAAAAAAATCTTTAACAAGAGTTTATATCCGACTCTATAGCAAATGTCTACCAAAAAGCGAAAGAAACTTCGTTCCGATCAAGGGTCCATAGACCCCTTTCCACCGTGTTTATATTGAAGAGAGGGCAAACGAGCAGACGGGTCACCTGATAATGATTGTTGCGAAAACTGGGCTAATTTATTCCTTTGTGAGACGCAGACAAAGTTGCGAGGGCCACCTAGTGATCATTATTTTACACGCTTTTAAATATATTTTTATAAATATTCTGTAATTGTAATTGGTTTAAAATAAATGCAAAAACATCGAGAGCATACTTACCTAAAATATTTTGCCAGTTTAAGTAAACATCACGTCTGTACCTAATAGATACCAATCGTTGAAAAAACACATTTAAAAGCGAGCGATTCTTCAAATTAACGTTTTCGCTGTAATAAAGAAACACAGGCTTGTGAACTTATTTATCTAAACTGTTTTAGAATAACTATATCTCACAATATGCAATAAGTGGCAAAAACTAAAAAGAAACTTACAAAAAAGGAAGACCATTCACGAAGACACTGTCAGCTAGTTTACCCAAAGCAACTTCCAAGGGATAGTCATAATGTTCGCATTCCGGCAAACATTTAAAAAGATTCAATTTACTATCATTCCAATTACGACTAATGAATTCATGCTTCTCTGGAAAATATTAAAGTTACAGAACAGTCTAAACGTTGCTGAAGGGTAAATCCACTATAACTGTAAGTGATTTAACCAATAATTGTATTTGCCTTAGAAAATATTCACGATTTTTTTGACATTCGTATTCAATATGAGGCAGACGAAAAAGAAATCATATAAGGTTGTGGAATGATAATGTAACTGGTAGGACCTACTCAAGATAGAAAAACTAGAAGTAACTAAATTAGAGATACTTTCTCATCAGTCAGGACGTGATAAATAAATTATATACGGTATCAGGTACGTAAAGAAGTGCAAAATATACTCAAAACGTTTTACTAGGAACACTTTCAGTTTGAGTTTCCAAATATTAACAGGTGCGACCTGCTAATATTTGGTAAAAAGAGGGATAAGATTTATTATTGTTGAGTGTAGAACAATAAAGTCATAGAGAATCTTCGTTTATCGATCTCCAATATAATAATCTTTAATTAGTTCAAATCTTACTTAAGTGGTAATGTAAGAAGTTGCGCTTATTTCCATTCTATACCATGAAAGTACGTCGGCAAAATTATATTTTTTAATACTTACTAACAGCCTTTTGTATGCAATCAATATCTTTAAAGTTGCATGTCCGGAAGTCGCCTGAAAATATAAAAACTTCTTAACGCTCCCCAAATCTCAATCAATCAATATTAATCACTGAACTTTATCCTTTGATTAATAATAAAAACCTTACCCACTTCGGTTTTTTTAATTTTGATCTTTTACTTACAATTTATAAATCAGTTTGGAGATCTGTTATTTCGTTGTAAGTTTAACTGTGTCAAAATAGTAAAAATATTATACATATTACAATGAAAGGATAACAACTCTATGAAACACGAGTTCAGCTATTCTAATATAAATAGGTCGCCAAACTAGGACGGCAGGTAATTCTTCTTTACGTTCTACCCTAGATACAGGTTTGGCACGTTCTCAGAAGACCTGGCTGGGAGTTAATGTAAACCGTCCTTTATTTATGTTATTTACTATACAAATGGAAATAATTTCACTTGCCCATGATGCTAACAAGGTTGCTGATCTTCTTTGCTATTCTTTATCTTTTCTCTAGTAATTCTAATTCGTAAGTCAAGTGAACCCAATGGAAACTCTGCTATCGTACTAAAGATCTGTGATCAGATCTGTTACACAGCAGAAAATTATGATCTTTTTGGGTTTCAAGATTTAATAGCATCCACCATCAACGCCAGTGCTTCTCGGTAGTTAGAATATTATGAGTTACGAGACCAAAAAGACCGAGAATACGGTTGCTCTAATGTCGCTCAAATATTCATATTTTTATGTATCTTCTGGAGATCGTTCTGCGTGCACTTAGTACACAGAATATTTCAGATGGGCCATTTCTGATTTTTTGATAGTATATTACTTTTTGATATATATATAGGTAGAGCTCAGAAGAATAGTTCGGACTTATACGAGCCGCAGTTTTCCATTTTGATAATTGGCACCACCACTGCGCTTCCGAACAAGGAAATGTAGTTAATAGATATTATTGTTTGAGCCATCACCACAGTAATAAAATAGTTTAGTTTAACAAAAGTAAAATTACGCATTCCCAGAAAATTATACAAACTGAAAACATCAGATACCATGAACTGATATTTTAATGACAATACTAATGTTTAACTAACTAATATGTATAAGTAAACTAGTATTTTGGTTATCCTGATTTGCTTTATATCAAAACTTTTGCTCGTATATACATACGTGTGTAAAATTTTTGCTATTATTTATTTACGAATAAACTTGGTAGGAAAATACAAACCTTCTGAAGGAAAAAAATAGAGGAACACAGCCACAAACTTGTTCTAATATCTTTACTTTCTGATGCGCCATGCAGTTGTGAAACGAGTATCGACGGAAATTTCCAATTCGAACCTGAAAGAGAAAAAAGCCCCACTGATACATGTTTAGTGATTAAAAAGATTTGATCGTAAAAAAACCCCGGTCACGTTACGTTACTAAATGAGTCATGGCGAGCATCTTCGTCAATTCACTTTATAGCGTATATCAACGCTTGTTGGTGACAAGATATCAAATAATATACAGGATGTGGCGTAAATAGTGGTCCACCATTAAGGATTCGATAAACCAGATAATTTACTATAACAGATTACAATTTATCCATTTTTACCCAAAAGTTCCGGAAATATATATTTTTTTAATTTTTTTTACGATATGTGTACCTACCTACCTCAAACTCGCTCTCGCTGATTTTCCTAGCCGCTGTCTGGATTCTAGTCCTCAAGTGGTCAATAGAGGTGATTTGTTCCTTGTAGACATTTTCTTTCAGGTAACCCCAATAAAAAAAGTCCAGGGGATTTAGGTCCGGTGAGCGCGGTGGCCACAATATTGGACCTAAGCGCCCTATCCACCGATTTGGATACGCTGTGTTAAGGTGCTCTCGTACTCTAACAGCATAGTGAGCGGACAGCCATTCTTATGTAGCCACATGTCTTCTTGGACTTCAAAAAACTTAAATATCTATCTGCGTTTAAAGTTTCTGGCAGCTCGTGTGGACCGATTATCTGTCCATTAATGATTCCAGTCCAAAGGTTTATTTTAAATTGATACTGTGATCTGTCTTGTCTTATGAGATGCGGGTTTTCTAGCTGCCAGCTATGCAGATTGTGTAGATTTAAATATCCATCCTTTTTGCAGGACGATTCGTCGCTCCACAATATTTTGTTAAAAAATTGCGGGTCTTCTCTTATTCTGCGTAGCATTTCTCTACAAAATCTTACTCTTATGGGATAATCTCTTGGTAGTAATGACTGTACCCTTTGATAGTGGTATGGGTACAGTTCATGTCTTTGAGTATGCGATGTACAGATCTACTGGATATGCCAGTTCTGCGACTTAAGACACGGACCGATGCTGAAGGATCTTCAGTAACTAAATTAATTACCTCTTCACCAGTGTGTACTTGCGGTCGTCCTTCACTTGCACTGCCTACTACTGTGCCAGGTATCCTCCCCTCGCTCAAAACCCAAAAACTCGATGATCTGGATGTCTTCGATCGGGATATCTCTCCCGATAAAGTCAAGCTGCTTCTCTACCGACACCTCTGCATTCACCGTAAATAAAATGCATGTCAGCATATTCGCGCGGTGTGTACCGAGACATTTTTGTCACTGCACTGCACGTTTGTCCAAATCTTTGAGCAAGCCAAAGTCCAACTAATCCAATCAGTAGGCAAATTAAGCAGAGTCCGGGGCAGGGATAAAGAACACGACGGAGGTAAACACACATAATAAAAACAAAACGCATACGACGCACGAGTGACGAGATCGTACTAAATTGTTTCGAGATTTCTGGAGATTACAACGTTAGGAATGAAAGGGATAGCATTCATTAGCCATATCTTTTCTTTATCACTCGTATCGTGCGTTACTCAATTGGCGAGAGCTTCAACAGATCTTTGTTTACAAACATGTCTCAGGTAAAAAAAGGGTCGGGCTTTTTTTACCTGAGACATGTTTGTGCTCTTAAAACCAGTTTTGTCAGACTAAAATCATATTTCAAAATTAAAAAGTTACGTTTTATCCGTTTTATAGAATTTAATACGTTTTGTAATAATATTCACCCAATTAAATTTTGAAATGTATTTTAATGAAAATCTTCTTTTCTTCAATTAAAATTGGATATATTTTTGTTAAACAAAAGGATCTGCTATTGTGATACCATTTTGAAATTGGTATTTAGTAGGCATATTTTTAAATGAATGGGCACTGACAGCTTAGTACATTTTTTTTACAAAAATCAGTCTTGAATTAGCATGATATGTTAAAAATTTGGGTTAAAAGTAGAGTAAAACCAATTTTTTTTTCAAAAGCTTTAAATTTACATTAAAAACATGTTATTTAACGATAGCTCTAGTATTCAGCAGTAATTACCAGTAATTAAAATGAAAAAAAAATAATGGTATTTGTTAAAACTACAACCAAATGTGTACACATATCGTAAAAAAAAATAAAAAAAATATATATTTCCGGAAACTTTGGGTAAAAATGGATAAAATTGTAATATGTTATAGTAAATTATCTGGTTTATCGAATCCTTAATGGTGGACCACTGTTTACGCCACACCCTGTATACTATAGTAGGGGAGCCCTAGAAGGAAATTCGGAATTTACTCGAACGTGGCAGATTAACAGAAGGAGAATACCTTACACCCCTTAAAAAACCTATAAAAATCGATGGCTAGAAATACTCGAGCGTGTAAGATTAAGGTAAGTTGAGTTAATTACATACACACTAGTGTGTTTTTTAAAAAAATCTGATGATTTGAGCGTGACATAAAGCAGTGGCAGGGTCACAAAGTTAAAAAAAAACACATGGCCTTGACATTTTTTTCTAAAGCAAACAATGCAAGAAATCTTTAAAGTCTACATAATTTTTCCTGCCTTTATTTGTCACCTTCTATAAAAATAACAATATTCCTAACCGTCAGATATAAAAATACCCTGCAAAATTGTGGTCAGATTTTTGGCTAGTATGACAGAAACATCAAGCTGAACCATCTGTATTAAATTTAACACGCTCTGTATTTCGAAATGGCGATTTTTCAAATCTGCAGTTTGCATTTTCGATAATTCGCTAAGAGCACGTGTGACTTTAAAATCGTCAAACCTTTTAATGGAAACATTTTTGGTGTCCAAATCACATATTCCCAAAATATCTGATGAGCCCGATTTTTTTTTTGCGTGCGTCATTTTTCCATAAGCTAAGAAACTGTACTATACAGTTACAGTGTACAGGCTTATGATGACTTAGTCTTGCCTAATTATCAGCCTCCAAAAATGTATACACAGAAGTAGGTAATAATATTCCAAAGTTGTCTTTCCTATTATTGACTAAATATGTCCTTTTCAGATATAAAAAAAATTTGAGTAAGTTGAGTACCAATAATATTCATCATAAGGATAAAATTTAAAATTTACTGGATTACTAACCTTTCCAATTGATATGGACTATCATTACCTAAATTATCTATGTGTTCCAGAAACCAAACGTTAAAATATGTACACGTTCGTTTTGTGACTGTCCTAAAATTTACTAAGACGGAATTGGAATTAAAAAATAATTACTAAGACATTAGTGTGTGCATTAAAGTTTTTAGACAGGACGACAGTTGTTCGTGAAAGCAAATATCCTCAGAAAAAAAAGTTAATCTAGTTTATCAGACTGTAGTGTGTAATACGTAACATGCACAGTCTAAAAAGTTAGATTAACTTTGTTTTTCTTGTGGACATGTTTACATTCACAAATTGCTGTCCTGCCAAAAATATTTTAATTCACAACCTCATTAATTTTAGTTTAGTTTCGTTACTTTTGTAGTTTTTATGCAATTTAGTTAAACAATAACACAAAATCAAATGTGTACAAAGAAAAATGTGTATTAAGAAAATGAGTAGTAATAATGTTTATTTCTCACCTTAAAATATTACTTAAGTAATCTGAATGAAAGTTTTGACATTGAACGATGATAGTAAACTGATGATGATTTTATAATAAGATATAATAGAGAATGAAGACTGAAGCGAAAAAGGTCCAGCGTAGCAAAATTCTGATGCTGACTGTAAACGCGCATGCCTGTATCTTCAGGGGGTTAGATTGGTTAAGACCCGTTATGAAGGATTGGCTCGAGAGGCATCACGGCACCCTCTCATACCGACTGACGCAGGTGATCACTGGGAAAGGATGTTTCGGGGATCACCTGTGTCTGATCCGCAAGGAGCCAACGCCTGAGTGCCACCACTGCGATGGACTGTCGGACCGTGGACACGGCGCTCCACACGCTGGCAGAATGCCCGGCGTAGGTTGAGCAGAGGCGTGACCTCATGGCGGCCATCGAAGTGGGAATTCTCTCACTCGGTAACATGATTGCCGCTATGATACAGAGCGAGAGAGCGTAGAAATCCGCGGTCTCCTTGGATGAGGTCATCTGTCACCCTAGCAGAAGCAGGCCGGGGTGGTAACGAGACTCGCTGACAACACGCGCGCCTTTTCCGGAGCACAAAGGGGACATAGGTGTTCCCACACAGGAAGGGATCATCTATACGCCGTAGATGGCCCGAGGTACGCCGGGGTACAAGGGATTTCCTTTAGGGTACACCTGGTTCCCCGGCAACTAGTACCCAAGACAGAGTACGGTTTTTGGTCGGTTCGAGTAAGATATAACCATCCGATGAGTGATATCCGAGGGGATTTCCGCACACGAAAAAAAAAAGAAAAAAAGGGGGTTAGATTGGACTAAATTGAGTGAACTCTAATCTGAATCTTTCATTCAGGAAGTTTGGATTTTAGATACAAGTTTGGTCCTAGCTGTACATCAATACAAAGAACATTTTGTAACACCGTTTTCACTGCGGCTACAAACGTCAAAGCATCTGTTAGATACCAATCAAGAAATATTAAATTTGCGTCAATAGTGCTTTAATGAAGATAAACTATCTCTGTAATCTGGTGTTGATTGATCGTAGCAATATGATTACTAGAATGATTTTATTTTGACTGAAATCGTCCTGTTTTGTGTGTTTGGGGAAGATTAAAAATTATATTTTTTGTTTGGATCATTTTCTATCGAGATTCGGAAATATTATACAGTCTTACCAATATTTCTGTATGGCCTAGAAACGTAAATGGTTAGTCGGTAATTTTTTGGAATGGCAAAATAAAGTATAAAGACCACGGCCAGCGCTTTTAACATCATAACTTAGAAGTAATTACTTATAACCAACTTAGTGCGTGTAACATCTTGTGAAGCTAAGATAAAGTAGAAAATCATTGAATCTATTTCTACATGAAAATGTTACTAGCACTTATATTATTTTTTAACCGACCTAAAAAACATAAGAGGGGAGGTTCTCAATTCGACTGTATCTTTTTGCATGTTTGTTTTATTTGTATTATATTTAGTGTAAGCGATATCTCTGTCAATTGCAGTACGATTTTCAAAAAAAAAAGTTAAGGTTATAAAAAATCGTAACTTGGCATGTTTTAAGTTCATACGAAGTAGGACACTGGATACTTTTTAATAGAAAAGTTATACGAAAATTGTACTTGGAGGTGGCAAAATATGGTATTAAAGCTTGGTTTATTGGAGCTTGCGGTGAGAATACAATAATTTTATAAGTATATTTGTTTAAATTTAGGTGAATAGATCCCGTCGCAATTGTCGCAAATCCCGTATTCCGGCAGACGGCAGTGCAAATTTATCAACATCAACATGGGCAATCATGTTCCTGGCACTGCATATAGTACTCACTACTATACTACATACTAGAGTCGCCTACTGTTCAACAGTTATAGTATGTCGGATATGAACAGAGGTGGTGTTAGATGATTCAGGCTTTAATTACCATGCCGGTGATTTTTACTCGACAAAAGTAAGAAGTGCATTAATCATTATTTTTAACTACATGTGGCGTGCTAAACTGTATTAATAACCCACATGAGTGGTTTTTGCTTATTTATAAGTAGGTAGGTAATACCACTACTTACTACTATCAAGTGAATATTTTTATAATTCATCAATATAGAGATGTAGTCCATCTGATTGTTTACGCGGATATAGGCGCAAGCGCAAGTAAGTACCAAATGTATTTATTAGTTCTTGAAACATTTTCGACCAAGCCAAACAATATACAGTGTTTGGCTGTCTACTTTTAACTATCTTTTTCCTACCCAAAACGGTATAGTAGCGGTGTATAACGTGTAGATTAACCCATTTCTTCACAGATGGAGCTATACCAAAAAATTCTATCTAATAACTAATATTACCTATAATTTAAAAAAAATGACAAATACAAGAACTCGATAAAGATATGCCTTAATCTTAAAAAGATTTGATGTTCAGAATGATAAGATTATTATATTATATCTACAGGTACATACATACTGATAATATAATGTAAAACAGTAAAAACAAAATAAACAACAGTGATTTTTAAACGGAGTTTTGTAAGAGAAGATAGGAATTATTACTTATCATAATTCGCTATTTCTTGGTTTTGTAAGGAAAAAAGAAAGATGACCTTGGTCGAACTTCATTATCAAAATAAGTGTTGATTAGTGCGAAAATGTTCGACGAAGAAGACGTGGTAAAAGTTGTAGCGGTATTTTGTTGATAGGTTAGGTAATAAACATGCCTATTAGATGTAAAGGAAACGCCAGATCGGCAATGAATATGGTGACCAATAGCAACCATGCATGACGCTGTAGGTGAAACCGAGCAATGAGTTTTCATTGAATTATTAATCTACTTCGGGCCGGTTTCTCAATCTTCAGTTATACTGTCAGACAACTAACTTGGGAATAAATTTATCTTGCTGTTTATCAAGGGAATAAACTTTTTCTGTTTTTCAGTCGGGTGTAAAGCGACAGATAGTTACTTGATGGTCTTTAATGGCTAAGTTTACTGTCAACGTGTGCAAGCGAGACGCAGTTATATAGTTAGTAACACGTTAGATAAGGGCCACAAGCTTTTAGACAACATCTAGTCGTCAGATAATAAGAACAACCGTATTGACGGTGGTAGTACAGTGGACAATAGTGTCACGGTACTATTATAATACAGTACTGCAACTTCATACAAACGGACGAAACGGGAGCTATACCTACGCGCCTCGATCTCGGGGTGCGCTCGGGGCGCAGACAGTCACGGCTGTACCGCAGTGTCGAACGGACTGCGTGTTGTTTTTTTAACAATAACCGCGCGATTTTTTCTCTAAAAATCAGTTAATATGACGAGTAGGAAATATTGTGCTGTTTTTGGTTGTATGAATTCGTCAATAACGCATCCAGACATAAGTTTTTTTAAATTACCTGGAAACTCTGAAAAGTAAGACTATAAAATAATTTTACTTACTAGTACGTAGGTACATAATGTGTGTCTTTTTAATGGATAAGTATTTCCTTTTATCTCACGAAAAAAAAAGGTGTTTGGATGAATAAATAAAGCAAATAGAGTAACGGAAAGTTATTGAGACGAGTGAAATAGGGAGTTACATGCGGTTCTGAATGAATCATGATACGGTAGGTACCTACCTACTTACGCTTGTGTTAAAACTTCGGTGCATGTTTGTTTTGTTACTTTGCATAATTCAAAAAAAAGAAAATTCTACTTAAAGACGTGGTATTTTATTATTAATAATATATCTTTATTATCTGTGTGTATGAATAATACTAAAAAAAATTTGTTACCGTCTGTGTGTCATTAGACAGTTTTCGAAATTTTCACAAAGTGTTTCTGCTGCTACTATAACAACATATACCACTAAAAACTGGTTTTATTTTCTCGGTATTAACAACAACAGCTAGACTCATATATAATATTTAGATGTTTGAGGGTTGTGATTTTAAAACATTCGTAGTCAGCTGTTCAGCTTTTTTAATAATTAATTAATTGGTGACCAAAGAATTTTTGTTTTGAGTTGTTGCGAGTTGTAGGTTATAGGTTAGGTAATTTATAGAGACGTTAATTAGCTGAGATAAAAAGTTACTTACTCGTCAGCTGTTTCTTGCATTCTAGTTGAGTAGGTGGTAGGTGTTGGAGTTTCTAAGGATTGGAGTTTTGTAACGCGTATGGAGAAAGCACATTTATTTTATTTTATAGAAGGATTTTTTTCGGTCGCTAATTTATAAGCCCGATTGGTTTTTCAAACAAAAAAATGTTTTTTAATTAAATCTACCAATCAAAAAACAACACGCATTTTTATTGAACAATTCCTATTCAATATACAAAGTATTTCATTTATTTATATAAAAAGGATATTTACAATCACAAATCTAAATAGAAACAGAAAGTAGGCAAATATCACTAAAATGCTGGAGACGGGCAGCCCTAACGCATGTTTACGTACCGCGCGGCTGTAGGCATTTATTTCTATCATGCGGCCGAGTTACAATACTGTATTATAATAGTACCGTGATAGTGTGGTGATTTGTGTAACGGACTGCTACTCGAAAGGTCGCGGGTTCGATTCCTGCTCCATTCAAACAATTTGTGTACATATTAATTAATTATTATTATATTTAATTATTAAGTTTTGTCTGGGTGTTTCTCTCAGGACGAACCAAAATTTAAATACTCAATAAGGGCAACGTATATACGTATGTATATATTTTACTACAACAAATATTAGATAATGTAAACAAATACAGAAAAGTCAGAATCACTATTCTATAACTAATATCACTAACTGAGGCCTGAAAGGACAGATACAGTTTTTCCTTGGATTAAAGTTTTATTCTTCAGGTAATAGCTATCTAATCATTGAAAATCATTGAAAAATTACGCTAACTGTGCAATAAATGCTTACTAACTGTTTATCTCAGGATTGAAAAACCAGCCCTTATTATTCCAATTCTAAACTGACATTGATAGGGACTACCGATTACGATAAGCGCTACACATCAATAACAACGAACCTCAAGCTTTAGGTGTCGTTTTCTGCAAGCGCAACTGTTAGACTTAGTTAGATTAGACACGTAAATGTGGACTTAGGACTTTATATTGATCCTATACACCAGGGATTTCCTAAGTGGTCGATATCGACCCCTTGGAATCGAAATTGGTTTCCTAGGGGTCGACATAAACGAAAAATTGACCAATATCAATTAACACAAGTTTCTTTTTGCAACTTTCAAGATACTAGTTGTGTTACGTATATAAATTACTAATATTTTAGTATGAAGTATCATTGTTGTACTTTTTAAAAACCTCAACATGTCAATAAGCATGTAGGCAATTGGCTATTGGGGTCTGAGCTATCAATTCATTTAAGAAAAGGAGTCTCTTTTCCAAAATCGATTGGGAATCCCTACTATACACCATCAGCAAAACGACATAAAGCTAATAGACTAAGGAGTGTTTGTGCAGTGTAACCTCTATTTTCTGTAAGTTTTATAACTGATATGTATCAGGAAAATCAATCAGACTACTAATATGAGAGTGAAAAAATGATGCGAACATAAGTTTGCCATGATATTATCTAGGTATCTGGGCATTTATTCCATGCAACGCAGTTGTGATTACTTTAGACTATTATAAATTACAATATACGATATTAAAATATCTGCATTGGTATATTGCAATACAGCTCACGCGTATAATCTTACCTCATTACTGTAATAGCACTGTCTCTCCTCAGGAGTGAAGGCCTTGACGCCAGATGTGGCATACGTCCTCTCAGGTGACAAAGCTATTAAGACTTCGGTAGAAGGATTCACCATACGAACTGGTGAGTCTAGATCAGGAAAGTTATATGCGTTGTCTACTATAACCTGTGATGAGTAAAATTTAATATTAATAATTAAAAATACAACCTAAAATGCAAAAAAAAAAACTTCATTGTGGATAGCAGTCTAAAAAACTAAACAAGAGAGGTTAATGAAGTAACCTCTCTTTCGAGAAAGGTGTGATCGTACTAATATTCTGAAATTATCAACGGGCCTGATGGTCTAGTGGTTAGTGGTCCTGACTGCTAAGCCAGACATCGTGAGTTCGATTCCTATCCAGTGTAAATTATTGTGTGTCATGGCGCACTATTAAACGAGATTATAGTAATTATAGTTCTGACGTCCCAAACGCAGCTTATCAATATTTTATTGATGATTTTACTTTTTTATGACCTGTGTTTCCCTAAAACACTTATTTTGACAAAAGTAAATAGTAAACCAAAATGGGCTTCGAATGGAATCAAAATCTGCAGTAAAAGAAAAAGGCACCAAGTTTAAGAATGACTGCAAACATTTTTAAAAGAATCATAATCTTAACTAAACGTGCACAAAATAATTATAAAATAAAACATCATTAAATAAGTCAAAACGGCATGGCACATAATAAACAAATCAAGATTAAATTTACTTATTAATACTATTAATAACATAGAAACTGAAATGGCTAACGTTTTTAACAACTATTTCATTGACAAAATAAACCCAATACCAGGGGCTGGAGAAAACGATACCTCTTCAATTAATAAATCAATAAACTCAATGTTTTTGGCACCAAGCACGTCCTATCAAATAAATAAAATTATAAAAATCGGAGAAATACCAACAGTGTAGGACACGATGGCATAAACACTAAAATAACTAAAGCAGTTAGTGAAGATATCAGCCATCACCTTAGCCACATAATTAGGCTAAGTATTTCAAAAGGAATATTTCCGAACGATCTTAAGCTTACAATTATTAAACATTTATTTAAAAAGGATTATCGTTTATTAATCCAAAATTATAGGCCAATTGCACTGCTCTCAACGTTTTCAAAAATATTTGAGAAATATCTGTACGGCAAAATTAATTCCTTTCTAGAAAATAAAAAAACATTGTGCAAGGAACGAAAAGGATTTCGGCAAAAGAAGACAATTAATATGGCAATTTACGAATTTATTGAGAATGTTATATCACACGTTGGCAAAAAACTCCTGCTTGTGCAATCTATTGTGACATGACTCAAGCATTTGACTACGTAAAACATAATATATTGATTTAAAAACTTACTGAAATCATCTGCTGATAGGCAGCAGATAACAGAAATAACAACCGTGTGGTGACGGATTAAGAATACAGAGTGTCATCACCCCTATTTATCCCGTGGGTGTCGTAAGAGCCGACTAAAGGAGCAAACTACGCAGAACAACAGCACTGCAAAGAGAAGGAAAACTTGAAACAAACCCTATACCAACCGGTCTGGCCAGCTTCGTATAGTAGGCTAAAACCTCCTTTCTAAGGAGAGGCCTATGTCCAGCAGTGGACTGCTAAAGGCTGTTGATGTGATTGATGAACAGAAATAACGAGAGTGAATCCTTTAACAAAAACTGAAGAATGATATACCTCTGTAAGGCATTGCGTTTCATATGGTGTTCCCCAGGGGAGTGTACTGGGCCCACTCTTGTTTATCATTTACAATAATGACTTGCTAAATGCCACAAATCAAGCAATGACATTATTCGCTGATGACAGCACCGTTACAATCGTAAGGGATAGCAAATTGAATTGGAAGGCACACATTGATTCATTATGCAAAAAAGTAAGCAGCACCAATTATAAACACGGATGCATTACTATCGGCATATCATGGGCTTGTACAATCCATTCTTAGGTATGGTATCATCTTCTGGGCCAACTCTACCAATAAATATATGGTGCTTAAAATTCAAAAGCGATGCATACGGGCTATGTTCGCCCTCCAAACTACAGAGCTGTAGGCCGGTATTCATAAAGCATAATATTTTCACGCTCCCGTCACTATACATAATGAAAACAGCCTTATTCGTCAAAAACAGCCAACACTTATTTCCACGTTTAGCTGATGTATATAGCGGTAGGAATAATCGACGTAACAACAATAGACTTTGTATTCATCCTGCCAAAACAGCGCTATTACATAAAAGTGTTGTGTGCAAATCTCCAATAATCTATAATAAGATTCCCGAAAATATCAAAATATTATACATAGAATTATTTAAAAAGACATTCAAAAAAATTCTAAGTCAAAAATGTTATTACAGTATAGATGATTTTGTGAATGACAAAACTTTATGAGAAATGTAACATATTATGTAATAATAATATTGGCTTGAACGAATTTTTAACAGACATCAATATCCAATAATATAGGTAACTTATGCAATCTACGGCCTGTGGTATCAATTTATTTATAATTTGAGATGACTGACAATGAAATTAATAATTGTATTATAACTTATTCGTCTGGCAATGTCTATTTTGAATTGTTATTGTTATATACATTCAGTCAAAAAAGTATCGGGAATGAATGATTTGTTAATGGTTCCAAATTTTTGTGTTTTTTTTTTTTTGATGTTGTTAGATTGGCACAACTGTTATCCATTTTGGCGCGGAGTTTGAGGTGCATCTGTTATTTATACTGGTCAGCAAATAAACCGAGCCACCCGCTACCTAGGAACTCTGATTCGATTTTCTCAAAAAGTATAAAACTTACAACTATCAAAGTTATACCTACAAAAAGTGCGTTTCATGGTGATTAAAATGACTAAAAATTAATTCGAAAGTACCGTCAACTCACATTGTAATCAAGCAACAAACACAATGCTAACGATTTGCTCTGTTTTCACCAGAGTTTGAAATTAGCGTTCTTTTTCTCTACAATGAGGGTAGTAGGATATTTCTTATCATTTTCTTTAGTTTTTTGTCCATCGTTTGCTCAGACGCATCGTTTGTGTTTTTGCTACTTTTTTACTTGAGGAGGATCTGTAATGGTCTGGGGCGGCATCTCGTTAACAGCACATACAGCGTTAGTTTTCATCGAACCGACGGGCCGTACACGTGGACTGACTTCTCATCGCTACATTACTGAAATCCTCACAGACGATGTGGTACCTTACGCAGGATATATCGGACAGGATATGCAATTGATGCATGATAATGCACGGCCTCATGCTGCTCATGTGGTGACCCAGTATCTACGCGACGTCAGCATTCGTACGATGGACTGGCCAGCTCGAAGCCCGGACTTGAATCCGATAGAACACTTATGGGATGAGCTGAAACGTCGGGTTCGAGCCCGGGTACCTGCTCCAACAAGGCTTCCAGAGCTGCGAATCGCAATTGAAGAGGAGTGGAATACAATTCCTCAAGATTTTATCGTCAGGCTCGTAAGGTCGATGAATACAAGGATGCTGGCAGTTATCCGAGCAAGGGGAGGGAATACGGAATATTGATCAAAAACTTTTTTTTGATTTTATCTTTGTTTTTGGCTTTAATTATTTTTTTCACTTTTTCATTCACAAAAGTCCAGTCACGACTGGAAAACGACTCTTCTTTGTAAAATCCTTAGTAAACACTGAAATATTGATTAAACCCAATGAGTTTCCTTTCATTTTAATCACTATGAAACGCACTTTCTGTAGGTACAACTTTGTTAATTGTAGGTTTTTTAGTTTTTGAGAAAATCGAATTAGAGTGCCTAGGTAGCAGGTGGCTCGGTTTATTTGTGTCCAGTGTATATTAAATACAGGGCTGCTTTTAGTTATATCATATCTAGTGTGTATTGCGAATTTCATAATGGTCAAAAACATCGAACAAAGAGTCTGTCTTAAATTTTGCATCGCCAATGGAATTGCGTGTTCCGAGTCACTGAAATTGTTACAGAAGGCTTACGGTGAATTGACTTTATCAAAACACGTGCCTATATGTGGTACAAAGCGTTTAAAAGCGTTCGAGATGTGATGAAAGATATGCCTCGCTCTGGTAGGCCATCAACATCTGCAACTGAAGTTAATATCGCAAAAGTCAAGGAAATAGTGACTGAAAATCCTCATTCAACTTTGACAGAGATAGCCGCCGAACTTTTTGTATCTCACGAGTCGATCCGTACCATTTTAACTAATCATTTGGGTATGAAACATGTTACCGCTAAGCTAGTCCCAAAAGACCTGAATTATCTCCAAAAATGGTTGAGGACATGCTAGAACGAGTCAATTTGGACCCAACATTCATGAAACGCATTGTTACTGGTGACGAGTACGCATTAATACTGGTACGTGGGTTTACGAGTTTGACATGCAAACTAGTCAACGAGCTTCGGAGTGGCGCCTTCCAACTGAACCGAAACCGAAAAAACCACGCCAAAGTCGATCAAAAGTTAAAGTCATGTTGACTGTTTCCTTTGACTATCGCGGTGTTGTGCACCGCGGTATTTTTGCCGGAAGATGAAACGGTAAATAAAGAATATTATATAAGCGTTATGCATTTAAGAGAGCAAATTCGACGAATAAGGCCAGATTTGTGGAAAGAAAATTCTTGGATTTTGCAATTTTTGACCAAGCACTCAACAAATACCATCGAGCAACCACCATATATGGCTCCAGTCGACTTCTTTCTTTTTCCTAAACTCAAATTACCAGTTCGTTGCACCCGTTTTCAATCGGTAGGAGATATAAAGAAGAATTTGCGGCGAGAACTGAACTCAATTCCGGAAACAGCCTTTAAAAAATGTTTTGAAGATTGGATTATTCGTTGGCGTAAGTGTATCGTTTCTGAAGGAGCATACTTTGAAGGTGATAAAATAAATTTGGGTGAATAACAAACATTTTTTGTATTATTGATATTTTCCCGGTACTTTCTTGACAGAGTAGTGTGTAACATTTTAATGATAAATATTTGCACACCAATAATGTGGTAAAATACAACAGACAAATCTGTATTTTGTAACACCTATAAATGTACCTGTGTTTGCAAATAAATTGATTTATTTTAATTTGATTTGTGATGAGCATTATCGTTTGTTCTGTGTATGGGTGTAAGTTGTCTTTTCTAATATGTATGTATTTAGTATGGTATGGTTGTAGCTACTATGATAACCAGAGTTAGTTACAATATTATTATGAGAAACAGTTTTTAAGATTCATTTCCGTGCGTGATTGATCGCGTGCGGCTGACGTGCCGATGCGGCAATAATCAGAGTATGAAATGTATGGCGACGTTGCCGGGGTCTGCGGAAAACCTTTACAGTTTAAAAAGCCAAATATGAAGCCAATTTATTTTTTTAGCACAATATGTAAGAGTATCTTCAATCACAGAGCTATTTTTTTTATGGTATAAGGGGACAAACGAGCAGACGGGTCACCCGATGGTAAGCAACTACCGCCACCCATGGACACCTCCAACTCAAAAGTCACAAGTGCGTTGCTGCCCTTGGAGTCCCTCAAGCTCGTGTCATTGCTATTATTAGTTACTTAATATGACCACATCAGTAGTCAAACTACGACATCGTTACCACCTTGTAAAGAAGTTTAACGTTAATACTAGGCTAGCGCGCACGGGTGACTTTTGTCAAGGTGACAAAAAAGTTTTGTCACGTCACGTCTCCAAAGTGGAGTGCACTAACGAAAGGTGACAGTGAAAAATCTTTTTTTGAGATTTAAGCGTCATTTGCCGATATGGATTTCGAAGACAGTTGTTTTACATAAAATAATCTGAATCAGGAGAAAAATCGAAGAGAATACTGGGTACATCTTTGAAATAACAGGATACTAAGTGTCAAGTTCTACACTAAGTTATATGAACTTCGAGAACATCCAAAAATAATATTTCTGTCGTCATAAGGAAAAAAGGCACAACTAATAATGTTTAGTTTTATTAATTATTGAAAAGGCATATTGACCTACTTCAGGTAGTAGAGGCTTATATGAGGCAAATATGTGGCATAGAGCACTATGATTCAATATTTTACCGATACTCTACCTTAAGGTTTAATTTAAAAGAAAAGTCACAACTGTTAGCTATGGCAACTTTTAAACTATTGCTGTTGTTAACTGGAATTAATCCGCTCACGATTTTCGGAAATTAGTAGGTTAAAATCATGTAAGCTCACGATACGTATTAAGTACATACTCAGTATGTACCTATTGATGCGAGCTATGCCTTTGCTACCAAACCTCTTAGAATATAGAAGAATAGAGGTGAGATGAGGAATTAGAGGTACGAAGCGAGTCGCGGCAGTTGTGCCTCACGTGAATCGACGAGTCACTAAATGTAAGAATGAAAAGTCGCATTTGGTTAAATATGCCTTTTATACGTAACATTAACGATTTTACGCAGTTTGCGACATAACAACACTCAGTGAAAGTGTAATTAAACACATTGGTCTAGTATTTAGTATCGGCAGGAATACCAGGGGTTGTGAAGTAATGTATGTAGAAAAGAAGGCTGCCAGGCTCAAGTTGCAATGATAGACATGCGTAATCACCTTAAAGCCTATTCGCAGGGTACCTAAAGAAGAAGAAACCTGTAATATTAGGTTGTGAAAGAAATCACTTGTTAACAAATCAGGCCTGTGAGAAGGAGTTTAGCCAAATGCACATGCAAATGCCTCGTTTCGAGCACTGAATCTAGTTCAGTTTAATCCAAAAAAGACACAGGTATGTGCGTTCACCGCAAAAAAGATACCCTTTGTCGTATCACCTCAGTTTAAGAGCACCTCCCTAACTGCCTCAGCCAGCATCGGAATCCTAGGCAGCGACATATCGAGCGAAGTCGAGTTTCGGGGTCACTTAGAGGGTAAGGTCAAATTGGCCTCGAAGAAGCTCGGTGTACTGAACAAAGCGAGGCAATGTTTCACTCCGGCCCACCGCCCTCAGCTCTATAAGGCGCAATGCCGGCCGCATATGGATACTGTTCACATCTCTATGCAGGGACACCTCAGTACCAGCTTCTCCCTCTGGACCGCATCCAACGAAGGACGACTCGAATCTTCGATAGCCCAAACATCTCCGAACGGCTCGATCCCTTGGCGTTACGTAGAGATGTGGCTTCACTTTGCATTCTCTATCACATATATCATGGTGAGTGCTCCGAGGAATTGTTCGGACTAATACCAGCCGCAAATTTGAGCCATCGTTCCACACGGAAAAAATTTCATCCTCATTACCTGGATAGTTGGCACTCCACTACTGTGCGCTTTTCGAGACACTTTTTGCCCCGCACAACCAATCTGTGGAACGGGTTATCATCTGCGGTATTTCCGGACCGATACGACCTTCAAACCTTCAAGAAAAGAGCGTACTCCTTCCTAAAAGGCCGGCAACGCGTTTGTGACTCCTGAGTTGCAGACGTCCATGGGCGGCGATAGTCACTTTCTATCAGGTGACCCGTCTGCTCGTCTGCCCCCTCTAACATAAAAACAAAAAGAGGATCCCATATTCGGTTACCCGTTGCTGACAGCGGTCAACACTGCTGTCAAGCACTTTCTTTTAACAAATCAGTATTAAAACTACTTTTATCTCACAAAGGTGCTCCAGATAGCGTGTCACAATAAAAAATACCAATAACCAGTACACACGTCGTTTAGCATCTGGGTAGTGAATAAATAAGATAACAGGTTTGGCAGACGCTCTTCTGTTCCGCCGATAGCGTTACAGACTCTGTAAATGCATACACGGAAGAATACTTAGTTGCCGTAGTTAGCCAAGTTTTATATTCATTATTTGGTTGCTGGTTTTTAAGATCTATAAATTCGCACGATAAGGATAATACATTGTAAAAATTTTGTATTATTTCAGTGAAATATTTGTCGATAATGCATAATTATTCATTTTTTACTCCCATATCCGTTTTCTTGCGTCGTTATCAAAGAGACAATGCTCTTATCATAAAGCAGCTTATTGCAGCTACTTATTATGGATTTTCTGTGACTAAATAACTAAATGTGTTAAGTTTTTGGTCTATATTGTACCTTAATTGCACCTACTCAGTGGTCTGATACTAGCAGTGATACAAGCGGTCATATAAGACAAAAGCCTGCTCTAGCTCTTCTAAAATACATCATTTTCGACATACTTTATTAAATAAATATTATCATGAATGACTGCCCGTTAATATTATAAATGCAAATATTAAATAGCTGATCGGATCTGGACGAAATTTAACACAGAGATAGAGTAGCCGTAGCCGTGTTGAGCTTCAGACAACTAGACCCTTTGTTTATACATGGAGCCTAAGCAAACACATTGGCAGGAGTGCTTAATATCGCTTCTGGTCTGTAGTAGCTTGTCGTTGTCCCTCTGCACTCTTCGGCACTGGAATAACTCGCGTAAGTTTAGCGTAGCGGTATGAATATACGGGCTTTACAGACACATACATAAATCTTTAAAACTGTAAGCGATTGGTAAATACAAAGACATGATATCGATATGTCGTAAGAATAGGATATTGTAGTAATTGATTTCTTGGATCCCCTAAATATTCTTCAACTTGTCGAAACTATCAAACGGTAATCTTTGTTTAGATAGGCTATAATCTTTAGACCAAAACACTTAACATGTGTTTGTATAACAATTGAAACAATATATTTTGAATAAAGACCTGTTTTTATTATTCCTTAGTGATGACCTAATATCCCTTTTCTATTGCTATGTTTCAGCTATAAAACTGTACTATAACAATCGAAACTCAAGGAAAAACATATCTTGAGACAGTTTATGACGAAAATACCATGTTAAAATTTTTCTGGATGTAAAAATTTACATCCGCGGAATCCGTGGTTCCACAAAAATACCACCAGAATCGAACAAAGCTTTTATTTTGCGTGCTGTAATTTTCATAATCTTGGATAACAACGTATAATCCTTATCTATTGTCAGTTATCTGACAAAATCTATAATTACCTTTACAGGTGTGTTAAATTTCATCGTAAAGTATTTAAGAGATTAATTGATGTCGTTTATCATTAAGCATTACTAGATACTTTACAGGTCACGATACGTCTGAAAGATCATTTAATTTTTAGGTGTTTCTTGAAAATGTTTCTGTCGCTGTCACGTCATGTCATTAA
The DNA here is from genome assembly GCA_902825455.1 of Arctia plantaginis. Classification (NCBI taxonomy): domain Eukaryota; kingdom Metazoa; phylum Arthropoda; class Insecta; order Lepidoptera; family Erebidae; genus Arctia; species Arctia plantaginis. Next base: position 9,398 of record CADEBD010000382.1, on the reverse strand, counting down.
ATTGATAGACATCACTTTAATGACATGACGTGACAGTGACAGAAACATTTTGTCACCTTGACGAAAGAGACCCATATACATACACACAAGCGTAGATGGAAAGGAACCGTCTGTCTTCATCGGATCTCTGATTATATTTTTATTTCTTAGAATTTATTATGCATTCTCTAGAAGCAATGATAATTTAAAGTTTCTAAAATAGCGAATATGTAAATGGGAAAAGTACGTGTTTCAACCGATAATAATTTCAGATTGTGTTAAGAATTAAATTGAAGTTTATATTTTTATTCAATGATGTAATCACCCTCATTATCAACAACTTTTTATCATCTAGAGTGCAAATTCTCAATGCCGCAGCTGAAAAAATCTACTGGTAAAAAATCTAAGGGCATTCTGGATATCATCTAAATTTCCAAACGTTTTGACACGAAGAAAATGTAGCAAAAGGAATAAACTGATTAAACCAAAAAACTAGAGATTAAACTGTCTTTTTCATTTTGGCTTATCATATATAGGGTCAAAATACGACTCTATAAAGTGCCGTGTAAACCTGTTCTACTTTTTTTTCTAATGTGCATTTGTAATTTATAATACTTGTTCTGGAATAAGATTCGTTAAGGATGTTTGACAGTTCTCCAGTTGTCTAACATGGATTTTCTTCTACTTCTACCGGTAATTTTGACCTTTTTGATCAGTCAAAGAGTTCAAAATTACTGAATCTGAACTGTGCAAACAATCTTTGACATTTACGAACGTCTTATGCACTCTCATCTAAAAAGTTCTTGGTCGCAACTGTCACTCTTCTAGTATTTGGATTTAGAAGTAAACAAGTCACAATAACCTTTAAATGACTTTTGCACGCCTTCGAGATATAAGAGTACAATGAGCTGATAAATTATAATCGAATATCGATATGCGCAGAAGCTATGATACTTAGCGATCCTCCCGTTAAGGCCTATGGGAATAATGTTAAAATACTGTTATAAAAATGTTAAAGCTAGCGTTTTTTTAAATATCTTATAAATTGTAAAACACAACATAACACGAAGCGTTATTAACTTTGTAAATGTAAAATTTTAAATAAAGTGATTAGAACACATACCAAAACTCCTTGTGGACGCTACGTTTGAGCTGTAGTAATCGTCAGGATTAGTGTATAGGAGAACCGTCAGTGCTGTTTGGTAGCCACACGAGGCTACACGACGCGGTGTCCTGAATTGTGACGTTAAATCAATTTGCCTGCGGAAAATAGTTTATTTTAATCTATTATAATTACTGGAATATTATATCCCACCAAAAATATGTTCATGTAAAATGTTGCCAAGACGAGATTATAAGGCTCGCACTGTCTGTTTTTGGTGAGATTTCACTTCTTTTTCTAAGTTGCTTATGACTACGGGGGTCACACTAAAAGTTTTAGAACAGAAAAAGGGAATGATATGGAATATTTTTATTGTTTTCGAAGTAGTTTAATTTCCATTCTAAGCACCGTCGCATGCGTTGCTTTGACTAAAGCAGTAAGCCCGCTCTCTTCCACAAATTTTTCAAAACGCAGCAACGGCTTCTTCAGGGTTCTTTAAAGTTAGACTAAAACTCTTTTCCGTGATATGTTTTATGTATTAAAAGCCTTAACCTTGTAATAAAACCGATAACTGATGAGTGTAAAATGATGAGTACTTACTCGTATTAGAATAGTAAAAAGTAATTATTAAATATATTATTTTGTTAAAAATCTATACTTTATAGATAGTACCTTGCCTTTATTTTTGTTTTTCGACTAAGCGTCTAACATTTTCTATGTTTTGAAATCTTGATAGAAGTGGATTGGGATTATATTACGAGTTCTTATTTTACGAAGGTAGAGTTTATAGTTATCTCTGTACCCTCGGTTCTATAAACTACTCTAACGGAAGATGTGCCTTTGCAAAAGGATATTCAGAGAACCTACAATGGAGTTTATGGATAGAAACCTAGCACTATATTAATTATAAGAACCTAAGGTTCAGTAAAAACTAAAAATGATAATGTACGAATTTATTAAATGAGTGACAAAACAACACTTTTAAAACATTAGGTTTTTGGTAATACTTAAGTTTTTTTGTGTGTTGAATCCTTTACGATTGCTAGCTTTTAATTTAAGAAATCCAAAAAGTAAAGAAAATGTTGTAAATATTTCAACAAAGGGAATAAAAAGACATGAATCAGACATGTTGGTTAGTTAACTTCAGGAGTTACTTGAGGACTTTCGCCTCTAGTCTTAAGAGATCGCCACAATTGACCTTGATAAGACTCATCATCGGGGATGGACTGGAAAGAGGACATTGCAGTCTTCCTCACCCGGCTGACACAGGTACTTATCGGACATGATAGCTTTGATAAGAAAATGATCGACCGATTCCACAGTTTCATTTTGCTGATAGATTATGTCTGGCAAAAATCGGTAAAATAGGCGATTGAGAAGTACTAGTACTTTCCCTAAATGTAAGTCATGTATGTCAGTAAATGATAAAAATCGCCGACCACTGTACTCCATGGCCTTGCCATTTATATTATCAAGCTTTCTTTGCCATATCTTAGAAAGGCTCTCAGATTTTACTGCAATGGACTGGCCTACCCCCAAAGAGCCCAACAACATATTTGTCGACTTTACATGCCTTCAAATATAATTACCCATTGTTAACAATTTTACTCTCATATGATACGTGTGTTAAAATCTAATCTTTTAAAAAGAAAGAAATTAAAAATATTTTGAATTTTATCAAATACAAATGGTATAAATTTTCAGTAAATACATTAACAGAAAAAGGTCTGTGAAGCTGTTTGGTTTGAAAAAAAAACCCGTGTGTTTGGAATTTATCTTTATCATACAAATATTTAGCTTCATTCCGTATGAAGATCGATTACATTCCTAAGGAGGGTTAGCATCAGGCAGGCAAGCGGGCCGTTTCGACAGTCGACGCCGTGTTGCGCCTGAGGGCCGTGACCGAAGAGGCCGTGAGCTGTGGCGGCGTGCTGTTGGCGGTGTCACTGGACATCGCCAACGCATTCAATAGTCTGCCATTCAGCTGCATCAGGGAAGCACTCCACTATCATGGGGTGCCAAAGTACCTGAGGCGGCTAGTGGCAGACTATTTAGAGGAGCGTACCGTCGTGTACGAGGACCGAGAAGGTAATTTGAGGTGTCGGCCCATGTCGTGCGGTGTTCCACAGGGGTCTGTTCTTGGACCCCTCTTGTGGAACATAGGGTACGACTGGGCCCTTCGCGCCGATTTCCCCCCCGGGCGGGGGGGAATCTGTTACGCAGACGATACACTGGTGACAGCCCGGGGGGCAAACTTCCAAGAGGCGGCGCGCCTGGCCACAGGGGGAGTCTCCCTGGTGGTCGGGCGCATTGAGGCGCTGGGCTTACGGGTGGCCCTAGATAAGACGGAGGCCCTGTTATTTCATGGGCCCCGTCGTGGTCCACCCCCCTGGCGCCTCAATCGTGGTCAACTCGGTCCTCGTACCGGTTCGGGCCCAGATGAAATATCTGGGCCTGATCCTCGACGGGAGGTGGCTCTTCGACGAGCACTTCCGACAGCTTGCTCCAAAGCTGGTCGGCGCTGCGTCCGCCCTAGGGCGACTTCTGCCCAATATGGGTGGACCCAGCGTCGCGACAAGACGGCTGTACACGGGGGTTGTCCGGTCAATGGCACTGTACGGTGCACCGGTGTGGGCGGCGGCTCTGACCGCCCAGAATAGGGTACGCCTCTGGCGCCCTCAGAGGGTAATGGCGGTCAGAGCCATACGCGGTTACCGCACCGTTTCGACGGAGGTGGCGTGCGCGTTGGCCGGAACTCCCCCCGTGGGATTTGGAGGCGGAAGTGCTCGCCGAAGTTTATCGGCGAGTGGCTGACTTCCGGGCGGAGAGCGGATTTCGCCCTCCGCCCGAGGATGTGCGCGAGTGGCGCGAAGCCGCTCGCCGAGCCACGATGGCTCGTTGGTCGTTCCGGCTGGAGACTCCACGCGCTGGCTTCGCCGCCGTGGAGGCTCTCCAGCCGGTCATCGCCGAGTGGGCAGGGCGGCAGCACGGGACCCTTTCCTTTCCGACTGACGCAGGTGCTTTCCGGGCACGGTTTGCTTCGGAAAGTACCTGCACACGGTCGCTAGGAGGGAAACTGAGTCCCGCCCTGCCACCACTGCGACTGCAGTGAGGACTCGGCCCAGCACACGCTGGCGGTCTGCCCCGCATGGGCGGGCGCAGCGCCGGGCCCTCACGGCAGTCATCGGAGTGGATCTCTCGCTACCGGCCGTAGTACGCTCCATGGCCGGTAGCGACAGTTGTTTTACCGCGGTCGCAACCTTCCTGCGAGGTAGTAATCTCGCGGAAGGAGGCGGCGGAGAGGGGCCCGGGAGGACGACCTCCACTCGGACCCGATCCGCCGCCGGCGAACCGGGCGGCGGAGGCCCGCCTATCACAGCCTCATGCCGCCCTGAGTGTGGCCGCGGGTGGACGGGGTGGGTTTCCCCTCCACCCGCATCAGTTGGCCAGCCGCGAGGGGGCGGCGTCCGCGTGTGCCGGACGTCGCCTAAAGAGAGGAACATCAACATCGAGACGGAGCCCGCACCAGGAGCGGGCTGGCGCTAGGAGGGGTCCGGATGTCTTAACAACAGCTGTTTCCCGGATCCCTCCTGTTACAGGCGCAGAGTGGCACACCGTGTGGTTTTTAGTCGGTCCGAGTCCGACACACCACCCCGCCGCAAACCCCGGAGGGGTGACGGTCCGAGGGGATTTCCACACGTTAAAAAAAAAAAAAAAAAAAAAAAGGCAGGCAAGCGGGCATGACCGGGCGGTTATAAAAGAAAATGCCAAAACCATTTTGAAATGAAATCAAGGTGAGCTTGAAAGAGATTGATCAAAAAGAATGAAAGAAGAAAACCCATTGTACTGAATTAGGACAAGGGTAAGAATATAATGATGATATTTAATAACAACCCCAATTCATCCCGTGGGTGTAAGAGCCGACAAAGGGCGCATAACAACGCAGGATACCAGCACTGCAAAAAGAAGGAAAACTTTATACAAACCCTTTTTTTTTTTTTAACGTGTGGAAATCCCTTCGGACCGTCACCCCACCGGGGTTTGCGGCGGGGTGGTGTGTCGGACTCGGACCGACCTAAAACCACACGGTGTGCGCCACTCTGCGCCTGTAATAGGAGGGGATCCGGGAACAGCTGTTATTAAGACATCCGGACCCCTCCTAGCGCCGGCCTCTGGTCCTGTTGCGGGCCCCCGTCTCAAAATTTTCCTCTCTTTAGGCGACGTCTGGCACACGCGGACGCCGCCCCCTCGCGGCTGGCCACTTTTATACAAACCCTATACCAACCCGTCTGGCCAGCGTGGTATAGTAGGCCAAAACCTCCTTTCTAAGGAGAGGCCTATGACCAGCAGTGGACTATTAAAGGCTGTAGATGATGATGTGATTTAATAACAAACCCATTTCACAATTAGAAGTAAATTCAAGGCATTATAACTACATGGACATATTGCTTCACTACAGCCAGCTCCCCGAAGCAAATTGTGCAACAATAGGAGCACATGGAAGGTAATAATAATACAGAATATTAACGAGAAAATATATTTACATATAAAATATTATGTAAATGATATGAAACTGCGTTGTTTTTTCTTTTATCTTCAAAATTCTTTAAGTTTATCTTAATTGCAAGATAATTAAAATATTCGATTTTCATTTGTTAATGTTTATGATTATAGTGAGTACACAAGTTGATAATATGAATCGTTTCGTTTAAAAATATCTTAGTCATATTGTAATAATAATCGCTTGTCTACAATTGCAAATAGATATACGCTTAGATATTGAAGCTACATAGATATACATAGACAATATTTATTAGTTTTAGATTAAATAAGGAATAAATTTATATTAATACATAAATATTGCTACACTGATATATCGCCGTCCTGGCAATTACTGTGCTGCTTTTTGTTAGAGTTAAGTGGCCCCACTCTTCATAATATTTTATAATGGTAGTATAAGACAAAGAAGTCTCACATCACATCTACAGATCGAATTTAGGCTCTGTTTGTTTAAAAGTAATAGTCTCCTAACTTTTAAAATGTCCGCACGTGGCCAAATTCGTACAAAAACAAAATCCCTATAAAAGAATTAATTATATACAGTTGTTGCTTGTTTGAAATCTGTATCGATAAACTACGGAACCATACATTGCGCGTGTCTCGACCAGTAATCGGTCTGTTCTTTTGCACTAATTTGTAGACTAGAATTTTATTATTATATATTTGTACAATTTCGGGTACTAAAAATGAAGGTGTGAATTATCTTGAATACTTCTAGTATCTTGGATTTGAATTGAAAATCGCGATCGTTAGCGAGCGATAAAATATTTCAGTGATTAAAAATGAAAAACAAATCTATAAGTGTGAGGTACAAGAAGAAGAACAATTCTTGGACTCGTATTCACTAATAAACTATGTGGACTCTCCGGTGAGTCCAGACGCATACATTCCGCAATTTTAATTCATTAATATAACATTGGGGACTTTTGTGGAAAATAGTAGAGCGAATAACTAGCGGGATGAGCGACACTGTGCGTTTAAATTAATAAGAAAAACCGTGTCAGTGATGGAAATGTTGGCTTTATTTCATACTTTGACTGTTTCCTATACGTAGCAAGATCGTCATACAAATCCTCGATCATAGAGAAATGTATTGTATTATTTAATGTCACCTAAACTAAATCGAAACTAAATTATAGTTAAAAAAAACTAAAAAACACACTTTTTGTAACTAGCCGTCCCTATGAAGTAGAAAATAATTTTCTATAAGTTCAAAAAAAAAGTCATTTTATCGTAAAATGCGTGGTGCTTTAGATCTCAGTGTTTGTAAAAATATTTTTTTACAGATATTGGTAAAAATAAATTAAATATATAATAAAATATCTTCGATAAATGATTTTTCTTTTTATCCCCGATGGCACGGAGAAGGATAAAAGCAACAACAACAGTTTTTCAGTGCCATAGGACTCCCTACGTGCCTATTTGTTTCTCGAAGATATTACTTAGATGTGGCAATCATAATTAAAATATTCAACTACCTATTGAACTTAATAAACAACACAAACAATTTCCGTCAGGGGCTGCCATCTCTATTCCAAATTTCAACTAAAATGAAGATATTTTGTGTTAGGTACATGATGTCGTCGTAAAATAAATATTTTCTTTATTATTAAATATCTTCCATAATTATATTCATGTTACTGTAAAAGTGCAATACTTTAAATCATTTAATGGCAGCCCCGGCTTATATTCTTTGGTTGTTTATTAAGTTTCAGAGCTTTGCTGCGGTATTTTTCTTTTGGTAAATTTTATAATAAATGAAACATCGCTAGATCGATTAAATTCAGATTAACTATATATTATATATATTGCGCTTTTATATATAGACATTATACAAGAATTGCTTGATTAAAGGTATTAGATAGGTGTATGAAAACTGATTCCTCATTGTTCTATATCTTTTGTTACATAATCTGGTTAAGTCAGGGGTATCCGATGGAATTTCTACGTACAATAGCACCCTTATAGCTGTTTGAACCATCGGTAAATGTCTATATTTGTCTACCGTAGAGTAGATAAGTTTTTTTGGGAAAAACCCTTGGGGTTGGGAGATTTCAAGAGATTGTTACACGCAGCGCAAATCTACAAATTTTTCAAATACTTCGCAAGACTTTTATTACATAATTTTGGGTTGTAAATTTCAGAATTACTATAAAAATATAATGAAATACCTAACTTTAAAACCCAACTTGAGCTTAAAATTTTTTAAACGGCTTATAAAAATTATATTTTTGGGTTTTTTTAAAATTAACAATTGGGTTTTTCGTTTCGTCACCTTGTATTTTTGAGGGTGATGAAATCTCTCTCGAAAAAAAAAAATTTCTAACATCTCGGATTTAACAATGGGCAGAGTAAAAAATTTTGATTGGTGTATTTTTTTTTTTCAATTTTAATTACTAATGACAAAACGGCGCAAATCTTTTTCCGAGGAGGAATCTAAAAGAAAAGGATATGTTCTACTGAAAATCTGCAGCGGTATGTAGAACAACCCGGGTTAAGTCCAATTAAGCTTCGAAGGAAAATAGACCGCTTTTTTAAAAGGGACAACAGAAAAAGGGAAAATGTAAAACTAAATATAAAATTTTTTATGGGGGATGCCATAATATAGCCTTTTTTACATATTTTAAAACTTATGAAGTGAAAACTTCTTTAGGCGCGATGGACATTTTTTGAAAAACAAACAAAGAATGTATTTTTTGAGATAGGAGACACCATTGAACCGGGGACACTATTCCGTCCCCAGACAATGAAAGTATCAATATAGGGGAAAACGTTTACACGAAGTTGATTTTGGGTTTTAAAATACATTGATAATATAGTTGAACAAAAAAGATTTCACAAAAGCCGTACCATTATAAAAACCGCAGTGACTGGACATTATTTGTGGCCGCATGAAAAGATTTTCAGAATACGGAGGATATTTTTGCCTAGGTCCAGACCAGATATATTTTTTCTGCAAGAATCAAGCGTGAGTACTAGTAGAACTTGGTGCCGGAACGAAATCCCCGAAAATACCCTTATAAAAAAAACAAAATACTTGACTTTAACGAAAAACTAAAAAAAAGTTTTTCGTTTCGTTGTATGCCGTATAGTAGGTGGAGGATTTTTTACCAATAAATCCTCTATAAACCCGCTTAAAGATCTTTGGGTTGCCACGAGTTCAGTAAATCTTTTCTGAACGAATATCCAAAGCGGATTGCTAGGCTCAATCAAATATGGGAGGTAGAGGGGATAACACAGCAGCCAGGGAGGGAGCGCGGAAAAGATTCTTTTTTCCAGTTACGGATTTTTTAAGCGGTTTTTACCCAAAAGAGAGAGTGATTTAAGAGGTGGGTTAAGTACATATAACACACGCAACGTGTAATGGGTTCGCAATAAAAAATGCGTTTTTTTACGCTTTCCCTTTCAAACAGCCTAAAAAACAGAATAGATAAAATAATGTACTAGGGAATTGTAAGTGATTTTTTATTTGAAATATTTGGTTGCCCCATAATAATTATTATTTTTCATGAAATTTAATTTTTTAAAAATAATTTCATTTTTAAATAATAATTCTAAAGTTTTTTGATGTTTTCAAAACAAACATTGACCACGGTAAAAAATTTAAAATTAAAAGCGAAAAAGTTGTGGTCCCCCATTTTGCCGATTTTAAAAGGAAAATAAGTTTAGCTATTTATACGGGAAGAATTTTTGTACCAGTTTTAAAAACCAAAAAAAAAAAAGGGGGGAAAAAAGGGGGAAAAAATTTATTTAAATT
>CADEBD010000381.1:0-226590 GCA_902825455.1 Arctia plantaginis | reverse complement strand
CCTATGATCTCCTCGGAAGCCCTGGAATGGTTTTCCTCCTATCTTCAGGGACGACAACAGTGTGTTCGTATTGACGGCTTTTCATCGAGTTGGTGCGATCTTTTCACAGGGGTCCCTCAAGGCGGTATATTATCTCCGTTATTATTTTCAATTTTTATTAATCTCGTAACCCAACACCTTCAATGTGCGTATCACCTGTATGCAGATGACTTGCAAATTTACGCCCAATCGAGAGTTGAAGATATATCACACGCCACTGATAAAGTCAACAAAGATTTGGACTTCATAAGGAGCTGGTCAATGAGGTTTGGTTTGTCGGTTAACCCAAGCAAATGTCAAGTGATCGTCATAGGTAGCAAACAGATGTTAAATAGGTTGGACATGACGGCCATACCACCAGTTGTTTTTAACGACATAATCATACCTCTGAGCCCAGTGGTTAAGAACCTAGGGCTACATATTGATTCGACACTTGACTGGAGAGCACAAGTCACCCACGTCAGCCAGCAAGTCACTACATGTCTTCGCGCCTTATATCGTCTCAAGAATTTTCTGCCCACTAAAACCAAGGCTACGCTTATGTAATCCCTTATTACTCCCTTAATCGATTATGGTGATGTGTGTTATCTTGACCTGAATGCAGACCTCCTCAATAAACTAGACCGACTTCTTAATAACTGCATTCGATTTGTTTTTAATCTTCGCAAGTATGACCATGTGTCTGCTTTACGTTCCCAACTGAAATGGCTCCCGATTCGTCAACGCCGCAGTCTGCGCGCACTAACATATCTTTTTTCTTTTCTTAATTCCCCATCGGTACCTGAGTACCTGGTTCCCCATCTCCGCCTCCTTTGCTCCAGTCACGACCGAAATCTTCGATCTACAAATAATATGCTTCTTCTTTGCCCCCCTCACACTTCCAACTTCATCAATTCTTCCTTCTATGTACAGTCAGTTCTTCTCTGGAATGCGCTCCCAGTTGAAATTAGGATGTCCACTAACCGGTTTACGTTCAAGAAGAAAGTACAAGAACTTCTACAAAATAAGTTGGCAGAAAGGTCACATCGCTAGTACCCGACTATGTGTTTTTATATTTATGTATTTATAAATGTGTATATTCACCTATTGTATGTGTATACTTGAGACCTCTATGTATATATGTAGTTATGAATATAGTATTTTATTTATAGTATTTATAGTGGTAGTGTATATATGTAAGTTAGATTTATCCAACATTAATAATATAAACAAGTCAAACTCTCTGTTTTCTCTTGCACCTACAGCTTCATTTTTCTACATCACCCGAAGGTCGACTGGCAGAGAATGCCTTGGGCATTAAGTCCGCCTTTGTACAACTAGTGCATTAAGTTAAATAAATAAAATAAATAAAAAAAATAAAATAGGAGAAGACCAGGGGGAATCAGAGGGTTTTATTATGTTTTGATCTAGCATTTTCTTTATTTGTTTGTTGACTTCTTCTTTATGACATTCGGGATATCTATATGTTTTGACATGAATAGGCTGTAAACTAGTTGTTTTGATTTTATGTTCTAAGGTATTTGTACAAGTAAGAGTATCTCCTTCTTAGTGGAACAGATCTGAGTATTCTGAGCATAAGTCAAGTTAAGCCGTTTATTTTTCAGGGTTAAGGTGGGAAGTCCGTATCAGTTTCTGAACTTCGTGAGATCTGTTTGATACCAATACTTTGGAATTAGAATTATTAATAGAATTAATTTTATATGAAAATTCTTCTATCAAATCACAGGGAATTAGTTCTACACAAAGGGATTTTATTGTTACTTCCTTATTAGTAGTGTTGAGGACTGAAACAGTGACATGATTATTTCCTTTAAGAGTAACAAGACAACTAGACATAAATACACCTTTCTGAATTTCAGACTTATCGACGTAACCCGTGATTACTACAGCATTTAGTACATTACATTCTATAAGCATTTCCGAGCGCGATGGAATGATATATTCGGGTTTAGTGAAATAAATTCGTATTAAGTTACCATGTATATCTAAGACGTTATGTTTATAATCGATATTAGCATTGTGAGATTTTAGGTAGTCATTACCAATTATACCATCAAATTTGATATCTACACATTCTGATATGGCGTGAAATTTACCGAAAACAGTTTTATTATTCTGAAATATAAAATCTAACTGAAAATGTCCCAAGCTCTTAAAATATTCGGCGTCTTTATCAATGCCTTTAAACTGGACACTTTCAGGTGTTAATTTGGGATGAACTTGTAAAACATTGTTTGTAACGATTGTTAAAACAATTTCTATCCGAATGACCTATTTTACCGCATATTTTACTCCTAGGTTTATTTTTAATTGGTCTAGTAGACTGAATATAATTTTGTAGTTTTTCCTCCTGAATAGCCAGGTTTATAGCCTCGTGTAAAGTTGCAGGGTTGCGACATCTTAAAACGTTAGAGATATGACTCGGTAAGCCCATCAAGAACGTATGCAGTGCTAAGTCTTCTGTGCTGGCGATTCGGCCCTTTAATTTACTAGGATCCCTAGTAGAATGTGTGATGTCAGTTTGTAATCGCGTTAAATATGTCTCTAATCGTAGGCTATATTGTGTAACCGTTTCATTAGACTTTTGTTTACAATTTTGTAAGTCTAATAATAAATGATCTCTATGCTTGGTTTCCCCGAAAGTTGATTTTAAAAACTGTTTCAACTCAGACCAATTTTCAAAAATTTTTAAAGAGCAGGCGGACTCTGCTTTACCTTCTAATTGTGAAATTATATATTGAAAGAGAATGTTATGTTGCGATGCGGTGGCCAAGTTTAACGCGTTTTCGCAGTTTCTAATAAAGGCTGTTAACCTGTTTCTATCACTATCAAAAGGTTTTATAAACTTAGTCAAAATTGAAAAATTTAATTCCTATGATCCTACGCTTTGTATACTTGAACACGACTGAGCGTTTTTCTTTTCAAGTTTACCACTTTCGTTAACCATTTTTATATAAAAACGGAACAAAAATTAAGACTGAAATTAGCAAAAATATGTCAGTGACAAAAAATAAATTAATATAAACGAGCAAACACTCACAATATTAGCAGTATGTAGAACGATGTCATGGATGCAGCGGAAATCGGAGCGGCGACACAGCGGTGACGCAGTGTGCAGCGTTGCAGATTTTGCAATAGGTACGGGTCGGTGTAAAGTGTGTCGTGGTCTTGTACTCGTGTGATTATGAACTCGGTGCCGGGCAATGACCCCTCGGGCACAGTGGAGTTCGATGACACGTTTTCTGCGATGTCCGGAGTCGGCGGTGGCCTCAGGGAGCGTCAGAGAGACGGCGGAGACAGCAGGTGGCCAACTTAGTTCAGGAACTGGTTAAGGCCAGGTTGTGTTTCGAGCAGGTCGTCGTCAGGAGTAGGCGACCAGAGGGACTTCAAAAATCCCCTTTCTTCTGACACCAAATGTTAGATTGGACAGTCCGGCACTTTTAAAAAAACCACCACTGACTATCACAATTATTTATTTTATAACTCTACACAACTTTTGGCAACTTAATATAGACACAAACTTATATAACACCACTTAACACGGATTATACGCGTTTTTATTGGCCCCAGCGAAGGGCAGAATAGACCCGGAGTATATTATTGCTCTAGAATTCCTTGCTGAAAACCAACCAAGGTTGGGGAGTAGTCAGAGACCACAAATTATATCAGCACTAGAGAATAATAACTGACTAATTTAAGAAAAGTATTGGTATTTATAATGTATTTATTGCTGATCTGCAATGTTAAATTTACGTCATTTTGCTATTATTGCAAGTCAGCAATATTGTATCGCATTCCTATGCAATATCATCAAAATTAGGGATGTAACAGAACCTCTTACCCAGACAAAGTCAGTGGCACCGTCTTCGGCGGTGCCGCGGAGATCATCGGCCACAAAGGTGGCGGAAACGAGCCCGCTGCCTTCTACGATGGCAGAACTGGGGCCAAAAATGGGCTCGCCGGTGCCACTGGCCCACCCGGCAAGGGAGGACCACCCGGACTGGGAAGAAATTGCGGCAATCATGAACCGTGAGTTTGCCCGATTCCAGTCCGGGCTTTTAGCTAGGTTCTTCCCAGAGAGAGGTGCCAGACCCCCTCTAGGCCAAGGACGGACTCCAATGGCGCGGCAGGCAGCTGTTGCAGCCACTGCGCTTTCTTTTTCTTCCGAGAAGAACAAAAAGAGAAAAAAGAAGAAAAAGAAAGCGAAAGGGCTGGCGGGGCAGCTACTGACCCCGGTAACGAGGCAGGCTTCCATCAGTCTGAGAAGGTCTACCCTGCCGGAATCAGCGGTAAGGCAGGAAGGGGGCACCCAAGTTGTTGGGAGAAAAGCCCAGGCTACCGCTGCGAGACAGGGTGCGGTTGCTACTCCTGTCTCGAAGCCGAAGAAGCCGCAATTACCACGACCCCCCACCAATGCCGCCGTCGTGGTCGCAGTGCCTCCGGGATCCAGTACCTCACTGGCGGAAGTAATGCAGGCAGCAAAAGCCCGTATTAAGCTGGGGGAGCTTGGCATTACGGGCGGGGTCAGTCAGCGAAAGGCAGTCACAGGGGGCCTAGTACTGGAGGTCCCCGGGCCGGACAGCGCTGCCAAAGCAGAAGCTTTGGCCGAACGCTTGCGCGCGGTCATGGGCGACACAGATGCGCGATTTATGCGTCCGTGCAAGACGAATCCAGCACCGCCATCGAGGTTGGTGGCTGCTCCCCGTCCGACATCAAGGTCGGGGAGATACGCAGAACCGCAGCCCGATTGGGAACGGTTTGGGTCCGGGGCCCACTTACAGCAGTACGCCAAGCTGTGGCTGCCCAACGCGTGCAGGTGGGCTGGGCGTCGGTCCGTACCGAAGCGTTGGCACCTCGGCGCTTGCTATGTTACCAGTGCCTTGAAATGGGACACGTCAGGGTAAAATGCTCAGGTCACCCTGACAGGAGTGGGCGCTGCTTCCGCTGCGGAGAATTGGGCCACAAGGCCCGAGACTGCGCATGCGAATGCACTGAGGTGTCCGGTGTGCAGCGACCACGGCCGGCCCGCCAACCATCGGCTGGGTAGCAAGAGCTGTTGCCCACCGAAGAAGCAAAGGAGCGGAGAGGTCCAACCTCGCCCCGCCTTTGCCCAATCGGGCACACAGCCAGTGTCGAGTGGTAACTCGACGGGAGAGGCAATGCAGGCTTAACATTCCCACCACACGCAAGGATTCTCTAGGGCAACCTCAACCACTGCCGCGCAGCGCAGGATCTATTGATCCAGACGCTTGCGGAGCAGTCGGTTGCCCTGGCAGTCATTGCAGAGCCGTATACCGTCCCGGACCATCCGCGTTGGTTCGGGGCGGTCGATGACTCAGCGGCCATTTATTGGCCGGGTGGGGAAGGCTTCCATTGCTCTCTCCTAAGAAAGGGTGCTGGCTTCGTGGCAGTGGAGTGGGGATTAACAGCGGTGGTGGGGTGCTACTTCTTTCCCAATCGTGGCCTAGCTGAATATGAGGCATACCTTCACGGGTTGGCAATCTGCATTCGCAGCTATGCCTCCCGTCCGGTATTTGTCCTGGGTGACTTCAACGCCCACTCAAGGGAGTGGGGTGACACTCGGGACGATGCGAGTGGAAAGACTATCCTGAAGTGGGCGGCTGGACTGGACCTCCGACTTCTAAATCGGGGCTCAGTTGGCACCTGTGTGCGATGGCAGGCGGAGTCGATTGTCGACCTGTCATGGGCGACTCCCTCTGCAGTGCACATGGTGTCGGGATGGCGGGTGGCGGAGGAAGTAGTCAATCTTTCTGACCACCGGCACATCGTATCCAATGTGTCTCTCCGCCGCGCTGACCGCCCACGTCAGGATAGAGAACCTCCGCGACGATGGTCCCTCAAGCGGCTTGACCGAGAGATGGTCGTTGCCGCATCCCACGTGGCGGATTGGTTGGAGGAAAGGGTTTCGCCCGATCCAGAAGAACAAGCGGCTTGGTTCGGGAACTTTATGGCGTCCGTATGTAATGCCTCAATGCCCCGAGTCAGGCCAGCCAGGAAGGGCTCGGCGTACTGGTGGAGCGTGGAGATCTCGCAGCTGAGAACGACGGTCGCGAGATTGCGCCGCCCGTATCTTCGAGCCCGGAGAAGACGGCGAGCTACAGCTGAGGAGATCGACGTAGCACGGCGGGAATATGGCGCTGCTGTAAAGGCTCTCAGCGATGCAATCGCTGAGGCCAAGGCTCGGTCCTGGAAAGAACTCATCGGGGGACTGGATAGGGACCCATGGGGGCGCCCGTACAAAATTGTACTAGGCAAGCTAAAACCATGGGTCCCTCCATTGACGGAAACCATGGACCCGGAGTTCCTGGGAAGAGTGGTAGACACGCTCTTCCCAAGGGTCCAGGACAGTCCCTTGATCTCTCCGTTACAATCGGACCGGCAACTCTGGTCCGACGAGTGGGAGGTGACGGAGGGAGAGCTGGACCGAGTCGTGCGGCGGCTGGCTTCCCGCAACACTACGCCCGGACCTGATAGTATTCCAGGTCGAGCGCTGGTGATAGCTCTGTCGGTACTGGGGGACAAACTGAGGCGGATTTTCACAGATTGTCTTAGCCTCGGTGTCTTCCCCCTCGG
Organism: Arctia plantaginis; assembly: GCA_902825455.1. NCBI lineage: Eukaryota > Metazoa > Arthropoda > Insecta > Lepidoptera > Erebidae > Arctia > Arctia plantaginis. The sequence continues at coordinate 219,957 of CADEBD010000381.1, read as the reverse complement.
CTGGAAAGAAGCGAGACTGGTGCTCTTGAAAAAGGAAGGTAGGACTGCAGATTCTCCCTCTGCGTTCCGACCGATATTCCTGCTGAACGAGTCGGGGAAACTCTTTGAGAGTTTGGATTCCGACGGGGGCGTTCGACAGACTATCAGGTGCGTTCGCTCCATGTCGGAGTCGGCAGTCCGATCAGGAGGGGTGGCTTTGACGGTTAGCCTTGATGTCGTCAACGCGTTCGGCACCCTCCCCTGGCAGGCGATAAGGGCGGCCCTTGAATTTCATGAGGTGCCTCTCTACCTGTGGGCCGTCATTAGGGCCTATCTGCGCGATAGGACAGTGAAGTTTATCGGTCGGGGCGGGGTGGAAATTCGGAGACAGGTGTGTTGCGGGGTTCCCCAAGGCTCTGTTTTAGGCCCTTTGTTGTGGAACCTCGCATATGATGTGGTCCTTCGCACCAGTCTGCCCTCTGGCCTTAGTGTTGTCTGCTATGCTGATGACACTTTAATACTGGCTAGAGGGTCACACTTCGACGAGGTGCTTCGGCTCGCCGAGCATGGGGTGGCTTGTGTCGTGGGAAAGATTCATGAGCTGGGTCTGAGGGTGGCGCCTCAGAAAACTGAGGCGATATGGTTCCATGGCCTACGTAAGCACCAGGAACCACCCAGCTCATGCCTCCGGGTGGGTGACGCTGAAGTCCAGGTGGGCCGGTACATGAAGTACTTAGGCCTCATCCTGGACAGTCGGTGGAGCTTCGAAGAGCATTTCGTGCGATTAGTCCTCCGAGTGCGCGGGGTAGCGGGTGCACTGCATCGCCTGCTGCCCAATCTCGGGGGACCACGGGAAGAAGTTCGCCGTCTCTATATGGGGGTTGTGCGATTCATGGTCCTCTATGGGGCGCCCGTCTGGTCTAATGACTTGGCGGGTGCCTCCCGCTGCAAGGCTCTACTCAGAAGCCTCCAGCGGTTGATGGTCATACGGGTCGTACGGGGTTATCGTACCATCTGGTTTGAGGCGGCGACGGTCCTGGCGTGATATCCACCCTTCGACATTCTGGCCGACATGGACGCGATGATCTATGACCAAGTCCGTTCTGTCGGTCGGAATGGTGAGGAGGCCGCGCCGGATCATGAGCCCGGAATGCTACGACGGAACGCGCATACCCAGGCTTTGCGAACGTGGCAGGCACGGCTTGTAATCCAGGGCTGTGCTAGCCAACGCGCCGTCGGAGCCGTTCTGCCGAGCTTCGAAGCGTGGGTAGGGAGGAACGACTGTGTCACCTACCGATTGACTCAGATGCTTACCGGGCACGGTTGCTTCAGTGAGTATCTGAATCGAATTGGACGGGAGGCCACGGCACAATGCCACCATTGCGGGTCCGACCGGGACTCCGCCCAGCACACGCTGGAGGACTGCCCTGCATGGGAGTCCGAACGTCGAGTCCTGGTCAGACAGATCGGACGAAACCTGTCACCGCCAGCATTAATCGCGGCAATGCTGGCGAGTGGCGAGGGATGGGCAGCCGCGGTCTCCTTCTGCGAGGACGTTATGCTCCAAAAGGAGGCCGCAGAGCGGGATCGGGAGAAGGCCGATCCCGCTCGAAGGAGGCGGCGAAGGGGACGTGGCAGAGGTCGCTAACTCCCCAATCGCCGCCTAAGGGTCGCTGCGGCCACATCTTGGGGCGATGTGACCGCTGTAAACGACCCGAGACAGATGACACTCCGGTGCGGCCGGGTGCTGTCGTCTAAGGCGGGACGCCGTTGCGCCTTTTACTCTGTAGAGCAGTGAGAGGCGCGATAGCGTCCTGCCCCAGGGTGACTACGATCACTCCGGGATGTGCCTCAGACACGAGGTACGGCAGGGAGGACTCCAGAAGTCGCCGATGCGTTCCTGGAGCTCCTCCCGACTGCCGAGGTAGGCCGCCGCGGGGTTTAGTGGGTAGACCGGTTCTCCGGGAGTCCCACACACGCCCTACGTTTCCTCAACGGAGGGTATGGAGGAAAAGCATTCCCCGCGTGAAAAAAAAAAAAAAAAAAAAAAAAGGTAGCGGGAGCACAGCTGATCACAGTTTGTCTCAAACTACAACGTCGACGGCGCTGCATTCTTTATCTGTTGATAATAATGCGAAATGTTATCAGTATAAGCAATCGGTATTGCTATGTACGGCATTAGTGGAATTGGTTGACGACCATAATAAGCGAATTGTCACAGCCCGGGCGCTGTTGGACAATGGAAGTCAACACAGTTTTATTACGGATACCTTGCGAAAAAAAAAAAATGTGTCTACCATACAGTCCGCTGTACAAATTATCGGTGTGGCACAATCCGTGACACAATCGAGTCAATCGTGTAAAATAATAATGCGTTCTAAACTATGCGAGTACACTACCACGGACCAATGTTTTACCTTAGAGCGTATTACGAACAGTTTACCCTCAACAAACATTGATACCAAAAATTTACGTATACCGCCTAATGTTCAACTTGCAGATCCTACCTATTACAAACCTTCCGAAGTGGACTTATTAATTGGTGCGGACCTGTTTTGGGACTTATTGGACGGTGATAGGATTCGTTTAGTTAATGGACCTTATCTTCAGAACTCAAAGCTAGGTTGGTTGATATCTGGTCCTATTAACACAGATAATGTAAGCGTTGAGCAAAAAATTAATTGTAACTTTACTCAAAGTTTAAGTAACCAGATGGAACGATTCTGGGAGTTAGAAAATTTACCACAGCCAGGTAATATCCTCACGGGCACGCCGTCATTGCGGCGGTAAGACCCGTTATGGAGGATTGGCTCGAGAGGCGTCACGGGACCCTCTCATACCGATTGACGCAGGTGATCACTGGGAAGGGATGTTTCGGAGATCACCTGTGTCTGATCCGCAAGGAGCCAACGCCTGAGTGCCACCACTGCGATGGCCAGACCGTGGACACGGCTCTCCACACGCTGGCAGAGTGCCCGGCGTGGGTTGAGCAGAGGCGAGACCTCGTGGCGGCCATCGGAGTGGGAGTTCTCTCGCTCGATAGCCTGATTGCGGCTATCGTGCGGAGCGAGAGTGCGTGGAACTCTGCCGTCTCCTTCTGCGAGCAAGTTATGCTCGCGAAGGAGACGGCGGAGCGGGACCGGGAGAGGTTTAGAACTCTCCCGGCCCGCCAGGCCCGGGCACGGGCCAGGCAGCGCAGGCGACTCAGGCGCCGGAGGTCGCAGAACGACCTTCGTCCTCCATAAGCGCAGGCCTGGGGGTGACAGGTGAGGCCATCTGTCACCCTAGCAGAAGCAGGCCGGGGTGGCGGCGAGCGCGTTGCGAAGCGCGCTCGCTTCCAGGGAGCACAGGGAACAAGGGGTTCCCACACGGGGCGGGGGTCGTCTACTCGTCTGTAGATGACCCGAGGTATGTCGGGGCACCAGGGCCTTCCTTTCTAGGGTATACCTGGTTCCCCGGCTATTAGTACCCGGCGAAGGCGTGCGGTTTTAGTCGGTTCGAGTCCGACATGCCACCGACAGGTGGTATCCGAGGGGATTTCCGCACGGAAAAAAAAAAAAAAAAAAAAAAAAAAAAGGTAATATCCTCAGCAAAGATGAACAATTGTGTGAGGAGATATTTCTTACCACCACAAAGCGCGAGACTGATGGTAGGTTTTCTGTACGCATCCCATTGAAGGAATCACCTGGTACTTTAGGCGATTCGTATACCATGGCAAAGAATAGGTTCATGTCACTGGAACGTAAGCTAGCACGTTTCCCTGACTATAAGCGTATGTACTGCGATTTTATGCGTGAGTACGAGGACTTAGGCCATATGACGCTGCACCAGGGACTTCCTTTCTATTGTATACCTGGTTCCCCGGCTATTAGTACCCGGCGAAGGCGTGCGGTTTTAGTCGGTTCGAGTCCGACATGCCACCGACAGGTGGTATTCGAGGGGATTTCCGCACGAAAAGAAAAAAAAAAAAAAAAGGCCATATGACGCGTATCGATAATATCGAAAACCCAAACTATTTTCTACCATATCACAGGGTGTTTAAAGAAAGCAGTACTACCACTAAACTGCGAGTAGTAACGTGACTTGACGCAAGTGCCCTGACTACGTCACAAAGGTCACTGAATGATATTCAGTTACCAGGCCCAAAGCTGCAAAATGATATCTTCTCTATTCCGCTGCGGTTCAGGCAGTATAAATACGTTGCCTGTGCAGATATAGAAAAGATGTTCAGGCAATCCTGGATCCAACAGGATCAGAGATCATTACAACTTGTCCGTTGGCGGGAGAAACCCGTGGATCCTCTAAACGTCTATCAACTTAATACAGTTACTTATGGGGCTATGTCACTTAAATTGACGAGCATTTTACTGCAGCTAAAACAAAGCGTCTGATGTTATCTACTATTTCTCAGATATATGACCCATTGGGTCTACTCTCCCCTGTAGTTATAGTTGCGAAAATATTGTTACAAAAGTTGTGGCTTAGCAAGCTTGACTGGGACACGCCTGTGTCACACGAGATTGCATCAACATGGACTCATTTCATCAATACGTTACAATATTTACATGAATAAAAAATTCCACGTTCTGCATTCGGTGAACACGCGAAGTGTAGGGAGCTTCACGTTTTTACAGATGCGTCTCAAAGTGCATATGGGGCATGTGCTTATATACGTACTTATAACGATGATTCAGAAATCACCGTTAGACTGCTGTGTGCCAAAACCAAGGTTGCACCTTTGAAGGCCATTAGTATTCCTCGCCTCGAACTTTGCGGCGCGCTGGTGGGTGCTAGGCTTTATACAAGAATAGTCGACTCATTACGATTAGCTTTCACCCGGGTTTACTTTTGGACTGATTCGACTGTCGTTATAGGCTGGGTTCAAGTTATATGATACACGTAATTCATTAAATACAAATAGTCTTCCAGAATTAAAATCAATTAATAACTTATTAGCTCCAAATACAATTCAATACATATTCCTCATTCAATGAAATTAAACGTGTAGGTGCCTATGCGTACCGATTTTTGCTACCGGATATTTGGTTCCCCGATAATTTATCAAGCCACATTTGTTGTAATAACATTTTCATGCTCATTACAAAGGGGGATAACAATCCTAAAGGGTCAAAGATTCTAGCAATGAGAGACAGCACTCGGACATAAATGCGTGGTACATTTTACTAAATTCAGTTTTGTATTGTAATCGACGCTCTAATGAATAAAGACACTGAGTTGCCTTATGGACTGAGTCTCCCAGAACAGAAGGGTTTTGTTTGAGTGGAATACGAACACAAAAGCGACCGTTCGCCAATCGAGTCGTATTTTTAATAAAATGTTCCTCACACTTCTTCTCTTCTGGAGAGTACTGAGAAGTCATCTTATCAATATCACTGCCGAAACTTGCTTAAGTCAGTTCGAATTTTGTCTAAATCTGTAGAATCAGTTGAACCCAATTTAGTAAAATGACATCTTATATTATTGGAAAGCAAGGTGACGTAATTACGACTGATGGGACCGGACACGATCCAACCTAGTCTGGTTTCAAATAAGATTGGTTTTCCAATACCTAACTTTATCCGCTGGATACCCAGCAAGTCCCAGAAAATATCAGCACCAAGTAATAAATCCACATCATCAGGTTTGTAAAAAGTAGGGTCAGCTAAACAGACATAAGACGGAATACATAAGTCAGGAATGTTTACATTACGACATGGCACCTCAGTTGTGATTGATGGTAAAACAAAACACACTAATTTGACATTAAAACAATTATTCATTGATGTCATATCGATACGACATGTTCTACCTACGCGTGACGTCACGTTATTAATGCCAAATATCGACTTATCTATCTCATTGGTACTTAAATCTAACTGTTTACATAATCGTTGCGTTACAAAGCACGACGTACTACCGCTGTCAAGCACTGCGCGAACCACATGTTCACGACCACTACGATCACGTAACTTGACCAACGCGGTCGATAACAACACATCATGTTGATTATTATCAAAGAAAGATGTAGTGCTAGCCGATAACGCAACATTACTTGTCTCAGTGCTCGCAGACGGCACTGACAATACAGGAAGCGAGTTATCAGACGAGTTTTTCATATTATCCTGACTATTATTCGCGGTATTTTTAAAATCAGCCACATGGATAAGTGTATTATGCCGGCGCTTACAATGTTTACAACCCGGCTTCTTACAGTGATTAGCAAAATGACCCGAACGAAAACAATTAAAACAAACTTTGTGGGTAGATAACAACTTAATACGAGTTTCGTTGCTTAGTGCGAAAAACTGTGCACAATTATTTAAATGATGGTCACCTTTACATTTAGGACAAATCTTTGTAATTGTAGTTGTGCTAGAATCTTTGTTACCCTGCACAACCACCATAGATTTAACCTTACTTAACTTAATATTCGGCTGGGAGGAGTTTTCTCGCGACAACTCTAACGTTTCTATTAAATCAGCGCGCTCGCGAATGAATTGAACGAATGTATCAAAGGTAATTTTACTATCTTTATCTATCCGACCCTTATACTCCTCCCACTCACGGAACGTTTTGCTATCTAGCTTACGAGTAATTATGTAAATCGAAAGAGTGTCCCAATGCTTAACGGGTTCGCCTAAAGATTCTAAAGAACGTAGGTTTTTATTTAATTGGTCAATTAATCCCTTTAAAGTAACTGATGATTCTTTAGTGATAGTATCAATGTTAAATATAGCCGAAATATGGTTATGTATTAACAACCTCTTGTTGTCAAAGCGCTCGCATAGTACATTCCATGCCACAGTATAATTACATGCCGAAAACTCCACAGATTGTATGACAACAGCAGCGGAACCTTCCAGAGAAGAACGTAAATAATTTAATTTATTTATGTCGTCGATATCATCATTAGAGTGGATGAGACTCCTGAAGGTATCATGAAACTCCAACCAGTTCTTGTAAGACCCATTGAACTTAGGCAGCTGAATTGTACGTAACTTGACTGGCTTATAACAACTAGCGCGGGTACTTTTACCACTGTGAAAATATTCACTGTCTTTATTTAAATCGCTTAATAGATTTTGAGCCCTAGAAAGTGATTCAAACTCTGAACGCTCAGATGATTGTAATTTAATATCATCGACGATACACTTTAATTTTAATTGTACCTCATCATATTGGTCATACAACGACTCAATCTTGCCAATACGCAGCTGAAGTTCCGTTACGTCGCATCTACTCATCGATTTAGGATCAGTTAGGGCATCTAGATAATTGATGAAAGCGGTTAAACGGCCTTTAAAGCTCTCACGCTTCTTTACAAGCTCCCTTTCCTCGGCCATACTGGGAAACGGGTAAAGTAAACCTGTAATTTACAAAAATGAAGCGTACGTAAACACACAATAAGTATAACCTTTATTTTATACTATATAACAACATTAAATCAGAAAAATAAAATAAACGGCAACGGTAGTAAGCGAATACTAAGGACAAACTCGTTTTATAAAATGACTTACTAAATATTAACAAACAGAAAAGAAAGAGTATAGCAGTATACCTATGCGGGTATAAAATGTTAACAATCGCTGATTATTGCATACCAAATAATATCTAACACTCAACAAATTGTATGTAACATCTACACCCAAGTACCTACTTATATGTGAATCTTCTTAGCGTGTCGATGTATATGTGAATAATAATTTTACACTAAACTTTTTATTTCAACAATTAAATTGATATAACGTAATATTAACTATTACTATACCTATTACAAATAAGTATGATTTGCAACTTAACTGCTACTCATTAAGATTAAAAGCACTATTCACATTCACTATTAACTGTGCCGTAGATACCTATGCGATGAAACTACACTAATTGATACAATAAAATTGATAATAATACACTAACCTGATAATATTTTCAATACAGTTCGCTTATATTACCTGAATAGAGTGTTGGGTTACGATATAGCTGATGCATAAAAGTTAACAACACAAGTACTCCTTTCACATACCACTTCGGCGGTAGTTGACGCCCGTAAATATTTTCTTCTTTAATTTTATCTTTAGTTGATATTCCTTGTATAATTGATTTTCTTCAACAATATAGCTGATTGCCGATTATCCGGTACGATAGGACCATGTTTAGGTATTCAGGACTTCACGAAATAAAAAGGCAGGCGTGTGGACTGTACGCTGTGAGCTTTTATAATGAACTTACAAACGACAAAAATTAAATGAGACGGAATATTCATGACATAATTATGACAGTGAGCTTACACTATGAGCGTTGACATATTGCTAATGCATTCGATGTAGGCGCTCCAACAGATTTGGTATCAAGATTTTTACAACTGAAAGAGGCCATTCAAAAAACTTTGATCGATTTGAAGGATACGACAACTTTTACAGAAGACGAAATTTCAGATCTGTCGAAATCTCTTAATATTATTAAGGCAACAGTAGAAGAGCTCTGTGAACAAAAATCAAATTTTCTTACTGCAGATACTGCTCTAAAGTTTATGATCGAAAAGCTTAATGAACTAAATGATACCATTAGTAGGCAACTGGTTGACGAACTGTCTCGAAGAATAGGGCAAAGACGAAACGTAGAGTTGGTTAGCACCCTGAAGTACCTACATAGCCCAGTAAAGTTTTACGAAAAGAATGAGTTAAACACATCGCATATTTTTCCAGACGCATCAAACACTGCTATTTTTGAAATAATCTTAAACATAAATAAAACTTTCTTTTTAAAAAGTACACAGCCTGAAATCAGTTGTGATGAAGAGGATGATTTGGAATTGGTAGAAATGAATAGACGTCAGCAGTAGAACACCAATAAAAATGAAGCTGCACCGAAAACTATAAAAGAGGAATTAAAAGAAAAAGTTCTGGAGTCTCTTAAGGACCCAAGTACTACGAACAGGAGAAGCTTGTTGCTAAATGAAAACCTAGAAACTACCTTGAGATTCAAGAGAGCAATTCGATATAGGTGGTGGCACGAAAGGCGTTCACCTATTACAGCCATATCATTTTTTTGGTTTTATTACTTAAATAAAAGAGTTTAAAAAGTATACTAATAACATGTAAAATGTTCTTGATTTTTTATTAATTTATACACAACACTTTCTTAACGATCTATCTTTACCTATATCAATCTATCTTACCAACTTTTAAATATCCAGGCTCGAAATAATATGATTAATATTGATTGTGTATTTAAACATGTTAAAAAATCAATAAAAACATAATAATTTAGTCAATATCGTATTTAATTGATAACTTATGTAGTGTAACTTATGTGATAAGTTTCAATTCATATTTTTAATAAAAAATGAGTTCGTTGTGTTGCTTGTTCAAAAAAATATTCGAAAAACTCGTTTAACTCGAATTATTCGAATAGTGTAAGTTCGTAAAACTCGAATAGTACATTAGGGCGAATATTGCATGCCCTATACGCATTACACCACACAACACCGTACACCACATTCGCACGACTCCAGGCCCTCCAGTTTTATCGTCATTTCGGCAACTTACGCCAGACAAATTAAAAATTACTCAGCAAGAGTTCCAGCTGATGCTGGCCAATGGAACTGCCAGACGGTCAGAGAGTCCATGGTAATCCCCGCTGCATGTCGCCCCTAAAAAGGACAACGCCTGCATGTAAAATGTTCTTGATTTTTTATTAATTTATACACAACACTTTCTTAACGATCTATCTTTACCTATATCAATCTATCTTACCAACTTTTAAATATCCAGGCTCGAAATAATATGATTAATATTGATTGTGTATTTAAACATGTTAAAAAATCAATAAAAACTTAATAATTTAGTCAATATCGTATTTAATTGATAACTTATGTAGTGTAACTTATGTGATAAGTTTCAATTCATATTTTTAATAAAAAATGAGTTCGTTGTGTTGCTTGTTCAAAAAAATATTCGAAAAACTCGTTTAACTCGAATTATTCGAATAGTGTAAGTTCGTAAAACTCGAATAGTACATTAGGGCGAATATTGCATGCCCTATACGCATTACACCACACAACACCGTACACCACATTCGCACGACTCCAGGCCCTCCAGTTTTATCGTCATTTCGGCAACTTACGCCAGACAAATTAAAAATTACTCAGCAAGAGTTCCAGCTGATGCTGGCCAATGGAACTGCCAGACGGTCAGAGAGTCCATGGTCATCCCCGCTGCATGTCGCCCCTAAAAAGGACAACGCCTGCGGCGATTAATGGAGGCTAAACGCCCGGACCGTCCCCGACAGGTACCCGATTAGGCATATACACGACTTAGCCCACAACATTTCAGGCTGCCGAGTCTTCATTACCATAGACCTCGTAAAAGCGTATAATCAGATACCTGTCAGTCCGAACGACATTCCGAAGACGGCAATCACCACACCGTTCGGCTTGTACGAATTTCCGTACATGACGTTCGGTCTGCGCAACGCAGGCCAAACGTTCCAACGTTTTGTGGACGAGATGACCAGAGTCTTGGACATTTGTAACAGTTATTTAGATGAACATTTGATCTTCTCAAGGTCGCAGGCTGACCATGAGGAGCACCTTCGCGTTATCTTCGACAGGATGAAGGACTTTGGCATGTTGGTCAACACGTCTAAGTGTGTTCTCGGTGTTCCGGAGGTAATCTTCTTAGGGTACCACATCTCCGAGAACTGCACCAAACCACTTAACTCCAAAGTTGATGCCATCATGAACTTCCCGCCTCCCAAACATGTCCGACAGTTGCGCCGTTTTCTGGGTATGATCAATTTTTACAAACGATTCACCACCTCTTGAATGGCAACGTAAAGGGCTCGCAGCCTATATGTCTTGCGGCGAATATTTTGCAAGCATTTGAGGACTGCAAGGTAAGTTTGGCTAATGCTGCTCTATTTGCTCATCCCGATTGCAATGCCGAACTCGCTTTGGTTACTGACGAATCGGATACTGCAATCGGCGCCGTGTTACAGCAGTTTAGCGATGATGGCTGGCAACCATTAGCCTTCTTTTCAAAGAAGCTCAGCCCTTCGCAAACGAAGTATTCTCCCTACGACAGAGAGCTGCTGGCCATTAATGTAACTATCAAATACTTCCGCCACCTGTGCTCGTTACTGCTTTAGGATTCAACACCATATTTGAATGAACATAATATTGTAAAGATGGAAACCAGAAGGAAGCTGCATTTAGCCAGCTTACTGTTTGGAGTAGTTAAAAAAAGCAGTCCCACCTATTTGTATGAGAAAATAGACTGGAGGCATAACCACTTCTCATACTCCATCATACCATCAGCCAGAGCACTCAGCATACTAGGACACAGAACAGCAGCGTTTCGTGGTAGTTTTAAATATGCAGCAACACAATGCTGGAACTCAATACCACCGCCAATTAGGGAACTAAAAACAATAGTCACTTTTAAAATGCACCTAAGAAAATACATCCTCGAACAACAAAAACACCAGTAACAAATTTACATACCTCTGAGGTTATGTTCCATCAACAGGTGACTTCAGCACTGTGTAGCAACTCATGGGTCACCTACACCTGCTCATTTCTAGCCTGGTTGTGCTCCTGATGGAAGGTTGATTGAGATGGGTCAGCAAACTATTTTGAAAACCTAAAATAGATGATAGTTAGTAAGTTAATAGGTATGATAATAATAACCATACAGTAAGCAATAAGTTTTAGTTGTAGTTGTAGTTAATACGCGATAGTCAATTGTAGTTTTATAAGTTTGGTTGTTTGTTTTTTTGTTGTGCTAGCGTTAAGTTGTTTTTACAATATAGCCTACTTACCAAATCCAGTCCTTGTGTCATGCATGACATCACAAGCAGCACATAAGAGATATCCAGTGGTAATTGCGGCTGTCGGCGTCAAATCAGTAATTCTGGTGTTCACTGAAAATCAGTACTGGGACGGACCATGTCTATCACAGTAAATGCTGAGGGTCCACCTATTCTGTGGGACACAGCGTACAACTCTCATCCGCACAAGCTATATATGTGGTTAAGATTGAGAGGACTGCTTGGTTACAAGCAAAACATAGTACCAAAAATAATAGTGATCACCACGTCAGCGCCACGTCATATATGATCACAGTCTCATAGACTACTAAATACTCATGACCACAGATAGCGTAGTATAGTGTTACACGTACGTCAATAGTTTTAAGCTTTTAAAAAATGTAATATTATTGTAGTTGTATTAAGTTAGTAATTTGTATTAAGTTGTATGCTATGTTCTCTTACAGAATAAAGTTTATTTTATTTATTATTTTATTATTACATGCTCGAGACCAGACACTTCGTGGTTTACACGGATCACAAGCCGATCAGTTTTACATTCCATTAGAGGAAGAAAAACTGCTCGCCCAGGCAATTCCGATACCTCGACTTCATTGCCCAATTTACCACCGACTTAAGGCACATTTCCGGCAAGGACAACGTCGTAGCCGACTTCTTATCTCGCGTGGAAGCGCTGCAATTACCGGTCAGCTTCGACACTCTCGCGGAATCGCAAACTTCGGATCCGGAGCTGTCAAAGTTACTCAAGGGAGGATCATCCTTGGTTTTGGAGAAGGTGCAGGTCCCAGGGGAGCGTACATCTATGTACTGTGATGTCAGTATATCGCCTCCCAGACTATTTGTGCCCGTAATGCTGCGAAAACAAATCTTCGACAGAATGCATTCTCTCAGTCACCCTGGCGTCTCAGCGCCTGCCAAACTAATCGCAGAGCACTTTGTTTGGCCAGGCATCAGGAAGGATTGCAGAGAGTGGGCACGAGCTTGTCTAGAGTGCCAGCGCGCCAAAGTAAACCGACACGTTTCTGCGCCATTAGGGTCGTACCAACTTCCACGTGCAAGGTTCACCACTGTCCACATCAACCTTTTGGGCCCGCTCCCAATTTCGTAAGGCTTTAGATACTGTTCGACGGCAGTCGACCGTTTTACCAGGTGGCCAGAGGTTATACCTATTGTCGACATAACTGGCCGAGACAGTGGCTAAAGCACTGCTATCCAGATGGATTGCCCGATTTGGCTGTCCCACAGATATTGTGACGGACAGGGGTCGACAGTTCGAGTCGGCCCTGTTCAAACAATAAGGAATATGCACGTGACACCAAAATGGACAAAATATTTTTATTTGTAATTTTTATTGCTAAAAAAAGATACCCATACAATATTTTTTGAAATTTATTATAATTTAATAGTGAAATTTAATCATCAAAAATTGGCTTTTTTAAGATTCCCTCGCAAATTTCTAAAACGCAACGCTATTGGTTGAATAAAACGTGACGTCAACCTACACTGTCAAGAGTGTCAACAAGTTGTGTGTATTTGTAATATTTGGTTTCTGGTGATTTTTTGTTTCATTTTAAGTTAATAACTACTACGTTCTCAGTGTTAAATTATTAAATTCCCGTGTAGAAAGACTCAACACAATGACTGAAACCGGTTTTGTCAAAGCACAATCAGATATTCTTCCTAAAATAGACGTGTTTATGATGAGCACCTATTTCGCATCCAATAGGGAATATGCACGTGACACCAAAATGGACAAAATATTTTTATTTGTAATTTTTATTGCTAAAAAAAGATACCCATACAATTATTTTTGAAATTTATTATAATTTAATAGTGAAATATAATCATCAAAAAATGGCTTTTTTAAGATTCCCTCGCAAATTTCTAAAACGTGACGTCAACCTACACTGTCAAGAGTGTCAACAAGTTGTGTGTATTTGTAATATTTGGTTTCTGGTGATTATTTGTTTCATTTTAAGTTAATAACTAATACGTTTTCAGTGTTAAATTATTAAATTCCCGTTTAGAAAGACTCAACACAATGACTGAATATACTTTGTGAGGTGCAGTTTTGATATTATTTGGGCACAAAGGAACGGCACAATATTTATAATAAGTTTTTATTGGCTTTTCCATGGTAATAAGTTAATTTTTATCTCTCACTTTTTTTAACTTTCACAAACTTTGTGAACTTCACTCCGTTGTTGACATCGAATTCGTCTGAAAGTGTAATCTGACGTCACAAAAAAAGCGCGCCAAAATGGACGTGTTCAAATTGCCCCAAAATGATAGTGATTTTAATAAATTTTTATTTGCTTAGCGGTTTATATTTCGGATGTGTTATATTTATTTTTGGTAATGTCATAACTAGTAGAATCGTTTAAAAAAATAAAAAAATACATGCATATTCCCTATTCAGATTTTACGTCTGCTGAACTCAGAGGAGTAAAAGCTGCGAGGTAAACAAGTTATATAAATTTTATTTAATGAGCGTGTTTTATCTTCGAGTAACGCAGCGAAAGTATAAATTAAAAGTGGACTGTATTTTAAATAGATTTATTACACTGTACATGTAATATGGAAATTGTAATGCGTGTGTCTTGTGCGCCGCTCGGTCGTCAAGTGAAGGGGCTCGTGACACCTTCAATTCCCGCAATCGTCGCTCCCGGCACGCTTCGCCGCGCCCTCCGCGCCCTCCGCTCCCTCGCAGGTTGCCCACGCGCCTCACGCGTGAACAAGCGTTTTCATGGTTTTGTTAATAGTCGTATAACTTAAATATAACCTAAAATACGCTCAGGTGCAGTTTTGATATTATTTGGGCACAAAAGAACTGCACAATATTTAAAATAAGTTTTTATTGGCTTTTCCATGGTAATAAGTTAATTTTTATTACTCACTTTTTTAACTTTCAGAAACTTTGTGAACTTCACTCCGTTGTTGACATCGAATTCGTCTGAAAGTGTAATCTGACGTCACAAAAGAAGCGCGCCAAAATGGACGTGTTTAAATTGCCGCAAAATGATAGTGATTTTAATAAATTTTTGTTTGCGTAACCGTTTATATTTCGGATGTGTTATATTTAGTTTTGGTAATGTAATAACTAGTAGAATCGTTAAAAAAAAATAAAAAAATACATGCATATTCCCTATTGTCTAGACTGGCTGGTTTTCAGCACAAGCGAAAAACGGCATACCATCCGGCATGTAATGGCATGGTGGAGCGATTTCACCGGCAACTCATGGCGTAAATCACGTGCCATGCAAATGACAACTGAACGGAGGTCTTACCATGGGTATTGCTTGCGATACAGAGCGCATTCAAAGAGGATGTAAAAGCGTCTTCAGCCGAACTAGTGTACGGCGAACCGCTAAGGTTCCCGGGTGAATTTTTCACTCAATTTCAATTTCAATTGATTGCACTCCTAGCGACGAAGGAACGACCGACGTCACCAATTTCACTGCGCGCATTCGCAAATTTGCTCAAAACCTGCAACCAACTCCAGCATCCCGTCACAGCAGCAGTTAAGCAAGGGCAGAGAGGTTTACGGTCTCAATCGACCGCCTTAAGCCAGCTTATATTTTGACAGACAAGACTGACCTAACAGAAGCGACTCCATCTAGCAGTAGTCAGGAGTATACCACTCACTGTGGTCGCTGTGTCTGGTTTCCTGATTTTTATCGCCCTTGACAGTCTCTGGAGGGGGGTGATGTAAAGCTCACCTCTACCACGTAACATTTATCATAGACACATAAAACAACATAAGCATGAACGCAATTACACTATCATAAAAATAATTTCACACAACACTCGTATTCGTCCTAAGTGGGAATCGAACCCACGACCTCCGGCTTCACAGTCATTTATCACATTTATCTGAACACTTAAGGTTTGGAAATAGTTATTTATTATTTCTTAACACTACTCAAGACATTCACGGCACTCACACACTTTTTACAGTATAGTGTTGAGTGATGTGGGTCGCTCCAGAACGATCGTATAGTAAGTTCGTTAAGTTAGTTGGTCCATGGCCCACTTACAGCCTGCGCGTTCTCGTGTTACTGTTGACATTCCATCTTTAGTTTAATTAAATAAATTCAATCAGTATTATATAAATAGTATAAAGTGTTGTGTATTTACAGTTTATTCTGTGTCGCGTTGTGTATATTGTGTGTCTCTTGTTTGTACTCCTTCTGCCTTTTAAATAGTATATCGTGTTGTTGTGTGGATATTGACTTTTATTAATATTCACCCGTAAGTACACATACTGCTCCATGTTTCTATAAAAGTATTACGGGCCTTATCACACATGTGAGCTACCGAGAAACCGGGTTGAGTGCAAAGATGCACTCGCCTTAGGCAGTCGTTAGCGCTGAGAATACGAACGTACCTATAGACTCGATTGTTGTCAATAACATTCAAACATCTAAGCGCAGTACATTCTCGCATTCTATTTTGTTGTCTACGGCGTTAGTTGAGATAGCGGACCGGTTTAAGGGATTTCACGTAGCACGTGCGCTCCTCGATAACGGTAGTCAACGCTGTTTGATTACGGATTCATTATGTAAAAAACTACATCATCCATTAGTACAGTCCACTCACGAAATACGCGGCGTTGGTAGTTATGTGATACAATCAACAAACAATTGCGATGTAACCATTCGGTCACGATACAATAATTATACTAAGCGCATCAAGTGTATTATTTTACCGAACATTACGTCTGAACTTTCAAATTTGCCGTTAAATCGTGATCAATTTATAATTCCAAATAAATGTCAGCTAGCGGATCCTTCATATTATGAAACGCAACCCATAGATATATTAATAGGCGCAGACATATGTTGGGATTTACTCAAAAAAGACAAAGTGCGTTTGCGCAATGGGCCTTTCTTACTAGATACGAAGTTGGAATGGATAATTTCGGGACCTATCCACCATGAGGCGTGCAAGGATAGCAGCATTATCCACTGTAATTTTACTCAGACCATATATGCACAATTACGTTGGTTTTGGGAACTCCAAGAAATTCCTAAAATTCATGACTCACGCACGGAAGAAGAGAAGGCCTGCGAAAAACATTTCTTAGGGGACGGTTTATCGTACGCATACCTTTTAAGGAACCTACTCAAGTTTTAGGGACCAGTCGGGAACAGGCTGAACGTCGTTTTATGACCCGTTAGGATTATTGAGTCCCTTTATAATGATTATTCAAACTATTTTACAAAAGTTATGGTTGTTAAAATTAAGATGGGATGATGAAGTATCGCAAGAGGTTATTAAAATTTGGCGTAAGTTCGTTAATGACTTAGTGTTTCTAAATACTTTGCGTATGCAACGACACGCTGTACCAAGTAAACCTATGTATTTGGAAATGCATATATTTACGGACGCCTCGCAGACAGCGTATGGTAGTTGTGTTTATATACGAGCGGTGAGTGATAATGGAACTACATCGGTTAGGTTACTATGTTCGAAGGGTAAGGTGGCACCACTTAAACCTGTAAGCATACCCCGACTGGAACTGTGTGGTGCATTATTAGGCGTTAAATTATTTCACAAGGTTCATGAATCGCTGCGTTGTAAATTCAAATCGGTAACCTTTTGGGCGGACTCGACAATTGTTTTAGGATGGTTGCGAATGGCACCTAGTTTATTACAAACCTTTGTTCAAAATCGTGTCGTCGAAATACAGGAAATAACTAAAGGTTTACCATGGCGTCATGTCAAGGGTAAAGATAATCCAGCTGACTTAGTTTCGTTTGGTGTCAGCTTAGATAATTTAATCTCCTGTGATGCGTGGTGGCAGGGACCACTTTTTCTTCGAGATATCGAGTTTGACAGTAGCGCTTACGTAACGTCAAAACCAAATTTCCAACATGATGAGTTACCCGAATTAAAACCGGTAAATTAAGATACTTTCATGTGTAGTAATAACAATGATTCAGATAATGTGCTATTTCCATTTCATAGTGTTAGGTTTCATAAATTATATCAAACGATTATTAGTATTTGTTTTTCAAAATCGATTTGATTCGTTTAACTGGCAACACTTCGGTTTTCTTGAGAAATGTGATGGCTGTTAAGCCACTTTTCGGGAAGCTAGCATCAAAGACGGACATCTTGGTAAGTACGCATTTAATTTTGTACGAAAGAATAAAACATTACTTGTTCTGTTTGACTATTTATTTTGTCCATTGAAATATGCAGGAAGCCAAGTGACTTTTGATTAAATGCTCATTGAAGGTAATATTGGAACCATTGCTTAGTCTAGGACGCAATGTCAACTATTTAATGTGAGGGTAATATCGAAATATATATTTATAATTCTGTCCTATTGTTGTTTTACTACAGTTCAGAAGTGGGATGAGTCCACTAGAGTACTAAAATAGTGCTAAAATATTTAGAAATAACAAGGAATGCAGGTTAAGTGTGGGTAGATCTCCAATCAGGTGGGTGAAGTGCTGTTGTTTTAGTTAGGTCATGAAATTACCTGTATTTAGGAGTAACGCGGACTTCTCTATCAATAGTGTTAAAACTTACTGAATAGAAATTTACTATTTTTGGATAAAAAAAAAAAACCCAAAGGTAATAAGTGAAGATAACACACATTATTAGTGTTAGTCTTTCTTTTGTACGTGAAAATGCTATACATACTCGTGTGATGAAAGGTAAATGGAGTAGTTTAAAGCAGTGGATAGTGAGGTACAAGCTTGTCAACACTTGACTTGATTCTGTTGCGTATTTTGGGGTAAAGGGTAAAATATGTGTAAAGATGTCAAAGTTAGTTTTAGACTCTAACCGTTGAGTCTACGGTGCCATGTACATACGGGTGACGAACTTACATTATTTCAAAAGTTTGAAATATGATTTCAACCGGTTTACTTTAAAATGTAACGTTAAGGCAAGGATACATTAAATATCCGGGACGGCCTACTGATTCGGTCGCGGCCTATAGGCCTATCGTGTTGCTGGACGAGGCGGGTAAACTTTTTGAGAGGGTGCTCTCTGCCCGCATCGTCCGGCACCTTTGCGAGGTTGGCCCCGATCTGTCGGACGCCCAATTCGGTTTCCGAGAGGGGCGTTCGACGATCGATGCCGTGATGCGCCTTAGGGCCGTGACCGAGGAGGCTGTGAGCTGCGGCGGAGTGGTGTTGGCGGTGTCTTTGGACATCGCCAACGCCTTCAATAGTCTGTCATTCAGCTGCATCAGGGAAGCGCTCCGCTACCACGGAGTGCCGGAGTACCTGAGGCGGCTGGTGGCAGACTATCTTGAGGAGCGAACCGTCATGTACGAGGACCGAGATGGCGTCTTGAGACGCAGGGCCATGTCGTGCGGTGTTCCGCAGGGGTCTGTCCTAGGACCACTCCTGTGGAACATTGGATACGACTGGGCCCTACGAGGGCGTCTCCCCCCCGGGCTGGGTGTACTCTGCTACGCAGATGACACTTTAGTCACGGCCCAGGGGGCTAACTTCCAGGAGGCGGCGCGCCTGGCCGCCACGGGAGTTTCCCAGGTGGTCGGGCGCATTGAGGCGTTGGGTTTGCGGGTGGCCCTGGATAAGAGGAGGCCCTATTATTTCATGGGCCCCGTCGTGGTCCACCCGCCGGCGCCTCAATCGAGGTCGGCTCGGTCCTCGTACCGGTCCGGGCCCAGATGAGGTACCTGGGTCTGGTCCTAGACGGTAGGTGGCTCTTCGACGAGCACTTCCGACAGCTTGGTCCGAAGCTGGTGGACACTGCCTCCGCCCTAGGGCGACTTTTGCCCAATTTGGGCGGAGCCAGTGTTCCCACGAGGCGGCTGTACGCGGGGGTTGTCCGGTCCATGGCGCTTTATGGTGCACCGGTGTGGGTGGCGGCTCTGACCGCCCCGAATAGGGCGCGCCTCTGGCACCCCCAGAGGATATTGGCGGTCAGAGCCATACGCGGATACCGCACGGTGTCCACTGAGGCGGCTTGCGCCTTGGCCGGAACACCCCCGTGGGATTTGGAGGCGGAAGTGCTCGCCGAAGTTTATCGGCGAGTGGCTGACTTCCGGGCGGAGAGCGGATTTCGCCCTCCGCCCGAAGACGTGCGCGAGTGGCGCGAAGCCGCTCGCCGAGCCACCATGGTCAGAATGTCGTTCCGGCTGGAGACTCCACGAGCTGGCTTCGCCGCCGTGGAGGCTCTCCAGCCGGTCATCGCCGAGTGGGCAGGGCGGCAGCACGGGACCCTTTCCTTCCGGCTGACGCAGGTGGTTTCCGGGCACGGTTGCTTCGGAAAGTACCTGTACTCGGTCGCTAGGAGGGAATCGAGTCCCGCCTGCCACCACTGCGACTGCAGTGAGGATTCGGCCCAGCACACGCTGGCGGTTTGCCCCGCATGGGCGACGCAGCGCCGGGCCCTCACTGCAGTCATCAGAGCAGATCTCTCGCTACCGGCCGTAATTCGCTCCATGGCCGGTAGCGATAGTTGTTTTACCGCGGTCGCAACCCTCCACCCACATTAGTTGGCCAGCCGCGAGGGGGTGGCGTCCGCGTGTGCCGGACGTCGCCTAAAGAGAGGGTCCACTGAGACGGAGCCCGCATCAGGAGCGGGCCGGCGCTGGGAGGGGTCCAGAAGGCGATAACTACCTGGACCCCTCCTAAACTGGAAGCGCAAAGAGGGCACACCGTGTGGTTTTAGTCGGTTCGAGTCCGACACACCGCCCCGCCGAATGAGAGCCCCGGTGGGGTGACGGTCCGAGGGGATTTCAACACGTAAAAAAAAAAAAAAAAAAAGGATACATTAAATATGTTTTAGAGTTTCAGATAATGCCACGTGATGACAAGGCCGCGCAAAGGCTTTTAAAAACGCCGGACAGACAGGCGGTGTCCTGTCGAAGTGCTGGAAGACGCTGGAGTCGGGAAAGTCATAGTTACCGCAGTCGGAGCCGTCTGCGTAGTTCCGAAAGAGTTCCAACGCAAGATCAGGCCCTCGTCGAGGAAGTGAAGAGACAGCGCCAACGAATTCATGAACTCGAGGGTGGGCTGCAGCGACAGCGTAATATGAATGACAAAGTGGACAACGTCCGCGACAGGAGTATGGAGCAAGAACGTCGCCCAGAGATGCGACGCTCGCAACGTGTGCAGCAAGACGAGCTACGTGCATCGGCAGCCAGACGGCATATCAGGTCGGTTAGTCCGCTATTTACATCAAAGGATGTTGCGAATATTGTTAACTCCTTGAATTCTCTAAAACCTAAACCACAGCTGCCTCAGCCGTCACCAGTTACAACTTTATCACATTCTAATAGTCATATAAACCCGAAAAATATTCTTCCTGACTTTGATCCTTCTTCAAAGGTTCAAAGGATTGATGTATGGATAAAGAAGGTTAACGAATGCGCCACTGTTTACGTCTGGGATGAAAAGACAGTTATACATTTTGCTATGCAAAAACTCCAAGGATTGGCCAAACTTTGGTACGAAAGTTTAAATTCGATATTGTTTAGTTGGGCCAAATGGCAACGAAAATTGTTGATTGCTTTCCCCTTCGAACAAAATTATGGCCAATCTTTGGAGGCCATGCTTAGACGGAAGACTGGACTCAATGAACCTCTGGAAATGTATTATTACGAAAAACTATTGAACCAATGTGACATCGATGGCAAGCGTGCGGTGGATTGTATTATTCACGGACTAACTGACAAAACTATAAGGTCCAACGCTAATACATTGCGCTGTTCGCGGCCAGATCAACTTCTTAATTTCCTCATGAGTAATAGGGACGTCTCGCAACATTTAGATAACAATTTTAAAAATAGGTCCCTTGTAGACACGACAACTACTTACAATAAAACTAGCAGGCCAGTAAGAACTTTTAATAATCAGCACGGTGAAATGTATTGTTTTAATTGTAAGGAAAAGGGACATCCATATTCTAAGTGCCTTAAGCCTTTAATTCGATGTACAAGATGTAATAGGTATGGTCACAAAGTTGAAACTTGCTTCTCTAAAATCGAAACAAATGACAAACATAGTAATGTCTCCAACACGATGAGTATAATGACGTCGGGATCGAATTCGAAATTTATCAGAGAAGTGAAAGTAAATGGACTAGTAATGGAAACTTTTATAGACCTCAGTAGTGAGGTCTCGCTTATGCAACAGACTTTGGCATCTTCTCTCGGACTTGCTTGTAGTTATCCTCCTAGACCCCTTAAGGATTTTGGAAACAATGTTATTAGCTCTATTGGTGGAGTTAGGGTTGATCTGTGTGTTGACGATGTTAGTGCAGATGTCGTTTGTCATGTTGTAGAAGATAGATTTCTGGAAACGCCTTTATTAATGGCTTACAGAGCAGGCTCATATACTAGTGTTTAAAAATTTTAAGGAATTGAAATTCTTTAGTACTTCTGATGATGTACCATTACCGCAATTTGACATTAAAGATAATCTGACTGTTATTATCACAATCTATGCAGATGTGAGTGTATATGGAACAGCTGCTATTAAAACCGGAGCTAATGTTGTTACTGACGGGAACATTATTTTAGAGGGAAAAGTAATCGGAACGCCGAATCAAGAACTTATAGTAGTCGGTGGGATATATGAGGTTACGAAAGGGATAGTCTATATTCACGTAATTCCGTTGTCGGGTACCTATCATTTATATGAAGGAAATGTATTAGGCAGGGGGACTACCCTAGCAGAAGCAGGCCGGGGTGGCGGCGAACGCGTTGCGAAGCGTGTTCGCTTCCAGGGAGCACAGGGAACATGGGGTTCCCACACGGGGGGGGGGTCGTCTACTCGTCTGTAGATGACCCGAGGTATGTCGGGGCACCAGGGACTGCCTTTCTAGGGTACACCTGGTTTCCCGGCTATTAGTACCCGAGACGGCGTGCGGTTTTAGTCGGTTCGAGTCCGACATGCCACCGACAGGTGGTATCCGAGGGGATTTCCGCACGGAAAAAAAAAAAAAAGCGGGACTAAGGTACACGTAATCAATAGCATAAATTATTTATCTAGTAACTCTACCGTAATCGAACACCATGATATAGATCCAAATCAGGTAATAATAAGTAATACAGTTCAGGAGTATGAGAAACAATGACTCCTGAATTTATTGTCTAAGTATAGGCATTGTTTTGCTGGAACATTGAAAGAATTGGGATGTACGAATATGGCTGAGATGCGGATAGAACTAAACAGTAACCAACCCGTTGTGTATAGGCCATACAGGCTGTCTCATAAGGAACGTGAACACGTGAGAGAAATGGTAGGGGAGATGATTAGTGCAGGGATAGTTCGAGAATCTGTTTCCGAATATGCGAATCCTATAATACTGGTCCGTAAGAAGGACGGGAAACAGATTATAGACTGTTGAATTATGTTACTGTAACAGCGGTACCCAATGCCGGTTATTGAAGACGAGATTGCTAGGCTTTCAGGGCAAGCATACTTCATAACCTTAGATTTAGCATCCGGGTACTACCAGGTGCCACTCTCTGAAGATTCAAAGTTTTTAACATCATTTGTGACTCCAGATGGCCAATATGAGTTTAATCGTATGCCGTTTGGGCTTGCAAACGCACCTGCTGTTTTTCAACGGTTAATGAACAAAGTCTTGGGATCTGCAAGGTTTTCAGAAGCAACCGCGTACATTGATGACGTACTTATATATGAAAAAACCGTAAATGAGTGCTTAGATATGCTTGAAAAGATGAGGTTGATAGAGCAGGCAAATCTAACACTAAACTTGTCAAAATGCAGATTTCTTCAAAGTCAAATTAATTGTTTAGGCTATGAAATCAGCGCTGAAGGCGTACGCCCTGGAGATAAGAAAGTTCGATGTGTTCTCGACTTTCCCTGTCCGACCAATCCGCATTCTGTTCGCCAATTTTTGGGGTTAGTTCGATATTTCAGAAAGTTCATTAGAAATTTCGCAACACTATCTCACCCGCTTAATAGACTGCTTAAAAAGGATGTGGCCAGGGTATGGATGGGGGAACAGGAGAAAGCGTTACGGAACTCAAAAATCGGTTGGTAGATAGGCCCATATTAACCATCTATGACCCTAATGCTGAAATAGAGCTGCAAACCGACGCCAGCAAAATTGGTATTGGGGGGATATTAATGCAACGTTCTCACGGCGAAAGGAACTTTAGAAATGTGGCTTACTACTGCCGTCAGACCTCGCCCAAAGAGAAAAATTTCCACGCGTTTGAACTCGAGACGCTGGCTGGAGTGTTTTTTTTTTTTTTTTATTGAATAGGAATAACCATCAGCTACAACATATAGTTAACAAAATAATCTAAACAATATAGCACTTATGCTATATTGTAGCCCACAACGTTATTTACAAATTAGCAAAGATAAGTATGGAACACAGTATTAAACACGCTCACATTTGTACAGGTTGGAATACTCATACATTAGTTTCTTAGTAGTAAATATGAAATTTAGAACAAGGACTATTGTCAATGCGTTTATGTTATTTTAGCCTAAGTCTTTAAGCAAAAGGCCTTTGAACTTGCTTATTGAGCTGGCGAAAATATCAACATTAATAAATATTTTGTTGTAAGTATCTAACATGCGACGCATCGGCGAGCGGATACCAGTGTTGGTACGACATTTGTTCACTGAAAATAGTTTGCCTGCGCACACTTTACGTCTGTAAGACCTTCTGGGGACTGTATAGCATAGCATATTATTTAGTTCAGTGCAGTTAAATTTGTTGGTTGCGATTTTATACAGCGTTAAAGCCTCAATGTACTTTCGTCTCGAGTTGAGAGTCAATAGTTTATATTTAACTAGCAATTCATTATACGGCAAATAGAAACCGTGGCACCTATAGTGCATTGCACGTAAGTATTTACGTTGGACATTTTCAATGATATCTACATATTTGTTGTAGAAGGGGTTCCAGATCGGCACTGCATACTCCAATTGTAAGCGAACTAATGACCTATATATGTAGATGCAAGTAGGAGCAAGTCTTTTGAAGTCGTGAGTAGATCTCATAATGAACCCGTAAAGCTTATATGCTTTGTTGACTATGTTGTCAATATGAAGATCTAGGCAAAGTTTCGAGTCGAGTGTCACACCGAGATCTGCTATAGAAGCGACCTTACTAAGGGGAATATTACAAAGTGTGTATTTAAAACTAATAACATTATTATTTTTTGTGTAATTTAAGTACTTAGATTTGGGTAAGCTTAAGTAAAGTTTGTTATTATAACAGTTGGTTGTCAGTCGGTCCAAGTCCTGTTGGAAAAGGGCACAATCCTCGTAATTTGTGATGGGATTATCAACTTTAAGGTCATCAGCATACAGGAGGCATTTAGTGTTAAGAAAACATTGATTTATGTCGTTAATAAAAATAATAAACAGTAGAGGCCCAAATTGAGCCTTGTGGAACTCCGGAAGTGGCTTTTATGATGTTTGATTGGAAACCGTTAATCACCACCCTTTGACAGCGGTTCGTAACATAAGAGCAAAACCATCTGAGCAGGTTGCCGCGTATTCCGTTATATGCAATTTTATTTAATAATATTTAATGATCCACTTTGTCAAAGGCCTTCTGAAAATCAGTGTAAACAGCATCCACTTGAACTCGATTGTCAATGTTGTCAAGTCAAAACTGGTAAAATTTAAAAGATTTGTGGTAGTTGATCGTTGTTTGACGAAGCCATGTTGTTGTGGTATGATTATATTGTGAAACGCTGGATATATTTCGTCGTGTACAAGTCTTTCAAAGAGCTTTGACAAAGCGGACAAAATAGATATCGGTCGGTAATTTTCAACGTTACTCTTAGATCCACCTTTGTGTACGGGAGTAATGTTGGCACGTTTCCAGACAGCGGGAAACACCCCCTTGATATGCATTTATTGTAAATTAAAAACAAAGGCTTATAAATATACGATGAAGTCATTTTTAAGAAGTGTGGAGGTATGCCATCGGGTCCAGGTCCCTTAGACGGATCCAAGGATTTAATAGCTTCAAGGACCTTTTTTTCACTAAAACGGGGGTTACAGATATTCAAATCATTGTCACAAGAGTCTGGAGGAGGTCTCCAATGTTTAAAGTTAGTTGTAACTGGTTCATATACCGAGAAGAAGAAACTGGAAAATAAATTACAGATGGTTTTTGGGTCAGTAGATTCCACGTCACTGTAGTATAGCTTAGCAGGTATGCCGGGTTTATCTTTACGGTTCGAAATATAAGTCCAAAATTGTTTGACACTGTTGATTAAGTTGTTCTCCACAGAGGTAATATATTAATCAAAACATTCGTCGCACTTCACTTTAAATCTAGCCCTGCACTGAGTATATGTTTCATAATCTGAGACATTTTTGTACTTTTTCCATTTAATCCAAGCCTTTTGTTTTTTTTTAAGTGTGTGGATTAAAGCGGGTGTGTTCACTAAAAAAAATTAGAGTTTATCTTTTAGGGCAGGAATTTAAAATCATAACTGACTGTAGTGCACTGCGTTCTGTTAGATTGGACAGTCCGGCACTTTTAAACAGAAACCACCACTGACTATCACAATTATTTATTTTATAACTCTACACAACTTTTGGCAACTTAAGATAGACACAAACTTATATAACACCACTTAACACGGATTATACGCGTTTTTATTGGCCCCAGCGAAGGGCAGAATAGACCCGGAGTATATTATTGCTCTAGAATTCCTTGCTGAAAACCAACCAAGGTTGGGGAGTAGTCAGAGACCACAAATTATATCAGCACTAGAGAATAATAACTGACTAATTTAAGAAAAGGATTGGTATTTATAGTGTATTTATTGCTGATCTGCAATGTTAAATTTACGTCATTTTGCTATTATTGCAAGTCAGCAATATTGTATTGCATTCCTATGCAATATCATCAAAATTAGGGATGTAACACCTCCCCCCTTTAAAACGAAACATCCGGAAATAGAAAATAATGTGAGTATAATCCATGTAAGATAAAATTAAGATTAGAAATTGAGTTTACAAATTTTTCTTAAATTATATTATATAGTTAGATTATCATAAAAATTAGAAATAGTAACAACCCAAAATGAAATTAAAGAACCCAGAATTAAATTAAACATATTATCAAAATAAAAATAGAACCTATAGATTATATTATTACAATAACTCAAGATTACGTCTTGGAGTACTTACATTGGAATCAGTACTTTCTGTATCACAATCACGATTGGCCAGTTCAATGCTAGTTCTTGTGCGGATATTAGTGCTAGGTTTAGTCATACAATTATTAAAAATTTTGACACAACAAGAAGTACTGTTTCTATGTTTATTACAACAAACACATTTATAGAGTTTATAAGAAAAATAGGAGAATACAGAGACAGACAGTATGGTAGTAATAATGCTAAAATAGTAACTATAACTAATATGATATGGTTGAGTTTCAATTTTGGTCAAATCGTCATTGATTTGATTTAATCGGTGAGAAGCGTATTGTAATGAATCTAAATTTACATGTGTTAATTTGATAGAGCTCAGATGTGGTAAA
The DNA here is from genome assembly GCA_902825455.1 of Arctia plantaginis. Lineage (NCBI taxonomy): Eukaryota > Metazoa > Arthropoda > Insecta > Lepidoptera > Erebidae > Arctia > Arctia plantaginis. The sequence goes on along the minus strand of CADEBD010000381.1, from coordinate 192,663 downwards.
GTATCATTTAATTTAACTTTAGAGCAGCAATCTTCTTCTATAATATTAAAATTAGGATGTGGAATATTGATTTTAGTTTCAAATTCTTGAGGTGGAATGAATTGAAGTAGCTTGTGGTAAGCCTTACAGTATTTCATATCATACTCAACTATATCATAGTCATTTATAATGCCATTACAATTAATAGAGATTTTTGTTATATCAGATTGAACATAAATCCATCTATTATTTTAAGTTTTTGCCATATATCTATTTCACCTACAATAAACTTAAAATTACAAGAGTCCTTTCACATGTTCGGTTAAGACCGTCACTTCACAATTTGGATTTCCGACACTTGATTGTATATTACCTAATTTGCACAAATAATAATTGTTATTTATCACTTTGCACTCACTTAAGTCTTCTAACACGGAATAAATTAATTTATCTTGTGTCACTGCCGGGAATTTTGCGGTTGGATTAATTAAAGCGAAAGTATTAGGATTATTGATATCATGAGGAGTTGGTACAGATTATACGTGGTACAAGTTGTATTCTACAAAGGATACTAGAGAAATTCTGATTACAAAAATAAGTTTGTTGTCGTTAATGAAAGAAGATATTTCTGAGACATCTAGAATTGCGTGAATGTTACTAGGAGTCAAATGTAAAGGTAGGCTTAAAATAAAATCGTTACTTTTCGAATTCAATTCATTGTACAATCGCATGGGACTTCGTACAGAAGGATGAACAATATTTTGTTTACCGAATAAAATAGCATGAATATGGTCTTCTAAATTAAAATTAAGAATCATTAAAAGCTAATTTAATTTCGTCAAAATGATATCTAACATGTCTACGATTGATTAAAAGAGTGACATTATTATTGCCATGTACTTTAATTATTTTATATGGACCTTTCCAGATACTAGAAAGAGCTTTACGCAGTCTGTAATGGTGCTTCACATACACCATATCTCCAACCTTATAAGAAATGTCTCTAGTGTTTTTATCATAATATTTTTTTGAAGTTTCTTTACTACGGAGGATATTTTCTCTGGCTATATTTCTGGTATTGATTAGCTTTTGTTTTAGGGTTTTAACATAATCAGGATAGGTTGCTGTTGGGTCAATATCGTAGATGGAACTAGGTAGATGAGGTTTACAACCAAACAACAACTCATGAGGTGTGAAATTAGTAGAAGAATGTACAGAAGAATTGTAAGAAATAATAGATGTTGGAAAATATTTGTGCCAATCGTCTTGATTATCGTTGACATAGGACTTTAAATATTCTTTTAAAGTGGCATGACTTTGTTCAAGAGCCCCATTAGTTTGAGGATGATATGGAGTAGAAAAGAGATGTTTAATTTTAAATAGAGATGTGATTTGGTTATATACTTCTGCAATGAAATGAACACCTTGATCAGATAATAGAGTTTTAAGGATGCCGAAGTGACAGATAAATTTAATTAAACAATCAGCTGTTTGTTCAGCCGTTGAGTTAGTAATAGGATAGGCCATGGAATATTTTGTCAAATCATCTTGGAAAGTAACTATATATTTATATATTTCAGAACCGGATTCGGGTAAAGGACCAACAATATCAGTAGATACTCTTTGGAGAGGTTCGAGAGAAGTAGAAGTCATTTCCATTGGAGCTTTATTACAGGCGCGTAGAGCTTTATTTTGTTGGCAAAGTGGACAACGTTTAATATACGATTCAATATCGTTTTTCATACCTTTCCAGTAGTAAGATTCCTTCAATTTATTATATAACCGCGATGAACCAATATCTCCGCCGATAGGCGAGTCATGATTATCTTTCAATATTGTAGAAACTTCGTTATGGGTTGGGTAAATTATTTTATTGTGATATATGTTTACGGTGATATTAGTGGTATGGAAAATAAAACAAATGATTTCATAGATCATTAAAAATTGAAGCTTGTCAAATGGATTGGAAAAATCAGACATAGAGATTTCCTTTACATCGGGATGAAATATAATTAATTCATTACGAAGATGGTTTAAAACGTTAAATATGTCTCTGTAATTACAAGAGTCATAATGATGTACTTTAGTAAACATGTGAAAATATGTTTTATTATTAATATTGGAAGTTTTTACAGAATATAATTCCTTTTCAGAGTTTTTAAAGACTTCTACGTTATCTAAAAGGTTAATTATTTCTTCACAGTAAGGGTTAGAAGAATCTAGATCGATTGATGTCGGATAAGCAATAGTATTGCAGGATGTCTTCAAAAGACTTTGATTGAATTCGTGAACTACAGTAGTAAAAACCATTGGACTAGAACGAGATCGAAGGAAATTTCCATAAGTTCATTCATTACTAAGATCTATATCATCAATATTATATATGGGAGGACGAGATAAGGCATCAGCATTAAGATTTATTTTACCGGACTTATAAACGATTTCGTAGTCATATTCTTCTAATTTAAGTCTCCATCGAACTAGTTTACTTGAGGGATCTTTACAATTAAAAAGCCAAACAAGAGGACGGTGGTCAGTTACTATTTTAAACTTTCTACCGTAGATATAAGGTCGAAAAGTTTTGACTCCAAACAAGATTGCTAGAAGTTCTTTCTCGGTGGTACTATAATTACCCTCTGCTCTATTAAGAGTTCGAGAAGCATATGCAATAGGGAGATCTTTGCCCATTTCGCCCGGTGAAAGAATTGCACCTAAGGCATAATTTGAAGCATCTGTTGTGAGTAAAAAATCTTTCGAGAAATCAGGATATTGAAGAATGGGAGCACTTGTTAACATCGACTTAAGAGTATTAAAAGCATTTTCTTGATTTTGAGTCCAATCGAAAGTAGAATCTTTACGAAGTAATGAAGGTAGAGGTTTTGTAATTTTCGAGAAATCCTTTATGAATCTTCTATAATATCCTATCAGGCCAAGGAAGGATTTTATTTCCTTCGAGTTTCTTTGAGTAGGATAATTTGATACGGCTTTTACCTTGTCGGGGTTAGGAGATACGCCTTTATCGGTAATAGTATGACCTAAATATGCAACTTCCCGTCTTAGGAACTCACACTTATCTGGCTGTAACTTAAGATTATGCTTTCTAAGAGCCTCGAATGAGTTTAAGTTTATCTATGTGAGAAGAGAGTGAGTGAGAATAGCAGATGATGTCATCCAAATATCTGAAGCAGTGGAGACCTTGGAGACCGGAAAGCACGGTATTCATCAATCTTTGAAAAGTGGCAGGTGCATTTTTTAACCCAAAAGGCATTCGAGTATATTCGAAGTGGCCATTAGGGACCGAAAAAGCAGTTTTGGGAGCATCTTCTGTGCTCATACCAATCTGGTGGAAACCTGACACCAGGTCTAACGTACTGAAGTACTTACTATGACCTAATTGATCTAGGATCTCTGTAATATTAGGAATAGGATAAGCGTCTCTGACAGTAATGTCATTCAGTTTTCTATAGTCTACGACAATACGCCATTTCTTTTGGCCAGAAGCATCTTGCTTCTTTGGTACCACCCAAATAGGAGAAGACCAGGGGGAATCAGAGGGTTTTATTATGTTTTGATCTAGCATTTTCTTTATTTGTTTGCTAACTTCTTCTTTATGACATTCGGGATATCTATATGTTTTGACATGAATAGGCTGTGAACTAGTTGTTTTGATTTTATGTTCTAGGGTATTTGTACAAGTAAGAGTATCTCCTTCTAAGTGGAACAGATCTGAGTATTCTGAGCATAAGTCAAGTAAAGCCGTTGATTCTTCAGGGTTAAGGTGGGAAGTCCGTATCAGTTTCTGAACTTCGTGAGATCTGTTTGATACCAATACTTTGGAATTAGAATGATTAATAGAATGAATTTTATATGAAAATTCTTCTATCAAATCACAGGGAATTAGTTCTACACAAAGGGATTTTATTGTTACTTCCTTATTAGTAGTGTTGAGGACTGAAACAGTGACATGATTATTTCCTTTAAGAGTAACAAGACAACTAGACATAAATACACCTTTCTGAATTTTAGACTTATCGACGTAACCCGTGATTACTTCAGGATTTAGTACATTACATTCTATAAGCATTTCCGAGCGCGATGGAATGATATATTCGGGTTTAGTGAAATAAATTCGTATTAAGTTACCATGTATATCTAAGACGTTATGTTTATAATCGATATTAGCATTATGAGATTTTAGGTAGCCATTACCAATTATACCATCAAATTCGATAACTACACAGTCTGATATGACGTGAAATTTACCGAAAACAGTTTTATTATTTTGAAATATAAAATCTTACTGAAAATGTCCCAAGCTCTTAAAATATTCGGCGTCTTTATCAATGCCTGTAAACTGGACACTTTCAGGTGTTAATTTGGGTTTAACTTGTAAAGAACTCCCTTTTATTGGAGAGATTCCTGCACCGGAATCGATTAATAGAACTAGTAATTTGTTTGTATATTTCGTCTTGACATAGATATGAGGCAAATGCGTTTTCTTATTGTAGTTGAGTTGAAATATATTAGATTGTATTTCTGAATTACATTTATTATTTTCTGTTAAATTAAATGGTGTACTGAAATGGTTTTCTAAGCAATTGTAAGATTTAGTAGGACTGACGGATATAGTAGTTTTAGAATTAGTAGACTTTTTAAGGGTATTTTATATGAAATGGCTTGTTATTATTATGATGAAACGTGGTATAATTCACCTGCAATTGTTGAGGTGTAGAGGATTTAGGAGAAATAGTAGATTTAGTATGATAGTTTTCGAGGAGAAATAGTAAGACTCGGTTTTTCCCGAGATGTAGAAATAGTAGACTTAATATTATTATTATGACTCGACTGCTTCGGTTGAGATGTTAGAGATATAGTAGGACTCCGCTTATTAGCTGCAGATGTATATAAATAGTAGAATTGTTACCATTAACGTTATGACTCAACCACTGAGGTTGAGATGTAAATGATTTAGTAGAAATAGTAGGACTCGGCTTATTAACGCGAGATGTAGAAATAGTAAGATTAGTATTATGACTCAACTGCTGGGGTTGAGATGTAAAGGATTTAGTAAGGATATTAGATTTAGTAAAAATAATGTGGTTCTTATTACGAGTATTACTTAACATAAAAGTTTTATTAGATATAGTTAAGGGGATATTAGAGGCGTCAGCGTCGGTTTGTATTGATGATTCCGTACGACGCGGGACCGGAATCTTATTCAGTTTAAATGATCATACGTGTTTGACTCTAATGAATTACAGTTAAAATCTTGAATTTCAGAGTGAGCTAGTTCGACAATATTGTTAACTTGCCTTTGTGGCTTGTTAGTTGAATAATTGTTACGGGAATTATTATATTGGCGCTTTCGACATTGCGTTATGTCGTGACCGGGATTTTTACAATATTTACAGAATAAATTGGTATTATTTTGCGCATTAAAAGAGGAAGAGGGTTGTGATTGGTAGGATATTTGAGGTTGGTTACTAAGAGTATGTAGAGGACGTTGTCGATTGTTGAAACAATTTCTATCCGAATGACCTATTTTACCGCATATTTTACACCTTTTTTTTTTTTTTTTTTTTTTCCGTGCGGAAATCCCCTCGCATACCACCTGTCGGTGGCATGTCGGACTCGAACCGACTAAAACCGCACGCCGTCGCCGGGTACTAATAGCCGGGGAACCAGGTATACCCTAGAAAGGAAGTCCCTGGTGCCCCGACATACCTCGGGTCATCTACAGACGAGTAGACGACCCCCCCCGTGTGGGAACCCCATGTTCCCTGTGCTCCCTGGAAGCGAGCGCGCTTCGCAACGCGCTCGCCGCCACCCCGGCCTGCTTCTGCTAGGGTGACAGATGGCCTCACCTGTCACCCCCTTATGGAGGACGGAGGTCGTTCTGCGACCTCCGGCGCCTGAGTCGCCTGCGGTGCCTGGTCCGTTCCCGGGCCTGGCGGGCCGGGAGAGTCCTAAACCTCTCCCGGTCCCGCTCCGCCGTCTCCTTCGCGAGCATAACTTGCTCGCAGAAGGAGACGGCAGAGTTCCACGCACCCTCGCTCCGCACGATAGCCGCAATCAGGCTATCGAGCGAGAGAACTCCCACTCCGATGGCCGCTACGAGGTGTCGCCTCTGCTCAACCCACGCCGGGCACTCTGCCAGCGTGTGGAGAGCCGTGTCCACGGTCTGGCCATCGCAGTGGTGGCACTCAGGCGTTGGCTCCTTGCGGATCAGACACAGGTGATCCCCGAAACATCCCTTCCCAGTGATCACCTGCGTCAATCGGTATGAGAGGGTCCCGTGACGCCTCTCGAGCCAATTCTCCATAACGGGTCTTACCGCCGCGATGACGGCGTGCCTGGCGCTCGGTTGCCCGAGTCGTTCCCTCCACTCCCCTATGATGACCTGGCGGAGTTGGGATTTCCGGTCATCGATCCCGCGATCCCACGGTGGAGTTCCGGCCAGGAGACTCGCCGCCTCAAAGGAGATAGTGCGGTACCCCCTTATGATCCCGATGGCCAGCACTCGCTGCGGTCGTCGCAGTATCGCGACGTTGCTGGCCTTCAGGGCCCCCGCCCGGCTAGATCCCTCAGGCGGCTTCTTCCGAAGCCCGTGGAAGAACAGGGCCTCGGACTTGTGCAGAGCCACCTCGAGACCCAGCCGCCGGATACGCTCAACGACTTCGGCAACCCCGGCCGTGGCCCTCAGGGTTGCCTCGTGGTGACACACGACGGCGACACCATCCAAGAAGGCACCACGAAGCACCCAGTCGTAGCCGATGTTCCACAAGAGTGGCCCTAACACCGACCCCTGCGGAACACCGCACGACATTTCACGCCTACCGAGACCGGTCCTACTGGGGTAGACGACGGCTCTCTCCGACAAATATGCCCCGACTATGCGGCGGAGGTAGAGAGGCACTTCGTGATACACGAGCGCCTCCCTGATGCAGCTCCAGGGCATAGTGTTGAACGCGTTGGCGCTGTCCAAGGACACCGCCAACACCACTTCGCCCCGGGAGACTGCTTCCTCCGCCAGAGCCTTCACGCGCCCCTGACGGAAACCGTACTGGCTGTCCGCCAGATCCGGCCCAACCATCACGAGATGCTTGACGAGGCGCCTTGCAATCACTCTTTCAAAGAGCTTGCAGACCTCGTCAAGCAACACTATGGGCCGGTAGGCGGACGGCGAGTCCGCCGGGCGCCCCTCCTTTCGGATGAGGACCAGTTTCCCCGTCTTCCACAATTTCGGAAACTGGCCCCGCTCCGCGCTGAAGAACCCTCGCAGTCGGGGCTCGAGAGCCTCGTCGACTAAGGCCAGGACCCACGCTCGGCCAGGAATGCCATCGGGTCCCGGGGCGGTGTTTTTAGCTTTAAGCCGTAACACCGCCACCTTTAATTCCACCCCAGTGACCTCAGGCACGTCGTCGTCATCCACGTTAGGCGCCTCAAGCGCCGGAGGCGGAGCCATCTGTGGCGGAGTATGCTCCACCACTCGCGTTGGGAACAGGGAGCCAACGACCCTCTCAAGCAGCTCTGGCTGAAGACACCGTGTGAGCGGCGGGGCCCATGGGTGCATCTTGCCCCTAACCATACGGTAGGGGCGTCCCCACGGATCCCGCTCCAGTGTCTCCAGCATCTCGCGGCGGGCCTCGCTCTTGGCCCGCTTTATCGCTGCCTGAAGGGGAGGACCCTTCAGGCAGCGATAAAGCGGGCCCTGTAACCCGCTAACAGCTCCGCCTCTCTCGCTGCCGCATCTTCGGGGCGGCGACGCCTCCTGCGGAACCTGGACCACTGGCGGCGCGCGGTCACGCAGGTTTGACGCAGCCGTGCGATCTCCGGCGACCACCAGTAGACCTGGCACCTCGCAGTATAGGGCTGAGCCCTAGGCATCGCCGCATCGCAGACGCGGGTTATGGCCTCCCGGAACCACTGTGCCTCAGCATCGACGTCGACAGGCCTGTCCGGCGCAGGAGCCCAGGCCTGTACGATGGCGGCTTCCAGGAGGAGGTCGCGATCTAAGCGCTTGAGCGCCCAACGTGGTTCAGGTGGTGCCAGTCTGATCGGCGCGCCATCTGTAGGGGCGGAGACGTCAAACCGAATATATCGGTGATCCGAACCTGTCTCCTCCCCGACAACGACGCACCAGTCTTGGACACGACGCTCTAGCGAGGGGCATGCGAACGAGATGTCCACGATCGAACTACCCCTCGCCGTCACGAACGTGGCCACGGCCCCCGGTTTAGGAGAACTAGGCCAAATCTTTCAGCCCAGTTCACCAATTCCCTGCCCCTCGGGTTCGTGCGCAGGGAACCCCAAGCCTGCGACCAGGCGTTGAAGTCCCCCAGCACAAGAACCGGGCCGGGTCGACAGGCATCGACGACGACGGCCAGCTGAGCGAGCCATTGCTCGTACTCAGTTAGGTTTCGGTTCGGCGTGAAATAAGCGGCCACGACCGCTATATCCCCAACTAACGCCGCTACACAGCCCCGTCCCCTTGCAACTACTGCAAGAGGTGGAGTGCCGGCTGCGGTACCGTGCACCAGGGCCGCCGTGCCGAACTGAAATTAGCAAAAATATGTCAGTGACAAAAAATAAATTAATATAAACGAGCAAACACTCACAATATTAGCAGTATGTAGAACGATGTCATGGATGCAGCGGAATTCTGAGCGGCGACACAGCGGTGACGCAGTGTGCAGCGTTGCAGATTTTGCAATAGGTACGGGTCGGTGTAAAGTGTGTCGTGGTCTTGTACTCGTGTGATTATGAACTCGGTGCTGGGCAATGACCCCTCGGGCACAGTGGAGTTCGATGACACGTTGTCGGCGGCGGCCTCAGGGAGCGTCAGAGAGACGGCGGAGACAGCAGGTGGCCAACTTAGTTCAGGAACTGGTTAAGGCCAGGTTGTGTTTCGAGCAGGTTGTCGTCAGGAGTAGGCGACCAGAGGGACTTCAAAAATCCCCTTTCTTCTGACACCAAATGTTAGATTGGACAGTCCGGCACTTTTAAAAAAAAACCACCACTGACTATCACAATTATTTATTTTATAACTCTACACAACTTTTGGCAACTTAATATAGACACAAACTTATATAACACCACTTAACACGGATTATACGCGTTTTTATTGGCCCCAGCGAAGGGCAGAATAGACCCGGAGTATATTATTGCTCTATAATTCCTTGCTGAAAACCAACCAAGTAGTCAGAGACCACAAATTATATCAGCACTAGAGAATAATAACTGACTAATTTAAGAAAAGGATTGGTATTTATAGTGTATTTATTGCTGATCTGCAATGTTAAATTTACGTGATTTTGCTATTATTGCAAGTCAGCAATATTGTATTGCATTCCTATGCAATATCATCAAAATTAGAGATGTAACAGTTCGATGTTTACCAAACGTGACTTAATTCCACGTATCGCACGTTGGTGGCTACTTTTACAAGAGTTTCGGTGTTCGGTGCAGTATCGGGCCGGTGCGAGGATGTCACACGTAGATGCCTTGTCACGGAATCCTTCAGATAATGGTAAGATTGTTGATACCAATGACGAACAATATCCCAGTGTGATGATTATTAGTAAAGATGATTGGATGCAGACTTTACAATTAGGCGATAGTGAACTCGTTCGGATTCGTGATATATTGGCATCTGATATGAATGCTGAAGGGCTAAAATATATCAGAGACAACTACCTGATTAGAGACGAAAAACTTTATAGATATATTGACTCAGATAAGACCAAAATACGTTGGGTTTTGTATGTGGTACGTGGTTGAAGGGGGCGAGGCGGCAGATCTGTCGTATGAACCATGATGAAATTGGTCATCTGGGTGTAGAGAAAACCCTTGAGCGTATAAGAAAGACTTATTGGTTTCCAAAAATGTCTAGGTTTGTAAAAAATACGTACAGGCTTGCCTGGAATGCGCGTATTCAAAGAAAACTAGTACCACAGAAGGCTTGCTACATACAATTGATAAAGTCGAAATTCCCTTCCACACCTTGCATATTGACAACCTTGTACCATTCGTGCGTTCAAAGAGAGAAAACTGTTACCTGTTAGTGGTAGTAGATGGTTTCACGAAATTTACATTCATTAGGCCGGTTCGTAACACAACAACACAGTCCACATTACAAGTATTGGAAGAAATATTCTATACATTTAGGAATCCCGATCGTATTATCAGTGACCGCGGTACTAGTTTTACATCTTATGCGTTTAAACATTTTTGTGCAGATAAGGGCATACGACATATTCTTAATGCGGTCGCTAGCCCAAGATCCAACGGACAAGTTGAAAGATGTAATCGTACAATCCTTGCTTCATTAACGGCGCAAAATCTAAATTTCGACGAAAGAGACTGGGATGATAAGGTAGGTAGAGTCCAATGGGGTATTAATAATACTCCTCATAAGACCACGGGTAGGACGCTGACATAGTTATGTTTGGATCAAAAATGAACTCTGAGATTAATCCTAAATTGAATGACGTAGTACGTGAAGCTCGAGAAAATATTGATTTAGTTGATATTCGGACATCTGTGAAAGAAAAAATCGACGAAGAACAACAAAAGCAAAAATTATATTACAATAGAAATCGACGGCCTGCGCGTGTCTATAATGAAGGAGACTTAGTTAAAATCACGAGAACCTCATTTAATAACGACGGAAAAAGCAAAAAGCTTATTCCGTCATACATTGGGCCTTATCGAGTGGTTGCCGTCGTAGTGAATGACCGTTATAGGATTGCCGCTATACCCGGACTAAGTAGCACTAAAAACAATCGCAAAACCACCGTAGCTTCCGATCGAATGCTGCCTTGGGTTCATGTTGCTGCCTTGAAGGTTAAACGAGGGCGTTGACAGTGATGGGGTGCTATGCTAGAAAACCTCCCCGTGGTGCACCCTGGAAACGCTGGCGATGGCACTGTTTCCTCCTTGTTCTCTTGGAGGAGAGGATTATCGCCAGCGGCTAATATTCTAGCAGAAGAGGAAGCCGTTCATCGGCTCTCGGGCAAGGCCTGGTCCAGCAGGGTGGGCGTGTCTGCCGGTTGCCCTGCTGGCTCTTCGCTCTTCGGAGCATGGAGGAAGAAACCTCGGTAAAAACCAGAAGGTGGGGCCCTATAGGGGCCAGTTTCTTCGCTGTTAGCGGTGGAGAAAGGAGGACGGGCTCGGCGTGTATTGACACTACCACCGAGCAGGCAGGGGGACGTAGTCTCCTTGTCACCGTCGGCATATCGTAATCCCGAGAAGAGCGCTGTGGTCAAGTCTCGCGGCTCTGATCGGGGACAAGGGTCTTGGCTTAACCGCCCGGACCGCGAGGATGTAAACCTCTCTAAAAAAATCCCCGAATCCCGTGTTCTGGTGCGTGGCCAGGGGATGCATGGCTGATGGGTAGTTCAGTCGTAAGCGTACTCCCAGCCGGGGCACTTGCGGACCCCTCGGTTGGGCATAAATTTACGCTTGCCCGGGTATTGGGGATCTCTGCCCGGGTGGACCTTTAGTTCTCCCCCACTCGTGGGTTTAATTATGGAAAATGATAACGAAAAATCAAATAGAAAAGGACTGAAATCAACAACGACAAAGGCGAGCAAAACGGAAACGGTGACAAACAAGGAGAAGGAGGAGTCGAAAAGGAGGAGCGGTGGAGTGGATCTGGCGTCCACCGAGGGTGAGGCGATGTTGGGAACGCCTATCTCGGTGGGGCTCCCAGTAGTAGTCTGTAGTAGACTGACTGCTGGGAGCCGAAGATCGGAGCGCTTGCGCTCCAAATCTGCCACTAGTGGCGTGGGTGAAGGCCCCAGCGAGAGGACGAACAGCTCGGAGCGCATGGAGGTGGAAGCGGGACCGAGCGAGAGCCGCAAGAGGGAACTCTCGAGGGATGGGGAAGAACACCCATCCGTGGAGTCTGGGCCTCCTAAGGGCGGCCGTATAGGGAGGTCGCGTACCCCTGTCCCCGTCCCGTCAGGCTCCGCCTTCTCCAAGGCGGATGCCTACAGACGGGTACGAGCGGACGGCGAGGCTGCAGCGGAGGAGGAGATCGCGGGTCTCCTGCTCAAGATTCAGGAGCAGCTGTGCAGGAGAGGGCGAGAGCGGCGGTGGCTATAATTCAGAAGGTAGCCACCAAGTCGGTTAACCTTAAGGGCTCTTTTGTGAGGGTCCTTAAGGACTCCTCCTCCGCTATGTCGGAGGTAGTGGAGGGCCTAGTAGGCGACGTGTCTCGCCTACAGATGGCCAATGACAGGCTGACGGAGCAGGTGAACGAGCTGAGCGCTCAGTTCGCCCGCTTCCGGGCGAACCTCCCCGAGCGGGGGGCCCCATCCACGCCCCAGCCTGTCCCTACCGCGACCTCAGGGGTGCCTGACGCCCAACTGCGGTCAATTCTTGACGCAGTTGGGCGTATGCTGGACGGCCGACTGGCCGGTCTGGAGGCGAGACTGCCCCCTGCGCCGGTCGTGCGCCCTCCGCTCGCGTCGTCGCAGCGGCCTAAGGCTGCTGCACCGACTGCGCTCCCTGTTGTGGGAGGCCGCGTCTCATACGCGGCGGCGGCGTCGGCGTCGGCCCCGACTCCACCACCGGCTCCCCAGGGGCCGAGGAGAGGGGCCAAGGCACCGGCCCAGGCGCCAGTCAAGGCGCCGGCCCAGGTGCCGGCCAAGAGTAAAGCGGCGAAGAGGAGCGGAGTGGCTTTCCCTCTGCTCCCCACTCCGACATCCCTGCCGGGCCCCTCCGCACCTGCCCCCTCCAACGAGGGTTGGCAGGAGGCGAGGGGCTCAAAGAAGTCTCGAAGGCGGGCTAGAAGGGCTGCCCAAAAAGCGGCCCAAGCCCAGCCTTCACCACCGGTGACAACGGCCTCTACTAAGAGGCCGCGGAAGCTGCAGCCGCCCAAAACCGCGGCTGTAGTAGTGACGCTGTCGCCGGAGGCGGCCAGTGGCGGGCTCTCGTATGCGGCCCTCTTCAAGGGGGCCAGGCCCGGTCTCGCCACTGAGTTCGGGGCGGCGGGGATGAGGCTGCGCCGCGCCCAGACGGGAGCTCGAGTATTCGAGTTCCCTGGGGCTGAAGGCGCGGCTACGGCCGATAAATTCGCCGAGAAGCTGCGGGGGATTTTTGCCACCACGGACGGTGTGAAGATCGCCAGGCCCACTAAATGCGCAGAACTGCGCATCTCGGGCCTGGACGACTCCATCACGTCGGAGGATGTCCGCGATGCAGTCATGGAGAAGACTGGGTGCACCGCGGACACCATCAGAGTCGGTACCGTCCGTCCGGGTCCGGGAGGCCTCGGTGCGGTGTGGGTGAGCTGTCCCGTGGCATCGGCCAAAGTTTTGGGCGACGCCGGAAGCATTCTCGTCGGCTTCGTGAATGCCAAAATCACGGTTCTGGCCGCGAGGCCGATGAGTTGCTTCAAGTGCCTAGCCGCGGGACACACTCGCACCAAGTGCGAGAGCTGTTTTGACTGCAGCGGATTATGCTTCCGCTGCGGTCAACCCGGGCACAAGGCGGAAGCTCGGAAAACTCTGAGGCTGGCCATCTGCCAAGGATCATCATCCGCCAAGGATGTGAGTAGAGAGGAGATGCTGGAGAGTCTCGAGCGTGCTTGTCGGGCCCCCCCCTTACGGAGACTCTCCAGCCCAGCTTCCTGCAGGAAGTGGTCGAGGGCCTATTCCCGCAGCGGGCGGAGCACACACCCCCGTCGATGGCTGCATCAGCCGGAGACGACGGGGGCAGCGAGGTTGATGTTCCGCCCGTCAGGGAATCGGAGTTGGGGGCGGCTGTTCTACGGATTCGATCCAAGAACACTGCCCCCGGGCCGGACGGGGTTCCAGCCCGAGTGATGGCCCGAGCCCTCGACTACATGTCGGACCACCTCAGGGGGCTGTTGGACGCTAGCCTGGCGTCCGGACGCTTCCCTGAGCGCTGGAAATGCGGGAAGCTGGTCCTGCTGAGGAAGCCGGGACGGCCTACCGATTCGGTCGCGGCCTATAGGCCTATCGTGTTGCTGGACGAGGCGGGTAAACTTTTTGAGAGGGTACTCTCTGCCCGCATCGTCCGGCACCTCTGCGAGGTTGGCCCCGATCTGTCGGACGCCCAATTCGGTTTCCGAGAGGGGCGTTCGACGATCGATGCCGTGATGCGCCTTAGGGCCGTGACCGAGGAGGCCGTGAACTGCGGCGGAGTGGTGTTGGCGGTGTCCTTGGACATCGCCAACGCCTTCAATAGTCTGCCATTCAGCTGCATCAGGGAAGCGCTCCGCTACCACGGAGTGCCGGAGTACCTGAGGCGGCTGGTGGCAGACTATCTTGAGGAGCGAACCGTCATGTACGAGGACCGAGATGGCGTCTTGAGACGCACAGCCATGTCGTGAGGTGTTCCGCAGGGGTCTGTCCTAGGACCTCTCCTGTGGAACATCGGGTACGACTGGGTCCTACGAGGGCGTCTCCCCCCCGGGCTGGGTGTAATCTGCTAAGCGGATGACACTTTGCTCACGGCCCGGGGGGCTAACTTCCAGGAGGCGGCGCGCCTGGCCGCCACGGGAGTTTCCCAGGTGCTCGGGCGCATTGAGGCGTTGGGATTACGGGTGGCCCTGGATAAGACGGAGGCCCTATTATTTCATGGGCCCCGTCGTGGTCCGCCCGCCGGCGTCTCAATCGGCCGGAACACCCCCGTGGGATTTAGAGGCGGAAGTGCTCGCCGAAGTTTATCGGCGAGTGGCTGACTTCCGGGCGGAGAGCGGATTTCGCCCTCCGCCCGAAGACGTGCGCGAGTGGCGCGAAGCCGAGGCGAGCCACCATGGTCAGATGGTCGTTCCGGCTGGAGACTCCACGCGCTGGCTTCGCCGCCGTAGAGGCTCTCCAGCCGGTCATCGCCGAGTGGGTAGGGCGGCAGCACGGGACCCTTTCCTTCCGGCTGACGCAGGTGCTTTCCGGGCACGGTTGCTTCGGAAAGTACCTGTACTCGGTCGCTAAGAGGGAATCGAGTCCCGCCTGCCACCACTGCGACTGCAGTGAGGATTCGGCCCAGCACACGCTGGCGGTTTGCCCCGCATGGGCGACGCAGCGCCGGGCCCTCACTGCAGTCATCGGAGCAGATCTCTCGCTACCGGCCGTAATTCGCTCCATGGCCGGTAGCGACGGTTGTTTTACCGCGGTCGCAACCTTCTGCGAGGAGGTAATCTCGCAGAAGGAGGCGGCGGAGTAGGCCCGGGAGGACGACCTTCACTCGGACCTGATCCGCCGCCGGCGAACCGGGCGGCGGAGGCGCGCTTACCTGCGCCTCATGCCGCCCTGAGTGTGGCCGCGGGTGGACGGGATGGGTTCTCCCCTCCACCCGCATTAGTTGGCCAGCCTCGAGGGGGCGGCGTCCGCGTGTGCCGGACGCCGCCTAAAGAGAGGAAACTTTGAGACGGAGCCCGCAACAGGAGCGGGCCGGCGCTGGGAGGGGTCCAGAAGGCGATAACTACCTGGACCCCTCCTAAACTGGAAGCGCAAAGAGGGCACACCGTGTGTTTTTAGTCGGTTCGAGTCCGACACACCGCCCCGCCGAACGAGAGCCCCGGCGGGGTGACGGTCCAAGGGGATTTCCACACGTAAAAAAAAAAAAATGGGCGTTGACAGTGATGATACCGATAGCAAAGACAATGATGATGAAACGATGTAAACATTATATGCTTATATCAGTTATTGTGATTCGATGTATGTAAGGAGTCATTTATGTACATTATTAATTCATACAAGGTCATGTAGAAGAAAATTATTTAATTTGGCAATACGAATATAATACCTCGTATTCTAACTGCATGTGTGAGCTAAATGAGCGTAAGGTATCAAATGACGTGCCGTCATAATTGATTTTGTGTTATTCTTGCAATTTGTGTATTAAACGATACGAGTACTGATACAAATGTATGTTTGTGTAGAATAAACAGCTGTGTAAAACTTATGTATTTCCAACAAGGTCGTAAGGACTATGCGGTTGTGGTGTTTTGGTATATACACAAATGAACCAGGGTATACATTATTAATATACAATATACAATAATAACAAAAATAACAAATAAGGTTAATACATTATTATACAATTGTAATACCTATTCATCTGAAACAAGAAATATGATTATAAAATCTGTGCGTGAATACCTCTATACAAAATGTCATTATCTTATTTCTAATTATATTGCAAATAAGCACAATACAAAATGATTACTTATTGTACTCTTGTGAGGTGGAACCACCAGATTATTTATAAGTAGATATTCCTTAGTAATTATGGTATGTAGAAATGAAGGGCTCATAGACCATAATTGCTTAACGACTGTGTTACTGTTGGTGAGACAGGAATTGCTCACGAGCAACATAGCCGAAGGTTGTAAATAAAATGTTACTCTTGTGAGGCGGAACCACAAGATTGTTTATAAATAAGATATTCCTTAGTAACCATGGTCTGTAGAAATGAAGGGCTGATAGACCATGACTGCTTAACGACTGTGATGCTGTTGGTGAGACAGGAATTGCTCACGAGCAACATAGCCGAAGATGTTACTGTTGAGATGAAACCACAAGATTATTTAAAGTATTCAAATATTGATTATAGAAATGTAGTTTATAAAATGTGACTCTTGTGAGAAGGAATCTTCACAAGGTTTTACTTCACCTATTTGTATTTATTGGAAATGATGCTGTCAAGAGTAGAATGTGGTCTGGCAATGAAACTATGTTTTGTTACCCTGTTTTAAATTTGTACAA
The DNA here is from genome assembly GCA_902825455.1 of Arctia plantaginis. Taxonomy (NCBI): domain Eukaryota; kingdom Metazoa; phylum Arthropoda; class Insecta; order Lepidoptera; family Erebidae; genus Arctia; species Arctia plantaginis. The sequence continues at coordinate 175,945 of CADEBD010000381.1, read as the reverse complement.
GATGATTTGTATTTGATACTATAGTGACTGTCAATTGTGTATGTTCTTCTGGTGAATATTTAGGTCGGTAGGGCTTTCTTCAATGAGTTCCTTTATTTTAGTATATTATATAAATGCGTATATTTAAGGTAAGTAGTACAGACAAAATTCATATGGTAAGTGTTCTCGTTACAAGTGTGATCGTTATATATATAAGTGATCGTTGACATTTCAAAAAGTAACGAACCAAATACAATCAAAAGAGCGGTACTTCCTTTTCAATCTTCAATCCCCTCAGTTCCTCCCCAAGGTCCTAGATGGCGCTAGACGTTCTTAATATACCCCCGGCCTTGAAAGCACCTGGTTCCAAAGGGGTCGATGAGTCGCAGGTGTGTTCTTCGTCAGGACTCAGCAGTGGACAGATTTTTGCGAATGATCTACGGATTACGCTCGCCGCTGTTTTGATGTTGGCGACGCGTGAGATTCCATCCTTTCCAGTGAAAGTCTCCAGCACCCGTCCCAGCCGCCACTTCAAGGGAGGCAGATTGTCTTCCTTAATCAGAACAAGAGCATTAGAGGCGATATTGTCCTGATTGGTTTGCCACTTCGTTCTCTTGGACCACCTCTTCCAAAAATGCTGTCGCATCTGCTCCACACGATCATAGCGAGGAAGGCGTTGTGCAGCTGTCGCCGTGAGGTCTTGGCTGGCTGGTGCAGTGAGCGGACGGCCTATCAGGAAATGAGCAGGGCAGAGAGGAAGGAAATCATTAGGGTCTGTGGACATTGGTGTCATTGGTCGGGAGTTGAGGACAGCTTCAATTTGTGCTAACATCGTACTCAACTCCTCGTAAGTAAGGTGTGCATTGCCTACAACACGATGCAAGTGAAATTTGTAAGACTTAACTCCCGCTTCCACAAACCACCAAAGTGAGGCGAGTAAGGCGGAATAAATGAAAACTTTATTGAATTATTAGCTGTAAACTCCTTAATATCTGATTCATTTTCAACTAAAAAATAATAATAATAATAATAATAAACATTTATTTGCGAATATGGGTACAACAGTAAAGTTGTTACAAAGGTAATTTTCGTTCCTTCATATTCCACCTTGTGGCATGCAAATATTTCAATATACTTTTTGTTTATATTACAATTTCACTAAAACATTTCAAACATAATCTAGACATAATTCATGAGTCACGTCTATATAAAAATTACATGAAAAAAAAAAAAAAAAGTTAATGTCAAAATTTGTGTCAAAATAATTATTATGTCAATTAAATAGTAGATCATGAGTCAAATTAACTAAATTGTAGTAAATAGAATTTAAAAAAGCATAATGTTTATATTAAATATTTGTCTTCTAAGTATTCCTTAACACTGTAGTATATTTTTTGTTGTAATATAATCTTTAACTTAAATTTCTTTTTTTTTTTTTCTTTTTTTTTTTTTTTTTTTTAAAAAGACAACTCCCGCATTAGGAATTCACAATTTAAATTCACTTATGCTATCTAATTTACATATATTCACAGGAAGTTTGTTGTAAATCCTAGATGACATACACAATATGCTTCTATTTACAAGCCATGTTTTATTAGGCATCGTTTTTATTTTATATTCATGGCGAAGGCCATTTAAATGAGTGAATAAGTGCATTTTTTTTTTTTACAAACATAGCCACTTCCAATATATACATGCATGGGAGAGTGAGTAAATTAAGACTTTTAAAAATTGGTTTACAGCTGTCAGTAGTCTTAAGTCTATAAATGGCTCTAATACATTGCTTTTTTGCTTTAAAAACATACTCCCAGTGAGTAGAGTTTCCCCAAAAGATTATACCATAGCGCATTAATGATTCTGCATATGCATGATATGCTGTTACAACCGTAGATGTATTAGCTGTTTTTGATAACATGTACAGAGCATACGAGCTTTTACTAAGTTGGAGCATAGATTTTCAATATGTACCTTCCAATTTAGGTTGCAATCAACATTTTTTTTTTTTTTTTTACGTGTGGAAATTCCCTCGGACCGTCACCCCGCCGGGGCTCTCGTTCGGCGGGGCGGTGTGTCGGACTCGAACCGACTAAAACCACACGGTGTGCCCTCTTTGCGCTTCCAGTTTAGGAGGGGTCCAGGTAGTTATCGCCTTCTGGACCCCTCCCAGCGCCAGTCTCCAGGACCTCTCTTTTTGTTTTTTAGGCGGCGTCCGGCACACGCGGACGCCGCCCCCTCGCGGCTGGCCAACTAATGCGGGTGGAGGGGAGAACCCATCCCGTCCACCCGCGGCCACACTCAGGGCGGCATGAGGCGCAGGTAAGCGCGCCTCCGCCGCCCGGTTCGCCGGCGGCGGATCGGGTCCGAGTGGAGGTCGTCCTCCAGGGCCTTCTCCGCCGCCTCCTTCTGCGAGATTACCTCCTCGCAGAAGGTTGCGACCGCGGTAAAACAACTGTCGCTACCGGCCATGGAGCGAATTACGGCCGGTAGCGAGAGATCTGCTCCGATGACTGCAGTGAGGGCCCGGCGCTGCGACGCCCATGCGGGGCAAACCGCCAGCGTGTGCTGGGCCGAATCCTCACCGCAGTCGCAGTGGTGGCAGGCGGGACTCGATTCCCTCCTAGCGACCGAGTACAGGTACTTTCCGAAGCAACCGTGCTCGGAAAGCACCTGCGTCAGCCGGAAGGAAAGGGTCCCGTGCTGCCGCCCTACCCACTCGGCGATGACCGACTGGAGAGCCTCCACGGCGGCGAAGCCAGCGCGTGGAGTCTCCAGCCGGAACGACCATCTGACCATGGTGGCTCGGCTCGGCTTCGCGCCACTCGCGCACGTCTTCGGGCGGAGGGCGAAATCCGCTCTCCGCCCGGAAGTCAGCCACTCGCCGATAAACTTCGGCGAGCACTTCCGCCTCCAAATCCCACGGGGGTGTTCCGGCCAAGGCGCAAGCTGCCTCGGTGGACACCGTGCGGTATCCGCGTATGGCTCTGACCGCCAATATCCTCTGGGGGCGCCAGAGGCGCGCCCTATTCGGGGCGGTCAGAGCCGCCACCCACACCGGTGCACCATACAGCGCCATGGACCGGACAACCCCCGCGTACAGCCGCCTCGTGGGAACACTGGCCCCTCCCAAATTGGGCAAAAGTCGCCCTAGGGCGCAGGCAGTGTCTACCAGCTTCGGACCAAGCTGTCGGAAGTGCTCGTCGAAGAGCCACCTACCGTCTAGGACCAGACCCAGATACCTCATCTGGGCCCCGACCGGTACGAGGACCGAGCCGACCTCGATTGAGGCGCCGGCGGGTGGACCACGACGGGGCCCATGAAATAATAGGGCCTCCGTCTTATCCAGGGCCACCCGCAAACCCAACGCCTCAATGCGCCCGACCACCAGGGAAACTCCCGTGGCGGCCAGGCGCGCCGCCTCCTGGAAGTTAGCCCCACGGGCCGTGACTAAAGTGTCATCCGCGTAGCAGATGACACCCAGCCCGGGGGGGAGACGCCCTCGTAGGGCCCAGTCGTACCCGATGTTCCACAGGAGAGGTCCTAGGACAGACCCCTGCGGAACACCGCACGACATGGCCCTGCGTCTCAAGACGCCATCTCGGTCCTCGTACATGACGGTTCGCTCCTCAAGATAGTCTGCCACCAGCCGCCTCAGGTACTCTGGCACTCCGTGGTAGCGGAGCGCTTCCCTGATGCAGCTGAATGGCAGACTATTGAAGGCATTGGCGATGTCCAAGGACACCGCCAACACCACTCCGCCGCTGCAATCAACATCTAGGCCAAGGAACCTTGCAAAGTCAACCTCTTTTATTTTTTTACCTGAGAACTCGATTTCAAAATTCAAAGCAGGTCGAGTTCTGTTTCTAAATAGCATTAGACTGGATTTTTCCAAATTAATAATAAGGTTATTGCTTGTTAGCCAATCAACTATATTTGTTAGGTGTTCGGTTATGCTGTGTTTAAATTTATCATGATTTTTATCAGAAAATATGACAGTGCTATCGTCAGCGAAAAGAATCATTGGAGAGGTAACAGCTCCTGGGAAATCGTTGATATAAATTAGAAACAACAGGGGTCCCAAGACGCTTCCCTGAGGAACACCGTACTTAATTTCTCTATACCCGGACAGAAAGGATCGTTCTTTTATTTTACACATTCTAGTAATCATAGTTGCTTGTTGTCTATGGCTCAGATAAGAAATTATTAGATTCAGGGCGTTTCCCCTTATACCACAACTATACAACTTGTTTTTTAGGAGTTCATGGTCAACACAATCAAAAGCCTTTGTAAGATCCATGAACAAAGCACAAACCGGCGTATTACGGTCGACATTAAGCATCACTTCCCTAAGCAATTTGTAAATAGCTCTGTTCATAGACATATTTTTCCTAAATGCTGTTTGCACTTCGGTGATAATATTATATTTTTCCAAAAAATTATATAAACTCTCATAGATAATTTTTTCAAGCACCTTAAATAATACAGGTATAAGGGCTATAGGCCTGTAGCATGTCATTTTCTCCTTATCCTGCTTTTTAAACAGTGGTTTTATAATGGTGGTTTTTAGTCTTAATGGAAATATGCCATCACATATACACAAGTTAAAAATGTGACAAAGAATTGGAGATATAACTTGGCCTACCTACATACTTGATTATTTTGGTCCCTATTTCATCATAGCCAGTGCTATTCGTGTTCTTAAGCGATTTTATTATTCTGTGTACGTCTTGTGGTGTGGTAGGTTGAATAAATATTGAATTACAATTATAATTATTGCATGTGGGTTTATTATTAAATGTCAATTTATTATGTGTTTTATTATTGGATGTCAAATTATTTTTAAATGTCAAATAATTATTGGTTGATGATTTTTCATTTTGAATTAGTGTTTCAATTTGATCAATATAAAAATGATTAAAACTTTCTGCAATTGCTCTCGGATCTGTAACTAATTTCCCATTTACATAAATCTATGTGATATAATCTTTTGGTATATTAAACTTACATCTATTTATTATGTTCCAGGTTGCTTTAGTCTTATTCTGGCTACTTGAGATATAATAATCATTCTTTGATATCTTTGTAAGTCTAATTATTTTATTTAGTCTCATTGAGTACGTTTTAAATTTAATTCTGTCAGTGACACTTAGTTCTCCTGTATTTCCAAAGTAAGCTGCGTTTTCGTTTAGAACATAGTTTGATTCCTTTGCTAATCCATTTTTGTTTTTGATATGGACCTTTTATGTTTAATTTTGGGGAAACATAACTTATAAAGGAGAACAAATAGGTAATGAAAATAGTTAAACGCTTGTTCGGGATTGTCGCTACTATATACATCACTAAATGAAAGACAACTTATATATTTTTTGAATTTTTCTAAATTTTCAACACTATAATCCCTTTTTTCAATACTCAAATGATCAATTGTGCAAAAGGCTTTCACAGGACAGGTTAGTAATTGTGCTGTATGATCTGAGAGAGCCAGATCAAAGATGTTACTTTTGGACCCTTTAACATTGTGTATTATATGATCTATGCAGGTTTGGCTAGATAAACGTGTCGGAGACTCTATAGCTAGTTTAAGATTGTATTGGGCTAAAATGCATTTGTAATACGTTGTGAATTTATTTCTTTTTAAAATATTAATATTTAAGTCACCACATACAATGATCTTTTTATTTTTATGGCAAAAATTGTGTAATAAATCATTAAATTTACAAAAAAAACTATCAATGTCGTTGCGATTACTGCTGGGAGGTCTGTACACACATATTACCAGGATGTTGTGATCTACAAGTTCTATCGCACTACACTCCAAAATGTTAAAAATTTCAAATTGTTTAATTTCCTCAACCGTTTTAAATTTGTGCTTATGATGCACAAGTATACAGGAGCCTCCATTTCTATTTTTTCTCGTACATGCGGAACCTAGGGTAAACGACTCTAAGCATAACTGAGATGTATCTTGTTGTATCATGTTATGTTCGGTTACACATATAATGTCAACATCAATTTTTTTCTGTAAGAGTGTATTTAGACTCACACACAGTAAATCAAGTTTATTTATGAGCCCGTTAATATTCTGATGAATGACATTGATTGACTTATGCACGAAAAAAATTATCATCATTTTCCTTGCGAGTGTCAGTTGGCTCATTTATAATATTGTTAGTACTGTCTGACAAAGATTCACTTACCTGGCTTATTTCTTCAAAATCATTTGTTTGCGTGGCCTTTTCTATTAAAACTATATTTTTATTTGCCAAAGATACATGAAAATCAGTAGCTCGTAAATGATAATCTTTAGCTAATATTTCTGTTAATAAATTTTGACATATATGGATAGGCAAAAATCTGCGACATGGTACCCTTGTGGAAAAACCCATGTCGATGTACTTTGCATTTTGAAATTTTGAACATAGCAGCTTAACTTCATAGTTTAATTTTATTTCGTTCAGGTATCTATTATAGGGAATTTCGCAAATCATAACATTCGTATTTCTATAAGAGCATAAGAAATGACTTACACATATACCAAAAATGCTCGGAGATCGGTCATTTATACCACCAACTACGATAGCGTAATCTTTTTTTGTCAAAAGATTCAATTGTGTACCCTCTGACATCAAAACATCTTGTAATGTAGCTCCTGGTTTCCAGAATGAGGTGACGTGAAACCGTTCACCAATTAAAAGTTGTAGTGTACGTTGCAAATAGCGTCCTTGGTCATCAGCAATAATAATAATTTTGTTTTTTGTTTTTATGCATTTATCGGGAATTTTATTTGTCAACAGTGATTTTGTGGGTACACCTATAATTGTTTCATTCTGTATACATTTACTCGTATTCGAGTCCTTAATAGGCATGCCATTTTCAATTTGTATGCGAGGTGTATTTTTATTGTTTGTAATTTTGGTATCCTGCTTATCATCAGAGTGGGGATTTAGAAGTTGGTTTTGTGAAATTCTTATCATATTCGTGGATTCTGTATTTGAGTGTATTGCAGTCGTATTTTTTGTAGGCGTTAAAAAAATACGTTGTTTTCTTTTTTTACAACTGCTTATCCTTGGCGTACAGTTCTCAGAGGTGATCTTTTTAAATGTCTCCGTCACTTTTAGGCTTTTGTTTAGATCTGACTTTAATCTGAGATTCTCAATATTTAGATTTTCTATTTCTTCGTGAGCACTTGCTAATTGGTTCGTGAGCTCATTAATTTTTTCTTTCATTTCTTTAACCGTTTAATAGTCATCAAACGAGGTGTTCGGCAAACTCATCAGGGGAGTATCAAATAGGGATGAATCGGATTTTGATATTTCGCATAGTGAGCTCGATCGTTTGTGTCTACGCGTTCGGTGAGTGATGTTTTCATGTTCGTCCATAATTTCATCCATATTAATTACAGCAGTTTGGGAAACTATATTATAGATGGCAGTACTAGTAAGATACTACGCTATAGGTCTATGCATTAGTTTTTACTGGACCGCGACCGATAGTTAATGTCATTATGTTGGTAGAACTGTGAACCTTGTTTATTTTGAATTTCAAATTGAAAAAACGACACTCACGCAGTGTTTTACAATGACAATTTATTTTCTTGCGCTCTTGTAATGTATGTACATATACAAATGTATGTATTGTTTTGAGTCAATTTAGTCACTTTTAATCACTTGCCGTGCAAGTAATCCTCTTTCACACACACAGTTTAAAGTAATTAACCAGTTTACTATGCACTTTGTTTATTGTTGCTTTAACGTTTAAAGTTACTTTTAGTGGTGGAAAACGATATCACTAAGAATTTGGCAAGCTGTTAATGCACTGATAATACTTTCACTATTTTCAATTGGTTAAATTACTAATATTAATTTAAAAAATACGGAATTATTGTTTGTAATTAGAAAATTCCCTTAAAGTACCTACGAATGTTTTCCCATTATCAGAATAAATTTGTAAGGGTTTACCACGTCTAGAGATGAATCTCTTCAAGGCCAATAAATATGCTTGTGTAGTTAGACTTGTGACCAACTCTAAATGTACAGCGCGCGTTGTGAAACAGACAAAAAGACAAACATAACATTTATATAACTTTAATATAAGCAATGGCCCAGCATAGTCCTTGCCACATCGAATAAAAGGATATCCAGGCTCCAGTCGTTCCGGAGGTAAGTTACCCATTTGAATACTTAAAGGTTTAGCTTTCATACGTACGCATTTCACACAGGCGTGCACTGTTTGTTTTGCCAAATTACGCCCTCTCAGGGGCCACCAAGTATCCCTAATTGTAGCTATTAATAACTGAGCATGTCCTGCATGCAATAAAGCTTTATGTTTATATTGAAAGAGAAGCCGTGTAACTATATGCCTAGCACACAACAGCACGGGATGCTTTTTATTATATGGAAGGGACTCAGAACGCGTTAGTCGGCCCCCCACTCGAATCAAACCGTGTTCATCAAAAAATATATTCAAACTTGAAATTTCACGATTAAATTTTAACCCTACAAGGCTCAATTTTTTTTTCATAGCTGATAAAATTATATAAGATGTAGTTAGTGTTAAGAAATTAGGGGAAATAAATAAAAATGTTGAAAACCAAATATTCAACTAGAAAATCATAATTTTATTTCAGTTCCACATATGGTACACTGTGCCTTAAATCTACTTTTTTGGCAAAGAACAGGAACATTGAATTATTTTAGTAACGGCTTAGCATATGAATTTATTTAGTGTGTGTGTGTGTGTGTGTGTGTGTGTGTGTGTGTGTGTGTGTGTGTGTGTGTGTATGTGTAATTAACAAAATAAAAATAAATGAAAATATTACAAAAAGAATTAGCGTTTACTGATGGAACTTCCTAAAGCAATTGTTATCTTTGTTCAGGCATAATTCAACTCCACATTTCTCACAAAATATGAAGGTTTTTCCTTTGCAACTGGGATATTTACACCGTTGCCTTTTTGTACCCCAAGCAGGAAGATGACAGAATCCATCACGTCTGACGTCAACAGGAGGTAAGATTGCTGTATTGGGCTTCTTTCTCTTTATTTCAATATCATCATCAGGCAAACTTGACGGCCTGCCTCTTTTCTTGGTGATCGATGGCCCTTGCATACAGAGAGTTTTTCCTAGATCAAGTTTGAATTCCCTTAGCTTGAGTGGGGTTGATATTCGCTTCTGCTCTCCAACTCTCTTGTATAATAACCAGCTATTTATAACAACTACATCAAGAAGATGATAAAATACCCTCAAATACCATTTTCTCGTCCGAATTTTTATTTTGTATTTTCCTAGAAACGAGTCCAGTAAGTCCACACCACCCATATGCTGATTATACGTTTTGACTACTTGGGGACAATCTACTTGTATATATTTTTTCTGTTTCTTGCAGTACCTCTTTACGGACTGTGACGGCTGTTGACCCACAAAAGATGATGATAAGACAACAGGTTTGTTATCGTACCATAAAACTGTTACGACATCAGTTCCATCAACATCAGCCACCCATTCTTCGGAAAATCCCCTTTCCACCTTATCTTTTTTCAGGTCCTTTAGAGAAGGTATTTGAAGGTCTTTCCCTAAACGACCTTTGTTCACTGTCCCTAACGATTGTATTCCTTGTTTGGCCAAATATGAAATCAGTTCTGGAGACGTATAATAGTTATCAAAAAACAGTCGGTATTGTTGGTTCCGAGGTATACACCTTGCCAAACGTATGACAATATTAGAACTCGCCCCTAGGTCCGGCTCGCTTGAATACCTTAGCGCTGGATCATTCTCCATCCCTGAATAAACTTCAAAATCGTAAGCGAAGCCACGGTCGTCACATAAGACCAGCAATTTATACCCCCATTTATGTGGCTTGTTTGGTAGGTATTGCCGAAGAAAATTCGAGGCTTTTGTCGCGCACATTTGTTCGTCAATAGATAGTGCTTCTCTTTTAGGTACAGACTGACACTTTTTTTTTAAAGTCTCCAATACTGGTCTGATTTTATGAAGACGATCAAACCCCGAAGCCCCAGAAGGCGCTTGAGTAGTGTTATCATTGAAATGCAGGTACTGGCAATTTTTTTTGAAATTATTTAATGTCATTGTCTCCCTAATCAGAGGAATACCCAATTCAGGTGCCCAGTACATTCGAATATTTGGCAACGGTGCCAAGCTCATTATCAGACAGATGCCTAAAAACTTTTTCAGTTCAACGACTGAAATGTTGAATGGTCGTGAGGTAGTTTTTTGAAGACTAAATTTATGCATTTGTTCTACAATATGCCCTAGAAGTTCATCATCAAAAAACCATGAAAAAAATTGATAGGGAGTTTCGAATTCGATAATAGGTAATTGTAAATCTATGTTTCCAGAAAATGGAGGAAATATTGGTTGAAAAGTTTTTTTTTTCCATATGAACTTCCTTTTCTTCCTTTTGATGACAGATACAGAGCCCTGGTTTTTAGTTCTATTGGCTAAAGGGATGGAAATTGAGGACCGTCTTGAATTGCGTGATTGCCTGGGGTCATCTAAAGTAGACTCTGAAAATGCACCTGATGTACTGGGCTGAGAAGTAGATCCACGAACATCCACGGTAGCTGGAGACAAACTTTGTGATATTTCTATGTCGCTAGTTGATTCCGCAAAGAGATTGAGGGTAGACTGGATATTGTTGATGTCATCGTCGCTTTCAGCTTCCGAATGATCTTCCTCATCCTCACTACCTGAGGGTATATCGAGATAATCCTGAATTTCATTGTCGCGTAATAATCGGTTCGACATAATCTGTAAAAAACAAGGAATTCGTTAGTACAGTTATGGTATGTATACATATGAAAAAGATAACCTAAAGCTCACTGTACCATATGTGGCACATCCATAAAAATACAATTCTAGAATGCAATTAATAAATAAATGAAAAAAACTAGCTTACCTCTACAAAATTAACACTTTTCACGTTACACAATATTTTTATCCGGTTCAAAATCCTTCAATTAATATTTTTTTGTAATTTTTGAATTTGCACCAACAAGAAACGTTAAATGATTGTCTCAAATTTCACACTTTGCCGTCGCTTTCGAAAAAGTAATGACATCTATGAAAAATGTCTCGCATCATATCTTTACTACCTTAGTAGTGTACCTATAAAAATCACACAGATGTCACTATGAGTATTGTATAAATCTATAGGAAGCATAATAGTGGTTGTCCCGTATATGGCACTGGGTGCCTTGTAGGGTTAAAGGTTTATCATGTTTTAATTTATCATAAACTTCTGAAAAGGACTGTTGTTGTGCAATTTTGATAAAACTCTAGTCGAATAATCCAATTCATCAACCGAAAGACAACCATTAAGGCGCTGTGACTTTATCCGTGTGCGACAATTTTTAATAAAGGGCATAATGTACGCTGTCACACGCCACATACGGTTAAAACATGAAAAAAGTTCAAATGGAAAGGAAATTGGATTAATTTGACTAGTTAAAACTGTCTTAACGGATTTTAGTTCAGGTAATTCTTCATAGTTAATGTCAAATTCATTACCATTACGTACCCATTCTACGTCGGGAAGACGTAAAAATGGAGGGCCGTGCCACCACATATCACACGACGTAAGTATATCTAAGTGAACACCGCGCGATAACAAATCAGCCGGGTTTTGTTTACCAGCGACGTGAGACCATGGTTTGTCACCTGTAAGTTCATTTATTTCAACTATGCGATTTTGAACAAATGGTTTTAATAAACTAGGTGACATCTTGACCCAACCTAACACTATAGTCGAGTCTGACCAGAAATACACCTTGTCGAGCCTTAATCTTAATGAATTGATAATTTTTGCATATAATCTTGCAGCCAATACAGCGCCGCATAGTTCTAAGCGCGGTATGCTAACCGGTTTCACGGGAGCGACTTTACTCTTCGCACACAACAAATTTACTGTTATCAGTATATCTGTATAACTACGCAGGTACGCACAAGCGCCGTAGGCACCTTGTGAGGCGTCACAAAAAATGTGTAATTCGCGTGTCTGAGTATCCTCACCTATAACGTAATGTGGAATGCGTAAAATATGTAAATAGTTTAATTTTTCAATAAATAAATTCCAATCTGATAAGATTGATTTAGGAACAGGATCATCCCAACCTATTTTAGATAACCATAATTTTTGTAGAATGATTTTAGCGATAATAATAGTTGGGGTAAGCAGACCCAACGGATCGTATATTTGTGCAATAATTGAAAGAATATTACGTTTAGTTACATTAATTCGACTATGATTATATTTAGAACTAAAATGTAATTCATCTGACATGTAAAACCACCCTAATCCTAGGGTTTTAGTATGGCAGTTATCCTCTAACGACAATTCCTTTGATGGATGTAGCGAGTTTGTTTGTGAAGTCGGAAAATTGAATAACCATTTCCTCAAAGGAAAGCAACCAGATCTTAATACATTCGACACTTTGCTGCATATATCCATCAAAGTCTGTTTGTCATCATGGCCTGTAATAAGGTCATCAACAAAAAAAACATTATTAATAACCTGAGCGATGACGTCATCATTACATTCCAATGCAAGTTGCTTTAAACATCGACCACTCAAATAAGGCGCGGATGCCGTCCCATACGTCACTGTATTAAGTTGGTACATACCGAGGGGTTCAGATGGGTTCTCCCTCCAAAGAATTAATTGTAAATTTCTCTGATCGGACTGAACTTCAATCTGACGAAAAAACTTCTCGATATCCGCGCTTGCAACATATTTAAATTGTCGAAATCGAAGCAAAATAGAAAAGATATCATCTGTAAAGCAGGTCCGACATGTTGTATATCATTCAACGATTCGCCCGACGGAGATTTAACACTCGCATCAAAAACGACCCTAAGTTTAGTGGTCGAGTTATGTTCTTTGTAAACGCCATGATGTGGTATGAAATAGCACGGGAATGAATAGTTATTAATGCGACTCATATGACCTAATTTTAAATACTCTCATAAAATCTATATACATTTGTCTATAGGACGGTGCGCAACGAAGAAGTTTACTCTCAAGCGCATAAAACCTGTTCTCGGCTATCGTAAACGTGTCGTGAAGCGCATCAGCGGATTTACACAACGGAATACGTACAGAAAAACGGCCTTTATTGTTGCGCAAAGTAGGATGTTTAAATAAATTTTCGCATGCACGTTCACCTTTAGTGAGGTGTTTATAATTTGAACTTATCTCTTCTAGCTCCCAAAAACGTTTGATTTCTTTATCTAATTGTAAAGTATGAGTAAAGTTACATTGAATTTGTTTTACATGCGAAGCCCTTCTCTGCATTGATCCCGATATTATCCAACCTAATTGTGTGTTTTGTAAGTAAGGGCCGTTAGGTAAGCGAATTAAACCTTCATTTAGCAATTCCCAGAACTTATCTGCGCCTATTAATAAGTGTATTTCGTTAGGTAAATAAAATTCTGGGTCTGCGAGTTCTATATTGTCGGGTATTTCTATTTTGTGATTAACACCCAATGAAGGTAACTGCGATGTAATGCGTGATAAAACAAGACAGTTAAAGCACGGTACTAATATAATACAGTAGTGTAACTCGGCCGCATGATAGAAATAAATGCCTACAGCCGCGCGGTACGTAAACATGCGTTAGGGCTGCCCGTCTCCAGCATTTTAATTATATTTGCCTACTTTCTGTTTCTATTTAGATTTGTGATTGTAAATATCCTTTTTATATAAATAAATGAAATACTTTGTATATTGAATAGGAAGTGTTCAATAAAAATGCGTGGTGTTTTTTGATTGGTAGATTTAATTATTTTATTTTCTTTCTGCATTGGAGGAGTTTTTAGTAGTATATGTTGTTATAGTAGCAGCAGAAACACTTTGTGAAAATTTCGAAAACTATCTAATGACACACAGACGGTAAAAAAATTTTTCTAGTATTATTCATACACACAGATAATAAACAAATATTATTAAAAATAAAATACCACGTCTTTACTTTGAATTATGCAAAGTAACAAAGCACACATGCACCGAAGTTTTAACACAAGCGTAAGTAGGTAGGTACCTACCATATCATGATTCATTCAGAACCTCATATAACTACCTATTTCACTCGTCTCAATAACTTTCCGTTACTCTATTCGCTTTATTAATTAATCAATTATAATACAGTACTCCAACTTCATACAAACGGACGAAACGCGAGCTATACCTACGCGCCTCGATCTCGGGGTGCGCTCGGGGCGCAGACAGTCACGGCTGTACCGCAGTGTCGAACGGACGGTGTGTTGTTTTTTAACAATAACCGCGCGATTTTTTTTCTCTAAAAATCAGTTAATATGACGAGTAGGAAATATTGTGCTGTTTTTGGTTGTATGAATTCGTCAATAACGCATCCAGACATAAGGTTTTTTTAAATTACCTGGAAACTCTGAAAGGTAAGACTATAAAATAATTTTACTTACTAGTAGGTAGGTACATAATGTGTGTCTTTTTTATGGATAAGTATTTCCTTTTATCTTACGAAAAAAAAGGTGTTTGGATTAATTAATAAAGCGAATAGAGTAACGGAAAGTTATTGAGACGAGTGAAATAGGTAGTTATACGAGGTTCTGAATGAATCATGATACGGTAGGTACCTACCTACTTACGCTTGTGTTAAAACCTCGGTGCATGTGTGTTTTGTTACTTTGCATAATTCAAAGTAAAGACGTGGTATTTTATTTTTAATAATATTTGTTTTTTATCTGTGTGTATGAATAATACTAGAAAAATTTTTTTACCGTCTGTGTGTCATTAGATAGTTTTCGAAATTTTCACAAAGTGTTTCTGCTGCTACTATAACAACATATACCACTAAAAACTCCTCCAATGCAGAAAGAAAATAAAATAATTAAATCTACCAATCTAAAAACAACACGCATTTTTATTGAACACTTCCTATTCAATATACAAAGTATTTCATTTATTTATATAAAAAGGATATTTACAATCACAAATCTAAATAGAAACAGAAAGTAGGCAAATATAATTAAAATGCTGGAGACGGGCAGCCCTAACGCATATTTACGTACCGCGCGGCTGTAGGCATTTATTTCTATCATGCGGCCGAGTTACACTACTGTATTATAATAGTACCGTGGTATGACCGTTGCGTAAACAGTTACAACAAAGCTTCTTCTCGTTAATATGTTTTAATTTGTCCTTGAGAGATAAGCTAAGGAAACGACCACATGAATAAATAGGATAATTTGAATTGCACATATTGCATTTGTAA
Organism: Arctia plantaginis; assembly: GCA_902825455.1. Lineage (NCBI taxonomy): Eukaryota > Metazoa > Arthropoda > Insecta > Lepidoptera > Erebidae > Arctia > Arctia plantaginis. The sequence continues at coordinate 160,705 of CADEBD010000381.1, read as the reverse complement.
CGCTGAGAGTTAGACGATCTACTACTTGTGATTGTTTTTGTTGAGTGGTGCTAAGATGACTGTGTGATTTTTTTATGTTTGTGTTTACTGGACTATCCGATTGCTTGTTTTGAGGTTTAACAGTTTCGAGGAAATCGGCTCTGTTCCTCAAGAATGACAATAAATCAGTGAGCACTATTTTTCTATCCGAGGATGCATTCGTGACTGAACCCTTGTGGAGTTCCCATTCTCGCTCGGTAGAAGAATCTAGTTTTGTAGCTACTATGTATATTATTAATGTATCCCATGAGTCGGTGGGCTCGCCCAAAGTTTTCAGTGCACGAATGTTCCTTAAAACAGTGTCAACCAGCTTACGTATTTGTGACGATGCTTCTTTACTCATAGATTGAATGGTGAATAATGCCTTGAGGTGATTGTGAACTAATAGACGGTTATTATTGTATCTATTTTGTAGAAGGTCCCAAGCTGTTAGATAGTTCTCAGAAGAGAATTCTAAGGCTTTTATAACGTGAAGTGCGTTACCTGTTAGAACTGAACGTAAATAATGAAACTTTTGAACATTATCGAGACTATTACTATTGTGGATGAGAGATTAATATATGTCGAGGAACTCGAGCCACTGGTCATAAGTACCGTCGAAACTTGGTAAAGAGATTGTAGATAGTTTAATCGTGTTAGGAGTACAATTTTGAACACTTTTCGTTGAAGCTTCTACCTTTAAAATACATTTACATTTGGCCACGATAGCATAGTACTGGTTCTCAAAAAATTCCCTTTCTTCTAATTCTTTGTTTACTTGAGTACCTTCGACCATCAAATCTAAATCGTCTTGGATTTTAGAGAACTGATCGAATAACACTGAGGATCTCTGAAAACGTTCTTGTAAGTCAGCCTTTTGAGTTTCGCTAATTTGTGAAATATCTAATGAATTAACATATTTAGAAAATAACGTAAATTTGCCCTTAACAACACCCCGTTTTTTAACGAATTCCCGTATAATATCGTCGCTACCTTCAAGATCTACGATTGATTGCCTTTTTTTCGTCATATTGGTGGTTGTGAGTGGTGAAAATCAAGGTACTTGCAATTCTGGTGAATTTGAATCTGCACAAGATAACGGCAAGGTAGAATGACACCAGTAGATGGGACCGGTAGAACAAACTGGAATGTATACAGGGTAACGATGTTAGCACACACTGAACACAGAGGATTTGGGAAGGAGAATTGAAAGGCTTGACGTGCTGCTGGTTGTTGGCGTTGCTACTCACGATGATCCGGCTCGAAGGACCAAACTTTATGTCAATTGTGTATGTTCTTCTGGTGAATATTTAGGTCGGTAGGGCTTTCTTCAATTAATTCCTTTATTTTAATACATTAAATAAATGCATATATTTAAGGTAAGTTGTTAGCGCCAACTGGCGGTGGCCATAGAATCTATTGGCGCCAATACATATGTGCGGGTGGCTTGTGAAAACAAAATGGCGGCGCGCTGCGCGGTATAAAGTCACTAGCTTGCCGGCAAGGCACGATTTAACACTCAACGGACAATGCGGTAGCGTGATCCGAATACACTTGAACGCGGCGCGTGTTATTCCAATATTTTTGGTTTTTAAAGTTTATACAACACAGAACAAAATAACGTGCGGTGTGCTTCGCGTCTCGAGCGTCACCGAACTGTTTTCTTTTAGCGGCGTGCATGCGGGATGTCGATATATGATCAAGGGATTGATAGGTGTCGACAGCCTCACCTAGCGGGAATTTAAACTAAAACTTAAAGAGTTCCTGTCGCTATGGACAGGTGGCGTTACCATAAGTAGTACAGACAAAATTCATATGGTAAGTGTTCTCGTTATAAGTGTGATCTATATTTATAAGTGATCGTTGACATTTCAAAAAGTAACGAACCAAATACAATCAAAAGAGCGGTACTTCCTTTTCAATCTTCAATCCCCTCAGTTCCTCCCCAAGGTCCTAGATGGCGCTAGACGTTCTCAACAAGCCGAATGTTAGGTTCAGGATTCCAACGGCTTGCGTGCATGAGGACATGCACCAGGTCAGGATAGACGAATGTAAGGTTTCATAAATTATATCAAACGATTATTAGTATTTGTTCTTAAAAATCGATTTGATTCGTTTAACTGGCAACACTTCGGTTTTCTTGAGAAATGTGATGGCTGTTAAGCCACTTTTCGGGAAGCTAGCATCAAAGACGGACATCTTGGTAAGTACGCATTTAATTTTGTACGAAAGAAGAAAATACTTGTTCTGTTTGACTATTTATTTTGTCCATTGAAATATGCAGGAAGCCAAGTGACTCTTGATTAAATGCTCATTGAAGGTAATATTGGAACCATTGCTTAGTCTAAGACGCAATGTCAACTATTTATTGTGAGGGTAATATTGAAATATATATTTGTAAGAGAAGGATCGGTCATAATTAAAAAGAAGTTCTTTTAAAACTTGATAATATTTTATTCAATCAAACACAGAACCAGCAAATCACAGGACTAATAACAATTTGATATTAATTAGTCATTAAACTAGACTATATTATAAATTAACACTTCGATAAATAAGCCTTAAATAATCGGGTATAATTAGTCCAGAAACCAAATTATAACCCGGAATAATAATTAATTCGTTTTCACGAATTAATCATCCGAAGTGTCTAGGTTAAGCTAGCAGCGAGGTACAGCTAGTGCACCGAGCCACGCCAGAGCCAAGACTGCCTTCAAAATGATCGTTACAAGTCTTTTATACCGGCAAATCTAGTAGTGGGGAGAGTGGGGGGCATCGAATGACGCGCTCGGTGGCGTGATCGGTGCACGTGTTGTTTACAGTTTCGCTCAGGCGGCGCGCGGGCGCCGACATATTTATAATTCTGTCTTATTGTTGTTTTACTACAATAGATTTTCTCAATTCAACCGTATGAGACGTGCATGCGCATACTTACTATGTTTTATTTATAATACGCGCAACAAAACCTACAGGCGTAGTGGAATACTCACGTTGGAGGAACTAAGATAATCAGAGTCAGTTTTAGTCAAATACAGTCAAACGGAATCATTTCCAAAATATTAATTATTATAAAATATTAAATAAAATAAAATATTAATTAACAATAGCTACTTAAACAACAAAAACTATTTGTCAAAACTTAATTTGTTTATTGAAAATCATAACATCGTTCATGTAGGTGGCCGCATATGTAACTCTGTGTGTTTTACATTTGACAAAAAACATCCTATATACTCTCCAGTAAACATTTGTTTACCATTTTGTTATTTCGCTTTCATCATAAAAAAATGTTACATGTGGGACCCCAGAATTCTTTTGAATTTGAAAGAAACATGGTAGCCACTAAGAGGTAGAAATCTAGCACGAAAAACAGTTCATGAATGTGTCACTTGTACTCGCTTTAAGGGGTAAAATATTTACCCCACTCATGGGTGACTTACCTTCAGAAAAAAACACTGCTAGTTTTCCTTTCTATAATTGTGGTGTCGACTACGCTGGCCCCGTGTACATAGCCGTAGAGGTAGGGGGCTAAGACGTTGAATGCCTACATTTGTTTATTTATATGTTTTGCTACACGCGCTGTACATTTGGAATTGGTGTCCGATTTAACTTCCGAAGCTTATTTATTGGCACTTAAGCGTTTCATATCACGTCGCGGAAAACTACAACATCATTTTTCTCCGACAAGAAAGAATTTTAGGAATGATTTTCAAACATTTTTGAAAACATGTTCTTTAGATATTGTAGAATACGCTAATAGTGAAAATATTCAGTTTAAATTGATTCCTCCGTATGCCCCTCATTTTGGTGGTTTATGGGAGGCTGGCTTTAAATCTTCTAAACACTGTCTTATGAGAGTTATAGGTAATGCACATCTGACATACGAAGAGTTTAACACATTACTTAAAGTACATTACAGTATGCTTAACTCTCGTCCTTTAACACTCATGTCTACTGATCCAAATGATCTCCTTCCTTTAAGTCCTGCTCACTTCCTCATAGGCCATCCGATTACTTCTCCATTAAATGATCACCCAAAAATAGCTGAAGATGACCTGCGCAGACTTCCTCGCTATCAACGAGTTGAACAGATTCGACATCATTTTTGGAAGAGGTGGAGCATAGAATTTATATCAGAAATGCAAATTCGAAGTAACTGGACTCACAAACGCAGGGACTTACAGCAAGATACACTAGTCATCATCAAAGAGGATTATACGCCACCGATAAAGTGGCAACTTGGACGCGTTGTAACAACTTATCCAGGCAAGGATGGTGTTTCCAGGGTGGCAGATGTACGCACAGAGAAGGGCATTGTGAGGCGAGCATTCTCAAAACTCTGTCCTTTGTTGCCGTTGGAAGCTGCTTCTTCCAAGGCCGGGGGCATGTCTACGCACCAATCAACGCCCGTTTAAATGACGTGATATGTGTTCCGCCAACGAGAGTGTGGCCACTCTGGCCATATATAAAACGTTTTCTTATGTACCGTATATATACTTTGTAACAAGCGCACGTTAATCATGTTTGCATTGTACTTATGTATTTTCTAAATCAATTATACAAGTTCAAGAAAAACAGTCTTACGTCTTTTTTTATCCACGCACCCAACGTAACAAGCTATCGAACGAACATATAGGTATATGAAAACGCAATAACAAAGAGGTTTCTGATTCAGTGAAAAACTAGCAATTGAATATACTCTCCAAAACATATTTCAACTATATATCCAAAGACTAAAGTACAAATTTACAAGGAAACATACAGAGAAATAGGCTTTTAGTATTAAGTATGAATCCTTTGAAACATCTACCTTGGAAATTCTTTCGTTAAACTCTTATAAATAATGAAACAATAGAATCGTTTGTTGTAAATTTATTCATCTACATAAAATGTGCTTCCTGTTTATCACAAAATCTCATGTAATAACTTCAAGTTTATCTCATGAATTATAGTTAAAACTTTAAACTGTAATTCATGAGATAATGATGTATGATGTTTGTTTCTTTAAACTTTAAGGAAACAAACATCATCGCCGTTATAGAAAAGGGGGGTGTCAAGATATCGTTTTACATTTATGTAAGGGAGTTGTGGAAAGGATAGGGAATATGATCTTTGTGTAAGTGAAAGGAAACGTATTGTTACATCCCTAATTTTGATGATATTGCATAGGAATGTGATACAATATTGCTGACTTGCAATAATAGCAAAATGACGTAAATTTAACATTGCAGATCAGCAATAAATACATTATAAATACCAATACTTTTCTTAAATTAGTTAGTTATTATTCTCTAGTGCTGATATAATTTGTGGTCTCTGACTACTCCCCAACCTTGGTTGGTTTTCAGCAAGGAATTCTAGAGCAATAATATACTCCGGGTCTATTCTGCCCTTCGCTGGGGCCAATAAAAACGCGTATAATCCGTGTTAAGTGGTGTTATATAAGTTTGTGTCTATATTAAGTTGCCAAAAGTTGTGTAGAGTTATAAAATAAATAATTGTGATAGTCAGTGGTGTTTTTTTTTAAAGTGCCGGACTGTCTAATCTAATATTTGGTGTCAGAAGAAAGGGGATTTTTGAAGTCCCTCTGGTCGCCTACTCCTGACGACGACCTGCTCGAAACACAACCTGGCCTTAACCAGTTCCTGAACTAAGTTGGCCACCTGCTGTCTCCGCCGTCTCTCTGACGCTCCCTGAGGCCGCCGCCGACTCCGGACATCGCAGACAACGTGTCATTGAACTCCACTGTGCCCGAGGGGCCATTGCCCGGCACCGAGTTCATAATCACACGAGTACAAGACACACGTTACACCGACCCGTACCTATTGCAAAATCTGCAACGCTGCACATTGCGTCACCGCTGTGTCACCACTCCGATTTCCGCTGCATCCATGACATCGTTCTACATACTGCTATTATTGTGAGTGTTTACTCGTTTATATTAATTTATTTTTTATCACTGACATATTTTTGCTAATTTCAGTCTTAATTTTTGCTCCCTTTTTATATAAAAATGGTTAACGAAAGTGGTAAACTTGAAAAGAAAAACGCTCAGTCGTGTTCAAGTATAGACAGCGTAGGATCAGAGGAATTAAATTTTTCAATTTTGACTAAGTTTATAAAACCTTTCGATGGTGATAGAAACAGGCTAACAGCCTTTATTAGAAACTGCGAAAACGCATTAAACTTGGCCACCGCATCGCAACATAACATTATCTTTCAATATATAATTTCACAATTAGAAGGTAAAGCAGAGTCCACCTGCTCTTTAAAAATTTTTGAGAATTGGTCTGAGTTGAAACAGTTTTAAAAACTGTTCAGTCTTAAAATCAACTTTCGGGGAAACCAAGCATAGAGATCATTTATTATTAGACTTACAAAATTGTAAACAAAAGTCTAATGAAACGGTTACACAATATCGCCTACGATTGGAGACATATTGTATATTAAAAAATTAAAAAAAATTGTTTTAAGTTCTTGTAATGCTAATGTGATGTCTATGTGTGTTTATGTTCATATAAATGAATAAACTAACTGGTGCGGCACCACAAATTCTAACAAAACTAATAATCTCGGGCGCCAGGTGCCTTAACCTTAAATGAACACAGACAACTAATAACAAATACATTAAATACCTCGAACAGTTCGGTCAGCGCTTAGACCTTTAATCTAGGGTTGGGGGGCAGCTATTAAATAAAGAGATGTTATAAGCTTAAGTGGCAGTTTATTATCCCGTAGTGTCTGTAGAGTACATGGTATATTATAGGTCAAATTACAAATGTAATTCTTATACTCAAATTAGTACTGTCATTAATGCAATCTGTTTACCTTGCTAATACAAATTAGAAGTAAAATATCTTTAATAAGTCACATAAAGACTGTTCAATAAATAAAGAAACTAAAGGTAGTTATCATAACGACCTACTCCCATAATAATAGTAACACCCCTTAGAGCCTACAGTATCCGTTATGACAACGCCAACAAAATTAATACAACAAAAGACATACCAATGACTCCTGCACTGTCTGTTTGAAACTATGGTATAATTAACTCTTATAAAGCTCACTGCTGATCTCCACGTGGTTCGTCGAGGCGGGGTAAGTAATCAAAGCTTCCTGGTTCCGGTCTCAAGCGAATCCTGATAATGGGCTACAGTCAGAGGACTTTTCCTGCCATTAGAGGTACTTAGGAAAGGAAATTCACTCTCCGAAGCAAACTAAATCCTTGGATCAGGCAGGTGGTGAGGTAAAAACTAATTGTAACGTAAGGACATTACAATCTAATAAACCAAACCTAAAACCAGAAATAAAAACTGGGATAAAAAACCCTGTTTGACACTGCAACAAACGAAAATTTTAGGTTAATTCCCTATCTCCAAAGATAAAGTCTAAGTTTGGTAAGATACAATGATTTACTCAGCAGGGTTCCAAAACGTCTCACAAATAAATCAGAGGCATTACTAATAATTCCTGTAACCAAATAAACAAAGACTTAGAACACTAGTCTCGTTAAGCTAAGTACGGAAAACGTGTCAAATCAAAACTTACCAAAAGGGTAAAATAACATTTCCAATAAACAATTTGTTTTCTTAACAAGACTGGCCAACAATAAAAGGTGATTTAACCCTCTGATTACAACAAAAGGAACTGATTTCATTTCCATCTTTCAAAAATTACAAACATGTCTCTCAAGTTGACTTCGACCTCGCCAAATGCTAGAGTGCCAAAATAGTGTGGCCAGAGCAATAGAATAGAATAGAATAGAATAATCTTTATTGTACACCAATTCAGGATATTATACATACAATAGTATTCAAGGTTAATGACCATGTACAAATGGCGGCCTTATCGCTAAAAAGCAATATCTTACAGGCAACCTTTGGATGGACAAATAGACTGTAAATAGGTAATTTCATGGGCAGATTTGGTGAGAAAAAGTGTAAAGGAAACTAAAAACAAAAAGAATAATATTTATACAGCACAACAGCATTCCTTTGACAATTACAAAACAAAGTAGTGTCAATTGTATACAGCAGTCAGTCCCAGCAATACCTACTTATATAAATACAAGTAAATACTAACTATAAGGATTATATAATACATAAACAAATACATAAACTCTACCATTCATTTGCAGAGGAATACAGCAGATAGGATATGTTATGTAAATAATAAATTAAAATGACAGGTAGTGTTCTTTGACCATTTTTTTAAAGGTAGGTAAAGTTTTTGCACGTTTTATAGGCATTGGCAAAGCATTCCATAGTCGGACAGCCTGTACAGTAAACGACTTATCGTAAAACGTGGTACAGTGAGATGGTACTGCCAGTTCCAGAGATTCAGATGACCTCAGGGTCCTCGAATGTGTGTCACCAAGGAAAACAAATCGTTCCTTTAAATAAGTTGGAGTAAACGGATGAAATATAATACTATAAAGAAAGGAAAGAATATGAGCATTCCGTCGAAGGCGAATTGGGAGCCACTTAAGCTGATTGCGATATTCAGATACATGATAATATTTGCGCAATCCAAATATAAATCTTATACAAAAGTTTTGAAGGCGCTCAAGTTTATCTAGTTGCTCCTCCGTGATATCGAGATAACTGACATCAGCATAGTCGAGTATAGGAAGGAGGAGGGATTGTGCAAGCGCAATTTTAGTTGCCGTTGGGAGAAAATTGCGTAGTCTTCGCAAGGATCCCGCCGATGCAAACAGTTTTCGACTGACCTCTCGCAATTGGGGGCCCCAGGATAAGGTATTATCAATGTAAATCCCTAGATTTTTAACACAAGTACTCATTGGTAGTGCAGTACCGTTGAACATTATATTCGGTAATTGTGACCAGTCTATTCTTGATACCATCCCGGGACTGCCCACAACAATAAGTTGGGTCTTAGACGGATTCACTACAACTCCATAGTCATTGCTCCAGTCACACACGCGCGCCAGGTCTACACTAATAGTTGAAAAGGCTTCAGATAATTGATGTAACGGTGCTTGTGTATATATTTGAAAATCATCTGCATAAAGGTGGTAGGATGAGGCTAATGACTTAGTGATAGATTTTATAAATATAGTGAAAAGTAGAGGAGATAAAACGCCACCCTGTGGGACGCCAGCAGACGTTTTACACCAAGATGAAAAAGATTCTTCAAGGCGCACACGCTGCCTTCGACCAAACAGGTAACTTTGAAACCAATCAGTTACTGTTGGAGATATGTTAATAGAGCGCAATATGGCCAGCAAGATGTGGAAATCTACACTATTAAAAGCATTGCTAAAGTCCAGTAAGGAAAGAACTGTGAGTTTTTTATTTTCCATTCCAAGCCTGATGTCGTCAGTAACATTGATCAACGCACTTGCCGTACTATGACCCGCACGAAAACCTGACTGGAGAGGACTTAGGAGTTGGTTTTTATTAAGGAATGAATTTAACTGGATGTGAACAAGACGTTCAAGGACTTTTGAAAGGAAGGGCAATATGGAAATGGGGCGATACTCGGAGAAGGATGCGGGATTCTTCTTTTTAGGTAGTGGGATAAGTAGTGCTTCTTTCCATGCCTCCGGAAAAGTACTGGCAAAAAGGGAGTAATTTAGGATATGGCATATTGTAGGTAATAGTTCATCAAGAATTGGTTAGATCATGTTACGGCTTATGCAATCGTTACCAACAGCATTGGAATTTATGGACATAATACACTCTTTAACACCACAAGCAGTTAATTTATTAAAACAGAACGGTGGGTAATTAGGAGCTGGAAGCGTGGAAAGATATTGTAAGGTATTTGCCTTACTGGTCTGGTTAAATTGAACCGAAGAAGAGAAATGTTGATTTAGCAACTCGATGTCGATTTGGTTGGAATCAGAATGTGAATATGACTTACCAACTCCCAATTTTTTGAGAAACTTCCAAATTTTTGCCGGGTCTCCGTTCTCGACCGAATTGTGAATGTATTGGCGTTGTGATTTCCTACAAGCCTTACTGCAGAGATTTCGGATGGTAATATATTTTTCTCGGTTTATAGGTGTTGGCCGAGATTTAAACTTACTTTTGGCTACAGCTTTTTTAGCTATTAAAGCTTTTATATCGTCTGTTAGCCAAGGTGAGGGTAAATGTTTAAGCCTGACAGCCCTGACCGGCGCATGTATATCGTAAAGGCTGGTTAGCTTAGCATTAAATAAATTGATTTTTTCATCGATGGAATTCATTTCTACCAGCAAACTCCAATCGATTCCAGCAGCATCTCGTCGGAGTGTTTCGAGATTCATGTCACTAAAATTGCGCTGCATAAGGATTTTGGGTTTAGGTTTGGGAGGGCGTAGTTTATACGAAAGGAATATCAGGTCATGGTAGGAAAATTCATCAGCTGAGCACTGTCCATGCTTAGCTACTGCATTTAACGAGGAAACGAGTATAAGATCTAGAAGGGACGGAGTAGAATTAGGAAAGTGGTGAGTAGAATTCAAAGGGAGAATAGACATATTATAAGACTCGACTGTACTGGTAAGGGAGGAAGAGCGATGATCATTTTTTATCAGACATGTGTTAAAATCTCCCATGATGATACAGTGATGGTAAGTGGGTGTAAAACAATCTAATAATGATTCAAATGAGGGCAGAAAATTTATACGAGAGGAGGGAGAATAGTACACACCGAGTAGTAATTTGATGTGAAAGAGCTCCAATTCTAAGAACAGATGCTCACCTGCGTTTGGTGGTGGTGGTTGCGGTGACAAATCTATGATACGATGAGGAATATTATGACGTAGGTATATGGCAACACCTCCACCCACACCATTCGCCCGATCATTTCTTATCAATTGGAAGCCAGGAAGGGAATAAGACGTAGAGGGAAGACATGGTTTTAACCATGACTCCGAAATAAGGATTGCATGAATACTTTTACAGTCAAAGGTAGTCAGCATCTCTGGGAAATGGGCCGGAATACTCTGTGCATTAATGTGGACTACATTAAAGTTCCTGAGAACATCCGAAAAATGTGCCTGTATTGTGTCAGAAAGTGAAGGTATACTCACGAAGCTTCCATTGTGACTGCTGGCTGATTGAAAACTATCGTCATCACTACTGTTGCTTGAGCTTATCATCGTAGCTGCTGCAAATCTATCGATTTATGTATATATATTTCCACAAATAAATATACTTACAGGATAACGATAAATATTACAAGTCTTTTTGACTATTTTGTCCACCCGCCAGTTGTGTTAATCAGTAAAGTAAAATTTCAAAATATTTACAAATCCAAGCCTCAACATTAAGAAAGTTAAAACAAAAATAAATAAAATAAAAATTAAACATTCAAATAAAATAAACAAGATGGAGATTTATCACGCATCATGCTATACCTGGTAGTTAATTCTACTGATATGATAAATCAATCGAAAAAAAAAAAAAAAAAAAATACAAAACAAACTAAACGAGAATGTCAGTAGCAGAAAGAATAACTACCACTACTACTACTAAATACTACTAGAATAAATGTGTCACAGATCGTATTCTGTCAAACTGTCAAGTTAATCAAAACAATCTACCTTGAGTTTGTTCATTTTGAATCAATTTAGATTAGAAAAGTTGAGGTATTTCTATATTATAATAGTTTTTATACTTAACAGCTTGTACACTAAAACAAAAGACAACTTTAAATTCAGGTAGCAAGAAAACTATTAACCAAGTTAATACCTGAACGTTATGCAATAATCGAAACAAACATGCGGCATCTATTTCCTGTTTACGGCTCGGCGACTGGATTTCACCGCAGCTTTTTCGGCTGGAACTGCCTTCTGCGTGTCACAATCAAGCCGATTAAGTTCACTGAGGGAGACTATGCGATGCCGTGTTCCCTTAGGGTCGAGGACATAGATATGACCCTCACGTGTCCAGCACTTGGAGACACCAAACCGCTCACGTGCAGCCATAAAAACCTCATGTCTGGTTCTGGTTATGAATTCAGACAAAGTGACACCAGACCCCTTGAGTTTTGTTTTAGCAAACCATAATTTGTCCCGAACGGTTGTAAGTTGGAGTTTGACTAGTATAGGTCTTGGTTTCTTAGCAGCAGTAGGTCTGCCCATTCTGTGGCATCGCTTTATGTCACCTTTTGAGAAACCCTGTACGTTAAGATGGCCTGTCACAACATTCACAACCGATTGTGCCGTGTCTTCATCATTATCCTCAGGAACTCCATGCAACAACAACATTTTCCGACGAGTACGCATCTCCATGCTATCCACCTGATGAGCCAAAAACTCAATTTGACTGCGTAAGCCAGAAAAGGTGCTCATGACAAAGGCTTTGAAACCTGCGAAATCAGATGTCAGTGATGCCACAGTTGGTGTGCTGCTAGGGTTTTTGGCACTCCTCTGCAGCTCTGTTTCGAAGGCAGCCATGCGTTCTTCAATACCCGCCATGATTGTCGCAAAAGAGTCCTTCATGTTTATGTTCATTTCAATGTGCACGGTGGTTGTTGTGATTATATTTTATAAGAAGTAAATTTGAGAGGAGATAACACTTCACTGGTAGGTGTATTATATCAACATTTAAATTGTTATTTAAAAATGTTAATAACAACTACTTATATATTTAAATTAAAATAAAATGCAGACACTTAAAATATTTGTTGTTTCTGTCTTAACCACCCCTCGAATGCGACCAAAAAATGTTGCCAGAACAAGAAGTAAAAACTAAAATCGAATGTATACTTCCACAGATTAAATAATTCCATAGACCGAATCGATAACACAGTCGATCAAATTAGACTTAAAAAATCTCGACTGTGACGCCATCTCTCCGAGCCTTACTGAAACGTCAGAAACTTCAACTGTCAAACCAAAAACACATCGATAATTAACTTTTCTGTAATGGTGCGAAATGCACCGTTACATTACATACATACCTTCCCAAAAAAAAAAAAAGAAAGGACTCTTTCTTTTATGCCGAAAAGTTAATACCCAAACAGAATATACAATAAACAAAAAGATTTGAAAACATCTAAACTCCAAAATTGACTCTACAAAAACTCTACATAAGTCCCTACAAAACTCCAAAATCGAACTAAATATACAATCAAAAGCTCTACAAATAAAATCACACAAACTCACATAACAAATCCTTAAACTAAACAACCATTAGGAATTGAATATCTGACAAAGATAACAATATCCAAGGAGTGCGGTTGGACACCTTCGTCACCGACTCTAATGAAGTTATGAAACTGTACAAAATAAACCTAAGACAACAACAAAATAAAACTTCCATTAGAAATTGAATATCCAACAAAGATAACAATATCCAAAGAGTGCGGTTGGACACCTTCGTCACCGACTCTAATGGAGCTATAAAACTGTACAAAATAAACCTAAGACAACATCCATTAGGAATTGAATATCTAATAAAGATAACAATATCCAAGGAGTGCGGTTGGACACCTTCGTCACCGACTCTAATGGAGTTATAAAAAATGCTTCACCCTAAAATTGGCAAATGTGAAAAAGGTTTATATATTCGACACAACAAGGCGGTGCGAATATATAAAAACCTGTGTATTGTGATCGGCTCAACACCACCGAACTACCGGGCACAATACAACAGAAAGCAAACAAAATATTCAACACAACAAGGCGGTGTGAATATATCAAAAACCTGTGTATTGTGATCCGCTCAACACCACCGAACTACCGGGCACAATACAACAGAAGGCAAACAAAATATTCAACAGTTGGAAAAAAAGCCTGAATCCAATAACAAACAAATTATTCAACACTTGGAAAAAAGCGTGAATTCAATAACAGCAAAACACTATACACTGGGCAAAAGGGTGAATATAATACAAACAAAATATTCTTTTGATGTTGTTCTTGTTATGAGTGAAGCGAAGGATCAATAAACCAAAATGACCTAAGTAAACTTTTGAACTTTAAAACCCTAAAGTTATAATATATTGTTATGAATTCCTCACACTACATCAACATACAAACGGCCCTATCCTAGCATACATCAATTTACATACTTCCTCACACAAAGGCGAAATCTAACAAATATATCAAATTAAGACCAAATTTAATGACCAAATAGTGAAATTTTTAATACTTAATAATATCCTTAACGTGATAACGACCAATGGTGTTCTTTATAAGGTCCTGTAAAAGGTAAAAATTATCTGAAATCTTCTCTAGAATTTTACACTTAACAAACTTAGGTGCAAGCTTTGCCGAAAAATATGCTGGAGCGTTAGACTGAACAAAACTTCTTCTCCAAACAATATCACCAACATCAAAATAAATGGTTTTCCCATAATACGAGTAGTAACAAATAATAATAATAATTTTAATATATAGTAATGCGCATTATGTTTATACGCTTTTAACAAATGTGACCGAACTTTAACAAAAATATCACTAAGTGATCTAAGAGAAAGGGCACAAGAGTCCCTTTCAACAAACTCAAGTTGGTCTAAGTTACCCAAAGAATTACTAAAACGGTGTAGAGAAACATCAACAATTAATTCTCTACATAACATGAGAAAATTAAGTGTAAAATCAGTAACCAAATTCACACTGCTATTCAAAGCAAATTGAATATGAGGCAAAAATTTAGACCAAGAACAAACTTTAACAAAATCTAATCTTCTTTAACAAAACAGGAAATACAAGTCTCTACTATACCTCTTGACAGGGTTTGGAGCGTGTACAAAGTGTTATAAAATATTTTTGTAATGTTATAACCATTCATGAAATCTACAAAATGCCTAGAAGTGAATTGAGTACCATTATCACAAAAAAATATTTTTAACCAAATTTAAGAAACTGTTGACGACTATTAGAACCCAGAACAACTATTTGAACCACTATCCAATAAACCCGAAAATTTATCCCCTCCAATTGAAAATTCTAAATAAGGTCGAGAATCATTATTTTTAACAAATGAAACAGGCTAAAGAAAATATATACGCTATAAACCTATAAACGCTAAAGAATTTTTTTAAATATTCTGACCAGTCCAAAAATTCTCTTCTGCAAGTGACTTTGTCAGGCCCTTTAGTGTGACTAACCATTTTTCTCAATATCGAGACATCCCTAGTTATCTTAGAAACCGGAGCTTGATGAAACCTAATCAGTTTTTTGGCTCAGGTGAGCTTTTCTTGGCCGAATTGCACACGTCACAAAACTTTGTGATAACCCCAACTTCTGACACTTGAAACAAATCATACCAGGAATTGAAGAGCAGTTCTTAGAGGTGTGACCGGTTGACTTATACTTTAAACAAACAACGCTACTATTGTCTGACATGACAGCATTGGACTATACTTTTTCAAATTCAAAAGGCTTGGAGGAATCTTTAAGAGATTTCCAATTAACAAAAACTTCAAACCGACAAAAACTACAAAATTCCAAAGCAGCTGTCCAAATGTTAAGTTCTTCAAAGTTAGTTAAGTTTAAATTTATTTAAAAGTGATTTGTAGTGAAAAGAATAATTTTTTGTTTCTAAGTTCCACTAGTCTTGATATTAAACTTGCAATTCAAATACACTCTTCCAACTAATTTCAAAATTGCTAAGTTAATCTACTCCAACATATAAGGTTTAAAATTTACTCACAATTTATCACCGCACTCACTGTCACAATAGTTACGCCAGCTCCAAATGGCGCCCTGTAGCGTTTACTGCACCTTCTGCCAAAGTATCCTCCTCCCGTACGTCCTTCCTGCGGATGCTGCGATCCGGTACCTCCAGCTCAGTCACCCTGCTCCTGGCGCCAAGTTGTGGGGTTGCTCTGGACAGCGATCCACTGTCCAGTAATGACGTAGAGGGTACACTACACCACCGATGACTACTAAACACGTCCAGTCTTCCGGCACGTAAGGACCATGAACGAAATTTGAATTCCGTAGGTGAGAAATAATACCACTGTTAATAATAACAAGATGTGTATTTTCAGAACAGTTCGGGTTCTTGCCTTGACAACAATTCTTAAAACTATTTATGGTGCCGTAGTGAACGAAACCATATCACGATTCAGCATTACTTAACAACGCCATCTATCGGTTTCGCCGTTAAACAAAAACAAACAACAACTTATCTTTAGACTTATACGACTCTTATGTTAACTTACATTTCTATGTCTTATGTGCATTTCTTTAATTATAATAATATTTGGTGGTTTATCTGGACAGTAGGCTTGTAATGTTAATTCATATTTTAGTATCTTTTTACACAAAAAAAACTATACAATTCAAATTCAACGAAAGATAAACAAATTAAAACAAACGAAATACAAGAAAAAAAAAATGTCCATCACTTCCAACCTAACAACAAAGATGGGAACGTAAATGTGGGAGTGAGCAGCATCAATCCCAAGCAAATCTGCCGTCTAAATAATCTGTAATAGTGTAGTAAGCCTTTTCACACAGTTTTAGCATTACTAAAGACTTAAATTTGTTAATACTAAATTCATGAAATTTGCTTCATATATGTATTGAGATGCGACTGTCACGATAATAAATTTCTTTAAACTAATTTTCAATTCGTCACTAATTAGATAGGGTTATAAATTGTTTTACTCATAAATAATAGTGAAAATATGCGAATTTGCTAAGACTTAATATTTAATACATACTGTGACAGTTACCGGCAAGTGATTTTTGAATTATCATCATTCCAGAGGTATAATTTTTAAGATATATGACAGTGTTTACGTGTTCATCTCAAACGTAAGTGGTTTCAAATATTTGCTACAGTCAAAAGTTCATGCAAAAGTAACCTTAATCTAGTTCGGTGACACAACGACTTTGCGTAATTATTTTATCTTTTTCTGTCTACCTTCACTATATTTTTCGTTTTAATTCCCATCATATAACTTTCTCAATCCTTGCTTATCACATTTCATTTCGATTTATCAACTATGATGACACGTAGAGCTTTGGCTGCTCGCCTAGAGGAGTCCAAACTCCAATTGGCGTTGAGCAAGCTAAAAGAGTCTAAGCAGTTGTGTGACCAGCTGATTGCGGAAAGAGATGATAATGAGAAAGAATTACTAGGTATTAGACCTAGTAATTCTTTCTGAAAGAGATGATAATGAGAAAGAATTACTAGGTCTAATTAAAAAAAAATAAGAATGTTAAGTTAGAACTAGCCCAGATTCACGGACTGCATGGATGGCGTAGTGGTTTTAGCAGTCGCCACGCCGCTTCCTACTACGCCGAGTGTTGTGGGTTCAAACCCCACATGGGACGACACTTTGTGTGATCCACAAATTGTTGTTCTGAGTCTGGGTGTTCTTTGTGTCCGTTTCATGTGTTTGTAATGTCCCCCGCGACACAGGATATTTTCCTAATGCGGGAGTTGTCTTTTTAAAAAGAATAAAAAAAAAAAGAATTCATACACAATGCACTGAAGCCATTGCTGCCCGGGATAGGCTTCAGCTCATTGTGGATGGGTTCAGCCGGTGCAGTGCTGAGTATGAGCATGCTCTGGATCGTATAAAGCATTTAGAACGTCAATTGGATGAGTCAAACACTAAAATATTGCAGTTAGAAATGTCTATGTCAGTTAATATATTATCTATACACCTGGCTGTGGTGGCAGTGATCCTAGTAGGCTCCAAAAAAATATTATCAAGATTATATGACCCAAATAGGTTTTTAAATTTTAAACTCAAATATGTATCTCCCAATATATTTACATTAAAATCACCACACACAATTACACTTTTGTTTGATTTACATACTTTCTGTAAGACTTCGTTCATCATTTTTTCAAAACTAATATATGATGAGGATGGAGGCCTGTGTACACTCAATATAATAAGTTGCTCTAATTCCACACATGCTATTTCTGATGTCCGCTCAACAGAGAAGCCTGAAATCTCAGTACGGTTCCTATAAGTTAAATCCTTTCTAATAAAAAATAATGAACCGCCATGTACAGCATGCTCCCTACTACTACTGAACGAACTACCTAATATATGATTACTGAAGTTAAACATGAGCTGATGACTTTTTTGACAATGTTCTGTAATACAAAGAATATCAATTTTGTCATAGCTCATGAACAATTCAATTTCTAGGTGCTTACTAGACATTCCTTTAATAATTTGATGCGCTACAGTGAAAGTGTTGGTTGTACATTTCTTTTATACCATTCTGTATGGTAAATTTAAGCTAGAGGTTACCTCTTTTGTCCCTAAATCTAGTTTAAAATATGTGAATTCATAGCCAAACGCTTTGCTGGATCAATATAAGTTGCCTGTGCAACTGTTTTAATAGCCAAGTTTTTGGCTGTTATATCAATAAAATAAGATAGCGATATTGCTAACTGTCGTTTACAAAACAATTAAAAGATAACACCTATCTTTCGTCATATATAAATATTATCTAACATAATTGTTAGTGTTAATTATATGAAACTTCATTTTGTAATTTGACATGTTGTGTAACAGCATATTTAACTTATACCTAAGGTTATTTTCTTCCTCCGGCAAGCCTTTGCTATATGGCAGTGTAAATATGATTGTCTGTTTCAAATTAAATGCACATAATTTATTATAATAATGCAGCAAACTCTGCCTATCTAATTTTCCTCTATTTCCAATTAAAACTATCAAAATTGTATTATGGCTGAACTTAAGACTGGAAATTTTTGTTAATATTTGACAATAATCTAAACCAGGCATACATAAATTAGTTATTAATAAATCACTGCACATATTTCCCAGCAACTGACCCATACCCTTCCCAATCTTTTCACTGAATATTACAATTTTATTTCTTTTAAAGGTTTTTGAGTTGTTCTTTGTTATAAGAGATGTCTTTTTATTTCTATAATTTTTTCGGATAGCATTTTATTAATTTGTTGTACTAACTCCTTTTTTTGTGTATGTGGTAAAGGGTATTGTTTAACATAAATAGGAGTGGTATTCGGTTTCAACGTAATGGTCTGTGGGTCGATATTCGAACATGATAATTTATACCCCGGTAAAAAATATACATCTGATCAAATATTCTGAATCGACCTCCTTTCTTCTTTATTTAAATAAGACAATTTTATTTGTGGCAGTAAACTTTTAATTCTTGCTCCGTCAACCACTGAATCACCAAAATGAAATAGATTATAATCCTTTAATTTCCGGGTTAAAATAGCTAAGATAAATGACATTTTCTCTTGTATTTAATATTTGTATTGGTATTTTACCATTTTTGGGCATGCATATACCTCCCGCTAAATAAATACCTTTACAAAGTTCATTCGGTACAACCATACATTCCTCACTTTGATTCGTTTCAATATAAACAATTTTTTCGCAACGAGATGGGATCGTCAAATAAGTATTCTTACCCAACTTACCTAAATGTAACGGTAAACATAAAGATTGTGAATGATCTAAAATAAAAGTAATTGTATTCAATTCCAAGTCTATGTTTTTATTATATTTAGAGAGAAAATCTAACCCTACTATCCCGTGATGTACACATGTCAAGTTTCGTAGTACGTGGAATTTATGCGAGAGTTCACTACCATTAATAGAAAGGGTAATGTAAATAAAATCTTCTGTTACTAACTGTCCTCCGATACCATTTATAGTAATGGAATGATTGTTATGGATTGGAATGTTCAGCCGAGTTACCGTTTCACATTTCACGACTTATATTGTGGCGCCTGTATCTATGAGCCATCGGTAGTTATTATTTTTGACGAATATTTCTACTGAATTATTATAGTTATCACGAAAATTTTATATGTTAGCCTTGAAAAAATTCTTGTGAGTTTAAATAATTTCCCGTCTGATTTTGCTGTGGTAAAGAAGTCCTTAGTTACCTCAAACATACGGATATTATTATTATTGCCTCTTGGACGTGAATTATAATAATTGGTATATTTACCTCTATCGTGGTAGCCTCGCCCTGAATGGCGTCCTTGACCTGTCCTTACGAAACTGCGAGAATGCTCCGGTTGGTTATGGAATTGATGAGCGGGCCTCATGGCAGCATTACAACCTCTGTGACAACCACGGAACCTGCCACGACCTTGAATACGATTATTATTTTTACCTGATCGTCCTCGATACATATACATAGAGATCTCTGACTCGTGTTGAACTGTCGAAATTTCTTCGTCCTAGGCTGCTTTTATCGCATCCTTTAATGTAGAGTAATTCCTAGCTAAAAGTATAACACTTAATTTCTGATTCCGTAGACCGTCGGTGAAACGTTTTACCGCTAGTTTTTCATTAATCGGTTTTAAAACCTTGTAGGCGCTTTGGTAACCGTCGGCCTGCGAGATCGTCAAATCAGTAAATACCTGTTCTAATTTTTTACCAAAATTATCAATTGAATCGATGTACTGTTTAGTACGAACCAATTGCGAATGTAACGCAGTACTCGACTTTTTAGTGAGTAATATGTTTTTCATGTCATCGATAAGCAACTTGCAGTTATCATAAGATTGTGAAAGTCGAAGTTTCGAAGTTCTCCATGGTGCTTTGCTGTTCAACAAACCTACCCTTACAAAATTCCTCTATTTTCGAATACAGAGTTTCAATTCGAACGGACAATTCTTTGATAGAAACAACGTCACTTCCCTCTTTAATATTATCTCCTATATATGTAAATCTAATTCTTCCGAACATAAAAGATATCGTTGGTACAAATTATTTGCTTCTAATAATTTCCCACTTAAAATTTTCTCAGTTCTTTTGCTTTTACCTAGTTTAAAAAGATTATCCTTCAGTTTCGAAATATTTTCATAAATTTCTCTGAGGTCCTCTATCATTATATTAGTGTGTTAACTATTCTAAGT
Organism: Arctia plantaginis; assembly: GCA_902825455.1. Lineage (NCBI taxonomy): Eukaryota > Metazoa > Arthropoda > Insecta > Lepidoptera > Erebidae > Arctia > Arctia plantaginis. Next base: position 139,880 of record CADEBD010000381.1, on the reverse strand, counting down.
TATTTGTTTACATGTATAAATTTGGGTACACAGAATACGCATATTTATGAGCGTACACAAAATTTATTGTAAAATTATTGAATAAACAAAATTATAGTATATACGAGTAAGCAGTAGTTGGTTAATAAAAGTAAAATAAGAAGAAAACCTTATAGTTATAGTACGACACTGATCTTCACTCATCACTAATCACTAACACTCAGGGTTCGCTTTTTTTTGTTTTTTGTTCACCCTTCACATACCGTTGCCGTCATCCGGATCACAAATACCCTGTCGTCAGGGGGAAGATACAGGGATGTTGTATGATGCGCCGCTAGCGGGTACGTCTCTTTTTCAAGTCCTCGTGCAAAGCCAAATGATCTTCGAAAGGTCGCATTATACCTAGCAATATCATTCCTTACTGTTTTCTGGTGGCACCTTTTAAATATATGATACGCTCCATATAGCATAGCGATTCCCAGCATAGTCAAAATCGTAGTAAGTATAACGTTCAGCGTGGTAAGGTGAAATGCCACTTCTTTTTGAGAAGCACTGGCGTCATTATTACCACCTGATGCGGTTTGGGCGATTATGACTTCTTCTGGTTTAGATTGCTGTTTCCCCATTCTTACAAAAAAATTATGAACACCGCTCTAAACAATAGTTCGTCTCTAGAAAATTTAATTAATAATGACACTGTTGTAATGTTCCACATGATGATCGTGTTGCAGTGCAATTTTAAACACAGCGCGTAACCCGAGACGATCCTGGCAGGGTCGCCATGTACGGTTCGGACTATAAGAAATTGATGTGTCTTGAGAATACGTTTATGTTTATTGTCACAGGTTTACATTCTGACTAAATGAATACTCGTACATGGTTATATATTGGCGTGCTCTATACACCACATCAAAACTGACGGCCAACGCCACTCCCGACAGACAACCTCTTCCGACAAGGAGAGGACGCGTTCCATCGCGTCTAGCGTCGATCGTCCCTGTCGGAAGCATTATTATTATAGTAGTATTGCCGCCTGTATCAACCAGCATCTGTCACGAGTGGGTCCTGACTAATCAGACAACCTAAATTGGTTGTCTGATAAGTCAGGACCCACTCGCGACAGGTGCTGGTTGATACGGGCGGCAATAACTCTTTCGAAGAGTTTCGCCGCTTCGTCCAGCAGGCACATAGGTCGGAAAGCCGAGGGAGAATCTGCATCCCTGCCAGGTTTCTGGATAAGTACCAGCCTGCCTTCCTTCCAGCCGGAAGGGAATATGCTATTACGGAGGCAGCTGGTAAACAGCCGCCTCAGTTTATTCCCTACCGCCACCGCCACCCATCGGAAACCCATCGGGAACCCATCAGGGCCCGGGGCGGTGTTGCGAGTCGTTTTACGGTCACGCTCTTCCTCCGTCACGTCGAAGTGTCGACGGTGACGGAGAGCATTAGGGACTCCCCTGGTTCCTGGGGAAGAGGGAAATATATCTACCACTCTTCCTACAAACTCCGGGTCCAAGGTCTGTGTCAGTGGTGGGACCCACGGTCTGAGCTTGCCCAATACAATTTTGTACGGGCGCCCCCATGGGTCCCTGTCCAGTCCCTCTACGAGCTCCTTCAAGAACCGAGCCTTAGCTTCCGCGATCGCGAGGCTGATAGCCTTCGCAGCGGTGCCGTACTCCCGCCTCGCTTCGGCGATCTCCTCGGCTGAGGCTCGCCGTATTCTTCGGGTTCTCTGAAACCGGCGACGGGCTCTCGAGCATGCTGTGCGAAGCTGCTCGAATTCCGATGTCCACCAGTACACAGAACCCCTCCTGCCCCCCGGCCTGACCCGTGGCATTGACGTGTCACAGACATTAGTCATGATGCCACGGAACCAGGCCGACTGCGCTTCCGGATCGGACGAGACCCGTTCTTCCTCTTTCTCTGGCCAATCCGCGACGATGGCTGCGGCGACAAGCATATCTCCGTTCATCCGCCTGAGGGCCCATCGTCGCGGAGGGCAGCTACTGCGACGGTCTGCTCCTGCGTCCGGGCGGCGGATGGCCACATCGTAAAGGATGTGGCGGTGATCAGATAAAGTGACCACGTCCTCCGCCACCCTCCATTCTGACACTTGGTCGATGACCGAGGGAGTCGCCTACGTCAGGTCGACGATCGACTCCCCTTGCCACCGCACGCAGGTGCTGACGGAACCCCGGTTCACAATGCCCAGGTTCAGTCCTGCCGCCCACTCAATGAGTGTATCTCCTCTTGCGTTGTCCAGGCGATCTCCCCACTGTGTGGAGCGGGCGTTGAAGTCGCCCAAGACAAGTACCGGACGGGACAGAAAAGTGCAAATACAACTCCTGAGTCTCGCCTCTGAGTCTGACGCCTCGAATACGGTGAGGCCGCAATTAGGTGATACGAGTATGTAGTGTTGGTAAATAAGAACTTAACCACATTTGTTATAAGCTGGCAACAGTTTTTTCTTTCTGTGCCCTTTTTAAGCCTGTAACCGTTCTACTAAGAATACACGTTCGTTGCATTTTCTCAAAACGTTTACTTATTTCCACCTAAATATCAACATGGTAGCAGAGCGTGGTTGATTGCTACTTGTGGAAAAAAAAAAGATAAACGCAGTGATAACTAAGAAAACCGGCCGGCGTGTTTTGTACAATCATACATTTTGAGGTTAACTGGGGCGGCGTGCTCGGTCAGAAATCACATAAAAATCATAAATACGTATAGAAGATGTCGAATTCAAGTTACAATCCATTTCATATTGACAGATTAGTTGGAAGAGATAATTATGCCAGTTGGAAGTTTGCAATCCAAGCATATTTTGAACTCGACGATTTATGGAGTTGTGTCACCGGTACCAATACAGATCAAAATAAGAAAACCAAGGCGAAATCTAAGTTGATTTTATTACTGGACCCTATCATTTACGTACATGTTCAGAGTGCAACTACTTGCAAAGAAGTCTGGGAGAGTTTGGAACAGGCTTTTGATGACAGCGGGTTGTACAGGAGAGTAGCCTTGTTGAGAGATATGATTACGACTACATTGGAATCTTCTCGAAGCGTAGATGATTATGTGAATAAAATAATGTCAACCGCTCACAAGCTCAGGAATATTAAGTTTGACATCGACGATGAATGGCTTGGCACACTGATGTTAGCCGGGCTCCCTGAAGCTTATAAGCCCATGATCATGGGACTGGAGAGCTCTGGCATCAAGATAAGTGCTGATTCTATTAAATCTAAACTCTTACAGGAAGTTCAATGCTCCGATAATTCAGCATTCTTCACAAGGAAAAAGGTCATTCAAAGAAATCAACATGATTCAACAAATGTCAACAAAGGACCCCGATGTTACAATTGTAACAAGCATGGACATTTTGCTAAGAATTGTCGTGGTTCAAAAAGGAAGAATGTAGAAAATACAGAAAAAAATAAAGGTTTTGTTGCAGCTTTTTCAGCAACTTCTCAGACAATGGACCTATCGTATGTGGACTCGGGTGCCTCCATGCATATGACAAATAGAAGTGACTGGATGTATGATGTCACAAGTCCACCGATACCCACAATTACTGTTGCCAGTAAGACACCCCTACCTGTGGAAAGTACAGGAAAGGTCAATTTATTGCTAAATTGTAATAAAGTAAGTAAAATACAATGGAATGTATAAAACAAGTTTTATACATTCCTAAACTTGCTGCAAACCTCTTGTCAGTCAGTGCTATGGTGAAAAATGGCTGTATTGTAAATTTTAGAGATGAAGGTTGTGATATCTATGATAAAAATGGCAAGCTCCTGTGTTCAGCTACACTAGTAACCATTTATATTTATTAAACACACACAGAGAAGTATTTTCTAACTTGTCTTGTTCAGATAACTTAAATGATTTTGTCCTGTGGCATAGACGCATGGGACACCTGAATTTTTCAGATCTCAATAAGGTGCCGGAATGTGCCGAGGGAGTTCAGCCATTCTCAGACAAAAATAAAGTTTCTATTACATGTACTACCTGTCCCTCGGGGAAACAAACCAGATTGCCCTTTAATAACATTGGTTCAAGATCTTCACAACCACTGCAGCTGGTTCACACTGATTTATGTGGTCCAATGGAGCAAGAATCTTTGGGAGGTATGAAATATTTTATTACGTTCATAGATGATTACACAAGACGAGTTCATGTTTATTTTTTGAAAAATAAATTGAATATTCTGGAAGTTTTCAAAGATAAAAGTAATTCGTTCTGATAATGGAAAAGAATACTGCAATAGAATCAGAATCAGAATCATTTATTTGTAAACATAGGTCAATTTACAATAGAGTGTGAGATGGATGGAGAATTTGAAAACTTCTTGAACAAACATGGGATTGAGCATCAAACAAGTGCTCCGTACTCACCCCAACAGAATGAACAGAAGCAGAGCGAATGAACAGGACTCTGGTGGAAAGAGCAAAATGTATGTTGTTTGGGGCTCAGCTTGCAAAAGAGTTCTGGGCGGAAGCCCTTGCAACGGTAGCGTATATAATTAACAGATCACCAACAAAATCAATTAATGGTAAAACTCCTATGGAGATGTGGACTGGTAGGAAACCCAACTTGTCTAATTTAAAAGTATTTGGCTGTGAAGTAATGACCCAAGTTCCAAAAGAAAAACGCCAAAAATGGGACTTCAAATCCAGAAAGTTATTATTTGTTGGGTATTGTGAATCTACCAAAGGATACCGAATACTTAATCCAGATACCAATAAAATCATTAAACAGTGGAGATGTAGTATTTTTGGAAAATGTGGAAAAATATGATAATAAAATATACTTACCTCGTACATCCAACAGCAGCAGTCCAGAGATACAGCCACTCAAAGTGTTAGTGTTATATAAAAATACCAGTAATGCCATCTATTATGTTACTCAGTAGTTACTATTATACGATTGTATGACATGAATGTTCTGGAATGAAATCACTCTCGAAATCAGTCTCACAGAGAAACGTTGTTTAATTTATAGGTTATGGGCCCAGCCCAGTCTGCCCAGTCTGTCCAGTGTATTTAGCTTATATTAATTATTAGTAATTAGTAAATTTAATTAGTAATTTTAATTATTAGTAAGAAACATAGCAAAGTGTTGTGTGATTCTATATATCTTGCAATAAAAGTTTACAAGAATGACAACGAACTACCTTTTTTTTTTTTTTTTTTTTTTCACGCGGGGAATGCTTTTCGCACCATACCCTCCGTTGGGGAAACGCAGGGCGTGTGTGGGACTCCCGGAGAACCGGTCTACCCAATAAACCCCGCGGCGGCCTACCTCGGCAGTCGGGAGGAGCTCCAGGAACGCATCGGCTACTTCTGGAGTCCTCCCCTGCCGTACCTCATGTCTGAGGCACATCCCGGAGTGACCGTAGTCACCCTGGGGCAGGACGCTATCGCGCCTCTCACTGCTCTACAGAGTAAAAGGCGCAACGGCGTCCCGCCTTAGACGACACCCCCCCGGCCGCACCGGAGTGTCATCCATCTCGGGTCGTTTACAGCGGTCACATCGCCCCAAGATGTGGCCGCAGCGACCCTTAGGCAGCGATTGGGGAGTTAGCGACCTCTGCCGCGTCCCCTTCGCCGCCTCCTGCGAGCGGGATCGGCCCTCTCCCGATCCCGCTCTGCAGCCTCCTTTTGGAGCATAACGTCCTCGCAGAAGGAGACCGCGGCTGCCCATCCCTCGCCACTCGCCAGCATTGCCGCGATTAATGCTGGCGGTGACAGGTTTCGTCCGATCTGTCCGACCAAGAGTCGACGTTCGGACTCCCATGCAGGGCAGTCCTCCAGCGTGTGCTGGACGGAGTCCTGGTCGGACCCGCAATGGTGGCATTGTGCCGTGGCCTCCCGTCCAATTCGATTCAGATACTCACCGAAGCAACCGTGCCCGGTAAGCATCTGAGTCAATCGGTAGGTGACACAGTCGTTCCCCCCTACCCACGCTTCGAAGCTCGGCAGAACGGCTCCGACGGCGCGTTGGCTAGCACAGCCCTGGATTACAAGCCGTGCCTGCAACGTTCGCAAAGCCTACGTATGCGCGTTCCGCCGTAGCATTCCGGGCTCATGATCCGGCGCGGCCTCCTCACCATTCCGACCGACAGAACGGACTTGGTCATAGACCATCGCGTCCATGTCGGCCAGAATGTCGAAGGGTGGATATCGAGCCAGGACCGTCGCCGCCTCAAACGAGATGGTACGATAACCCCGTACGACCCGTATGGCCATCAACCGCTGTAGGCTTCTGAGTAGAGCCTTGCAGCGGGAGGCACCCGCCAAGTCCAGACCAGACGGGCGTCCCATAGAGGACCATGGATCGCACGACCCCCATATAGAGACGGCGAACTTCTTCCCGTGGTCCCCCGAGATTGGGCAGCAGGCGATGCAGTGCACCCGCTACCCCGCGCACTCGGGGGACTAATCGCACGAAATGCTCTTCGAAGCTCCACCGACTGTCCAGGATGAGGCCTAAGTACTTCATGTACCGGCCCACCTGGACTTCAGCGTCACCCACCCGGAGGCATGAGCTGGGTGGTTCCTGGCGCTTACGTAGGCCATGGAACCATATCGCCTCAGTTTTCTGAGGCGCCACCCTCAGACCCAGCTCATGAATCTTTCCCACGACACAAGCCACCCCATGCTCGGCGAGCCGAAGCACCTCGTCGAAGTGTGACCCTCTAGCCAGTATTAAAGTGTCATCTGCATAGCAGACAACACTAAGGCCAGAGGGCAGACTGGTGCGAAGGACCACATCGTAAGCTGGGTTCCACAACAAAGGGCCTAAAACAGAGCCTTTTTTTTTTTTTTTTTATGGTGGCTCACTCCGTGCATTTTGTACCTCATTCTACGCGTGTAGCCTGTGGGATCGTTTTACACTAAAAGCATACAGCGCCCTTCGAGTTCAATATAACAACGCGTTTAGGGTGCTGGTGGGGTTGCCACGTTTCTGTAGTGCTTCAGGGATGTTTGCAGAAGCCCGCGTTGATTGCTTTTATACAGTAATGCGTAAAAGATGTGCGTCCCTGGTACGCAGGGTGCGGGGCAGCACCAACAGCATTCTAAAAATGATCGCTAGCCGAATGGATTGCGCGATCGTGAACCGGTGTTGCAGACTCTCTGCTGGACCTGCAGCATAATGCCCATGTATGTGCCATGTTAGGTACCGGTTCATGTCATTGTGTTTCGTTGTGTTTTTATTTTTCATTTACTAACATAGTTATAAGTCAAATTGTTACTAACACTATGAGTTTTGTTACTCGATGAGAAATGAATAAATAAAAAATAAAACTGAGCAATATTCTTTTCTATCACTTTTTCCTGAAAGTTTTCCTGTTAAATCTAAATGAACTGTGTGCCAAGGGACTGGATTTTTAGGAATGGAGTGCAACTGCATTTGCTGGGCACCTGAAGGACCTTTAGAAGTTTTGCATACTACACAACAGTTAATGAACTTTTTTACGAATTAAGCCATATCAGGAAACCAATAAAACTCGTAAAGTTTGTCTAAAGTTTTGTCAAAATGTTTTATTTCATTATGAACATGGCTAATGAGGGACCAAATCAAAGAACGGGGCACAATAGGTAACCAACTAGAAACTCCTCTACGCTCTATCTTTCTATACAATATACCCTGTCTTAAATCGTACGTATGTGATATCTCCTCAGGTAATTGATTATTACGTATTTTCGATATAATTTCCGAAAGTTCTGAATCGCGTTGTTGTTCTACTTTTCATCATCATCAACAGCCTTTAATTGTCCACTGCTGGACACAAGCCTCTCCTTAGAAAGGAGGGTTTGGCCTACTATTCTACTTTTAGCCAACCTATATCTAACTCAAGAAAATTTACTTTACGGGGTTCCAAATAGCTGGTGTTTGACAAATTATATGTTTGGATAAAAAATCTGCATGAGCCATCTTTCGACCTTCTTTGTACACAATGTCAAAATCGTAAGCCTGTAATATAGCCCACCAGCGGTGAACCCTTGGAGTCAAGTCACGTTTCGAGTGGGAAGACGAAGACGAAAATGTTCGATTGCTTTTACTACGGCGAAGGTTTCTAACTCATAAGAGTGATAACGCGTCTCTGAATCTATAGTCTTTCTACTCGTACTATAATATGCTACCACATGAGGGGCATCATTATGTTTTTGGATAAGTATTGCACCATATCCTTCACTACTTGCATCGGTATGGAGTTCAATGGGCAAGGTAGGATCAAAAACTTTTAAAACTGGTTCGGATGTTAAGATATGGATTATCCTTTTATGTACTTGGTCATGCTCTGGGGTCCATCTAACATTACCCTTTCCTTTTGTTAAGGGATACAAAGGGCGAATTATTTGGGAAAAGTTAGGAACGAACTGCCTAAAATACGTAGCTAACCCTATGAGCTGCCTAACTTGGGTAACAGTTTTTGGAGTTGGGACATCAACTAAGGCTTGTATTTTTTTTTGGATTTGCTCTAATTTCCCCAGCTGAGACTATATACCCAAGGTACTCAGTTTGGATTTTCAGAAACGAGCATTTCTTCAAGTTGAACGAGAATCCTGCATTGCCCAGTGTTTCAAGTAATTTGTCTAATCGATTAAGCCCCTCATCAATATCTTTTGTAATTGAAAGTATGTCATCCATAAAAACTAAAATCTTTTCGTCGTTCATAGGCTTCAGAGCAATATTAATAGCTTCTCCGTCACGAGAGTGTTCTTCCCAGACGCGAGAAATGCGTACTGCCTGGTGCAGAAGATCCGGCCCCAAGGCGTTGCTACGCAGATACTAACGGGACATGGGGGGTTCTCCCAATACCTGCATCGCTTCAGGTGTCGGGAGAGCCCGTCATGTATCTGCGACCCAGCACAGGACGAAGACGTCCTGCACATTATTTTTGACTGCCCCGTATTCGGGGCTCAACGACACGAAGCTGAGCAACGCCTTGGAGTGAAAATCGAGAAGAAAGAAGCACACCATCTACTGGAGACAAAGGACATAAGGCCGCAATTTTTAGAATTCGCTATAAAAATTTGCAAAATAACAATAACCAGAAACCAGTGAATAAAACAAGACGTAATAAGAAACAGAGCTTACCAAAGACTCTTGTCATGCAAGAGGTTGACAGTTTTATACACTGTGGCGGTATAGATATCACAAAAAATGAAATAACAGATACCACGGTTCAATATACGTCGGTTAAAATAAAAAAATAAAAAATTAGTACGAAAATACAGAAATGCAAATTTAGAACAAACTAAATACAATAAAATAATTTCCGAATTAGAACACCATTGATAACATGAGTCGGTGAACTGTACCTACACGGCAGCGTCGCAATGTCGGCGACATCAAAACGACGCCGCCGCCGGCGCCGCCGCCGCGACGAGCCGGCGAACTTTACATTCTTATTACCTACCTACCAATCACTTCACTTGCTTTTAAAAATCTATTTATAAAGAATGCGATTTTATTCACGTGTTTATTTCGGGAATGCTCGACTAGCTTCCGACCCAGCAGTACGCGTCACTCCTTGAAAAAGTAGGTACCTTGGTTGTCTCGTAATCTTTGTACCGCCTTTACAAAAATTCGGCAGTCTGTAGGACATACACGATTGACTCCATACGTGTCCGTAAAGCAAAAGATGCGTTGTGATAGAGTTTTCCATAAATTAACATCATAGCAGGATATTCCGCGGCTGTGAAGGTCACTCACGGCATTATGGATGTTGATATCGATAACCCAATAAAATTAAAAAACTGATAATGCACTCAGTTTCACACTACACTACACACAGAACCTAATAGTGACTTTTCAAAATAAAATTAGCAGGACTCCTTACATTACGAAGTCTTGCGCACACGATAACATTAATTGTTCACACCATTGCCGTGTATTATGACGAAAGCAATAAGACTAAACAATTATTACCACAAGAAAACTTCTCTAAACAAATATGTATCTCATAAACAACAACAATATTATTATTACGGTTATTTGTCGTGAGCGCATCTACAAGGATACGGAATAGCATAAGCTCGCCGGTGGCCAAGGGCCGACTGACTGTCCTTACTGGATGAACTAATTAAAAACGCGTGTTGCATCGTGATGACGTAATAATCAACATATTTCGTTCGATTCGGGTGTAGTAAAAGCGGCAACGTGTGATTACCGCGCCGCTGATCTATACCTACAGCTGATCGCCGCCTGAGGTCAATGTATTATGACTGCATGTACACATGATGTTGCAATTTACGAAACACAAAAATGAGTCCTGTGGCTAAACTACTGGATATATTTTGTTCATATTTTGCAAATCGCCTAGAAATTAAGGGTAGAATATGTGGCTTAAGTATTTGTGAAAGGAAATGAAACTCTCTGTATAAAAAAAAAAAAAAAAAAAAAAAATATTAATAGCTTTTAGAAAAATAGAAGGGGCATTGGGTAACCCAAAATTGTCCTTTTGCGGTAACAAATGCAGTTTTTTGTGTGGAATCTTCATGAACAGGTAACTGATGAAACCCAGAAGCCATATCAATACTGCTAAAATAATGAGCACCATGAAGTTTATCAATTTATTCATCAATCAAAGGTAGAGGATAATGATTCGGTTGAGTATTACTATTCAACTCCCTATAGTTGCTTAATTTTTTCATCCACTATGTCAGATTCTTGAGGAGATAATCTATACGGTCTCCCATGCACTATTTTATGAGGATCAATTAAATCGATTTTCAACTGTCCCGTTTTAATTATAGTTGTAGGAAAATGTTCAATAAAATTGTCCGTGTATTGAGTTAATATGTTAAAAAGCTTTACTCTATCAGTTCCTGTCAGGTCAGCATTAATTGAGTCAATGTCAAATATAGGTTTGGTTTTGGTACACATATTAGATACCTTACACCGCTTGAATGTTAAACCGGTCTCCGAAATCTCAACAAGAATATCGCGCTCAAGTATATCTCTACTTAATAAAATAGCGTCGCGCAGACAATCATCTGGAACTACATGAAGCGTGACGCTAATTTCAATACTTTGGATTTTTATGTCACAATTAATTTGCTCCGTGCTACTAACGACACTGTTCCCAATACCAGTCATGTTGATAAGGTCGCGCGATCTTTGTCCATTAACAAGGGGTGAAATATTTTTCCTAACTAAACTACACTCCGAACCAGAATCAAAAATAAAAGGAAATGTCATACCACTACAATCTAGAGCACCTCTAACAATCTTCGAGCACACCTTGACTTCCTTGCTTCCGGTAGCGGCTTGTTCCTTCTTCGTATTGTCAACCCTCTGTTGAATATTTAAATATAATGCAAAAATAAATACATTATAAATAGATATTAATCGAATAGTTATAATCGATATGTTGTGTTGTCAATCCGATAGTATAATCGTTCAGCATTCACTCGCCCACTTCACTTGACCTGTGATCATGTGCTAGGCAAGACGCACTTACCTTCCTTGTGACTTATATTCAATAAACAAATAATATTCAGAAGTATCAATGTGTTTTTGGTTCTTAACCTCCTACAGGTTATGGGCCCAGTATATTTTGCTAAAAATTATTAAAGGTGTTCGTAATTTAAGCTAGTCAGGTGTTCTACCCACATCGTGAAAAAAAGGCTAAGTATTCTTTTTTTTTGAAATTGTTTATAATGGAAAACTCAAAGCTAAAGCGTAATATAAAACCGTTTAATGGCGAGAAGTATAGTGTCTGGAAATTTAGAATACGCGCGCTTTTGAGCGAAATAGATGTTATAAGTGTAATTGATGAGGAAGTACCCGCAACGCGGAGTCAAGAGTGGACCACAAAGAATTGTATTGCTAAAAGTACTATCGTTGAGTATTTAGAAGATTCTTATCTTGGTTTTGCTAAGGAAGAAATAACGGCTAAATATATTTTTAAAAATTTAGATGCCCTTTACGAACGAAAAAGTCTCGCGACACAGTTGGCTTTGAGAAAACAGTTATTGTCTCTGAAATTACACGGTGATACACCACTAATAAAACATTTTACTATTTTTGAAGATTTGATTATGGAATTATTGGCTGCCGGAGCCAAGTTAGAAGAAACTGATAAAGTGTCTCATTTATTACTTACACTTCCGGCGACATATGACGGTGTCATAACTGCGATTGAAACATTGTCAGAAGATAATTTAACACTGGGATTCGTAAAAACAAGACTCTTGGATCATGAAGTTAAACTAAAAACAGAAAGTCGTGATACGAGTATGAAAGTTTTACAGATTGTAAATAAAAACGAGATATTTAAAAGAAAAAGGAACGAAAATACATATATAACAAATAACTACCCGCATAAAAATTGTAATCAAAAGGCAAAGAGGAAGATACACTTTCTAAAATGCCATCATTGTGGACGTAAAGGACACGTTAAAAATGATTGTTTTTATTTCAAGAGAGTGAATAAGAGTAAAGTTTCCGACAGAAGCAGGACTGTTCAGTCGGTAGTTATGACCGAACCAACTACTGCTGATGAACAGCCTAGATTTTCTTTTATGGCCGGTAAAAATGAGAAGAGTATTCATAATGACCGAATCACATTCCTGTTGGACTCTGGAGCATCAGACCACATTATAAACAGTCTTACTAATTCCAATTAAAATTTCAGTTGCTAAAGTTGGCGAATTGATTACAGCTACAAAAAGAGGAACAATAAAAGTTACCAGTGACATGGGTATTGATGGAATTTTGGAGGATGTATTATTCTGCCCTGAGGTTCCATATAACTTACTGTCCGTTTCCAAGATACAAAGAGCTGGATTGACAATTATTTTCGATCAAGATGGAGCTCATATATTCAAGGATGGTAACACATTAATTAATGGTAAGTTTTTAAACAATTTAATTGCTATAGATTTTCTTGTGTATGTGACTATTGACGGTTTCGTTTCCCAAGTATGCACTAGTAATAATTATGAGCTATGGCATCAACGCTTAGGACATATTAGTAAAAATAAATTCTTAGAATTAAAAAGTAACAACATGATTGATAATATAAATGAAATTGAAACAATATTTCCAATTGATATGTTATGTGAGGCATGCATAAATGGGAAACAATCGCGTCTACCTTTTAATAATATTAAAGATGAACTTAATTCTCTCTTAATTAACAATACGTGGACATTAGTCCCTAGGCCTATTAATAAAAACATTATAGATTGCAAATGGGTTTTCTCCATAAAACATAATGAATTTGGAGAACCTCTTAAATACAAAGCCCGTCTTGTAGCAAGGGGTTTCAGTCAAAAATATCTTATTGATTATAATGAAACTTTTGCTCCTGTTGCTAGGATATCTAGTTTCAGATTCATTATTGGTTTTGCTAATCAGTATAATTTACTTGTACATCATATGGACGTCAAAACTGCGTTTTTAAATGGCCTATTAAAAGAAGAGATATATATGAATGTTCCCGAGGGTGTATATAGTAAAAATAATTATGTTTGTAAATTAAATAGAGCATTGTATGGCCTGAAACAGGCAGCTAGATGTTGGTTCGAACTATTTGAACAATCACTTAAAGAAAAGGGCTTCGAAAATTCATCAGTTGATAGATGTATATATGTTTTAAATAATGGGAGTATATGTAAAAATATTTATATCGTGCTATATGTCGACGATTTAGTTATAGCATGTGCTGATATCCATATTATGACAGATATAAAACAGTATTTAAAAAGTAAATTTTCTATGACTGACTTAGGGGATATTAAATTATTTTTAGGTATTAGAATTACGAGGTATAAGTATAAAAAAACACTAGACCAAAGTGCATATATTAAGACAATCTTAAATAAATATAAAATGTCTGACTGTAATCCTACAAATACGCCTATTGAAATCAAACCGAATTATAAAGCGTTAAATTTAGATTATAATTATAATGCACCATGTCTTAATCCCATTGGTTGTTTAATGTATGTAATGTTATGTACGAGACCGGACTTGAGCACTGCTGTTAATATATTGAGTCGATATACTAATAAAAATAATAAACAAAAAATGGCAATGCCTGAAAAGGGTGCTTAGATATTTAAAAGGTTCAATTGATCTAAAATTAGTATATAAAAAGTGTAACTATAATCATACACTTAGTGGCTATGTAGACTCAGATTGGGGAGGAAATGATATGACAGATAGAAAGAGTACTACAGGTTATTTATTTAAATTATTTGAAAATTGTACAATTACATGGAATACAAAGAGACAAACATCAGTAGCAGCTTCTTCCACTGAAGCTGAATATGTGGCCTTGTTTGAGGCGGTTAAAGAAGCATTATGGCTTAAGTCTCTAGCTATAAGTATTCACATGAATATAAATGATCCGATAGTTATTTTTGAGGATAATAACGGCTGCATTAGTATAGTGAATAAGCTAACTAATCATAAGCGGTCGAAGCATTTTGATATAAAATATCATTTTACCCGAGAACAGGTTGAGAAAAATGTTATAAAATTAAATCATATTCCCACAGGTAAACAGTTAGCCGATGTGCTCACAAAACCGCTACCTTCAATAGCATTTAAAACACATAGAGCCAAAATGGGCTGTAATGTAACATGGTTTGATTAGGTTTTCGCTGGGTTTCCCTAATCCTTTGCAACAAATGTTGAACCATTAATTCATTATTTTTCCCAGCCAATCACTTGGAAGTTATGTGTGATCAATGTAGATAACTATGTAATTAATTGTAAACAGAATCGATAGATTAATTTTTGAGGGGGCGTGTTGAATATTTAAATATAATGCAAAAATAAATACATTATAAATAGATATTAATCGAATAGTTATAATCGATATGTTGTGTTGTCAATCCGATAGTATAATCGTTCAGCATTCACTCGCCCACTTCACTTGACCTGTGATCATGTGCTAGGCAAGACGCACTTACCTTCCTTGTGACTTATATTAAATAAACAAATAATATTCAGAAGTATCAATGTGTTTTTGGTTCTTAACCTCCTACACCCTCTTGGGGCAGGTGGAGACGACGTGGCCCGGTTCCCCGCAGACGTAGCATGTGACTTGATGCCTCTGGTTGACGCGTTTATCCGTAATCATTGATCCATTTGGTTTGTTTCGTTCACGACAATCAGCTGCTCGATGCCCAGGCTTGTCACATACGTGGCAATTGCCACGAAAGGGAATCGTAGCACGAGAGCGTTTGACATCGGAATCGTTTGACTCGGAAAATTCCGATTTTCTTTTTAAGGAGATACCTCGTAGTACTCGAAATAGCTGGGATTTGTCATTTACCACAGTGGAGTTTAATTCACGACGTATTTGAACATCACACTGTGATAAAACGGAAACGGCAAAGCCCGTCACAACCTTTTCAGGTAAATTCGTGTCTGGGATATTTTCGATCAGTTGCCAAAGACGTAAACATGACTGAGCAGGGGTTTCATTAGAAGTTATTTGAAATTTGAGGATACTGTCAAAGTGATCCTGAATAAGCATAGGACGAGAGAACTGAGCTTTCAAAGTCTCTTGAATATCTTCCCATTGATATTGACTGGGAGGTATTTTGGTAGCAATGTAGCTGCGCCTTCAGATCCAGACCTTTAAGATTTTTGCCCTTAATTATGGCGTCTGTCAATCTGCACCAGCCCTCTATATCTGAATTTAGGTCGTCGGGATCAAGTGGTACCAAAACTGTGAAAGGGTGTGACGGTGCATTGGACCGGGGTAGCAGGGCATCAGTTAATTTTGAGAGAATCGTTTCTAAACCATGCGAGGGTAGCGAAATATTCTCCTGCATATTTTGTGCTGACGAAGTGCCAAAGGTGGGCGGACAATCGTATCCCACTTCTGATATCGGATTAGGTCCAGACATCAGAAGTAAAACTCGGGTATGGCAATACACAAAATTTATTACTATAATCAAATAATCCAAATATCTTAAATCGCAATAAGGATAGTAATCGGGCAGTACTGACTGTCGAGAGACAGTGGTCCGTGCACCGGGACGCAATCGTTCGGAATGCGTGCTGTCTCAACAGCGCAGCTCGTTATAAAGGCGGACGCTTGGGGAGGGGAAACGTCACAATATTTTACCAGTTTGAATCCAAGTCTTTTTAGCCAAATAATCGATGTAAAATCGACTAAATAATATTTCAAATGGTGCTTCCGGTGCACGTTCCACTAGCGCCATCTCGCAGCCTGAATACAGTATGGCTGCCGTCATATACACAAAGTTGTTTATTCGTTACTATTTTATTTTGTAAGCCACTACAATGCACTGATTTGATTCAGACGAAATTGTTTGTTTTAATGATGATTACTCACTCAGTCAAGCGCTGCTAATAATTGAAAAATTTGATAAAGAGTGGTGTCTTCTTTCACTACAAGTTTTAGTTCGTATAACTTGATAATGTAAATTGTTCTAATTTATAATTCAAAGATACACTTTTAGGTAATTTGTTTTATTATACTTTACTAATGGTTAGGTCTTATAAACGACTCCCATGACAGGATGTGTACGGATATTCATAGACTTTAGTAAAGTTAAGTGCCATAGACTAGTACAGCTTGGTTTACACAACACCTCCTTCCTAAAGATTTAATTTCTGGGGTGGTTTAATAGCACCACCACTCCTGGACAATTTCAACGGAAAATCAGTTTTGTTATTTACATCACCGGGTTCATTACACGGTTCAACTGGTTCATTATTACAGGGTGTAGAAGGTTCATTAATAATAACATTATTTCTGTCATACATCAAAGGGATCAAAGGATCAGACTTAAATACATTATTTTTACTCCGTGTAAATGAGGACTTTAATTGAGAACTGTTGCGTCTTAAAAATGATCCACTGTCAGTAAGAATCACAAAACATCTAGGCTCTTTAGAATGCTTAACAACTTAAGCTTTTAGCCACTTTCCTCCCTCTCTGTATACTACATGATCACCAGGCTTAAAAGTAACATATCTCTTGGCTCTCTTATCATAATGTTCCTTAGTAATAGATTGTTTTAACACTAGTTGTTTATATACATTATGTATTTTGGGTTTTAAACAATACATTGTACTTGGTACTAAAGTTCTCACATTTCTACTATTAAGTATTTGAGAAGGTGTAACATCTAGGCCTGAGAGTGGAGTATTATTGTATTGCATAACTCCTTCTCTATAGTCTATCTTATCTTCTTCACATTTTCTTAAAATTTGCTTACTAATGTGAACAGCTTTTTCTGCCATCCCATTGCTTTTTGGATAATGTGGTGTACTGGTAGTTAACTGTATGTCCTTAGACTTAAAGTAATCCTGACATTCGGCAGATGCAAATGGATTATTGTCAGCAATCAATTCCAATGGGTAACCAAATCTAGTAAATGCATTTTGCATTGAATGAATTACACACTTTGAGGTTTTACTTGCTAGTGGCAACAATTCAAGCCAATGTGAAAAGTAGTCTACAATAACCAGAAAATATCTTCTATGAAAATCCAAGATATCACAGCCTACTTTCAAATATCTTTCTTTTGGAATTTTGTGTGGAAGCAAAGGTTCACTACAATTTTGAGGGCTGTACTTCTCACAAGTTCTACATTGTTTTACAAAGTTAATTAAGTCCGTTCGCATATTAGGCCAGTAAAATGTGTTTTTAGCTCTGTTTATACACTTAGCAATACCATTATGACCTTGATGTATTATTTCCATTATATATGATTTAATGAACAGGGTACAATTAGCTTATGTTCGAAGAACAATAAGCCATCTTGTAAGTAAATGGTACCTTTTAGTTTTTCAAAACTTTGACAATCTTTAGTTATAGTTTTGGGCCATCCATGATGATAATAATTTATAATTTTGGTTAGAACAGGATCATTGTTAGTAGGTCGGGCGCATTGAGGCGCTGGGCTTACGGGTGGCCCTAGATAAGACGGAGGCCCTGTTATTTCATGGGCCCCGTCGTGGTCCACCCCCTGGCGCCTCAATCGTGGTCAACTCGGTCCTCGTACCGGTTCGGGCCCAGATGAAATATCTGGGCCTGATCCTCGACGGGAGGTGGCTCTTCGACGAGCACTTCCGACAGCTTGCTCCAAAGCTGGTCGGCGCTGCGTCTGCCCTAGGGCGACTTTTGCCCAATATGGGTGGACCCAGCGTCGCGACAAGACGGCTGTACACGGGGGTTGTCCGGTCAATGGCACTGTACGGTGCACCGGTGTGGGCGGCGGCTCTGACCGCCCAGAATAGGGTACGCCTCTGGCGCCCTCAGAGGGTAATGGCGGTCAGAGCCATACGCGGTTACCGCACCGTTTCGACGGAGGTGGCATGCGCGTTGGCCGGAACTCCCCCGTGGGATTTGGAGGCGGAAGTGCGGAAGTGCGGAAAATATATTGAGACGGAGCCCGCACCAGGAGCGGGCTGGCGCTAGGAGGGGTCCGGATGTCTTAACAACAGCTGTTCCCGGATCCCTCCTGTTACAGGCGCAGAGTGGCACACCGTGTGGTTTTAGTCGGTCCGAGTCCGACACACCACCCCGCCGCAAACCCCGGAGGGGTGACGGTCCGAGGGGATTTCCACACGTTAAAAAAAAAAAAAAAAAAAAAAGGATCATTGTTAGTAGCGCGTCTAAATACATTTTTCCTTTCAGGTGACATTAGTAAGTATCTAGATATAGAATGGACCATATGTAACATTTCACTATCATACTCGGTAACTTTGAGACTATTTCTTGACAACATATCTGCAAAATGAACCAATTTTCCCGGGACATAGTACACATTCAGATTATACATTAATAATTTTAACCGTAGGCGTCTCAACCTAGGGGACCCAAGTTTACTGACATGCTTTTTAATTATAGAAACAATAGGTTTATGGTCTGTTTGAACATCCACTTCAAGTCCAAATATAAACTTGTGAAATTTCTGTACTCCAAAATAAATTGCTAATAATTCTTTTTCTGTTTGACCATAATTTAAAAATGAAAAAATTTTAAAAATAGTTGTTCATTTTTATCATCATTCTGAAACAAGCAACATCCCAGCCCATTTTTACTTGCATCACACTGTATAATACATTTTAATCTTGGATCAAATGGAGTAAGTGCTGGTGTGTTACAAGCTCTATTTTTTAATTTTTGAAATGCTTCTTCATGTATTGGAAGCCAAGTAAATTCACAATCTTTTCTTACTAATTTACATAATGGTGACATAAGTTCAGCCATATCAGGTACATATCTTCTAATATAACTAAATGAGCCTATCATGCTTTTAATTGCTCTTTATTTGTAGGTGAATTTAACTTTGTTAACGATTCAACCCGTGACTTATCAATACTAATGCCTTTTTCACTAAAAAATTGACCTACATACTTAACCTCTGTTTTTTTAAATTAAAATTTATCTTTATTAAACACAATACCTAAACTTTTGGCTTTACTAATTACAATATTTAATAATAATAATAATAATAATAATATAATTTATTGTCTCAAAAAGATACATACAGTAAAAACACACATAAGTTTTAACAATTCAACATGTACAATAGTTTTGGTGACCTCTGGTACCCAAAGTAAGATTTAACTTGTGGTATGGGTACCAGGGCTCTCGTACTTAATTGCAACAGGTATTAATGTAAAAGTGTAATGTATCGTAGTTGCATACGCATGAGGTGGATTGCTTAAGCCTTAAGGTAGGAATAACCTATAGCCGGGCCGGACGGGGTTCCAGCCCGAGTGATGGCCCGAGCCCTCGACTACATGTCGGACCACCTCAGGGAAGTGTTGGACGCTAGCCTGGCGTCCGGACGCTTCCCTGAGCGCTGGAAATGCGGGAAGCTGGTTCTGCTGCAGAAGCCGGGACGGCCTGCCGAATCGGTCGCGGCCTATAGGCCTATCGTGTTGCTGGACGAGGCGGGTAAACTTTTTGAGAGGGTGCTCTCTGCCCGCATCGTCCGGCACCTTTGCGAGGTTGGCCCCGATCTGTCGGACGCCCAATTCGGTTTCCGAGAGGGGCGTTCGACGATCGATGCCGTAATGCGCCTTAGGGCCGTGACCGAGGAGGCCGTGAGCTGCGGCGGAGTGGTGTTGGCGGTGTCCTTGGACATCGCCAACGCCTTCAATGGTCTGCCATTCAGCTGCATCAGGGAAGCGCTCCGCTACCACGGAGTGCCGGAGTACCTGAGGCGGCTGGTGGCAGACTATCTTGAGGAGCGAACCGTCATGTACGAGGACCGAGATGGCGTCTTGAGACGCAGGGCCATGTCGTGCGGTGTTCCGCAGGGGTCTGTCCTAGGACCTCTCCTGTGGAACATCGGGTACGACTGGGCCCTACGAGGGCGTCTCCCCCCCGGGCTGGGTGTAATCTGCTACGCGGATGACACCTTGCTCACGGCCCGGGGGGCTAACTTCCAGGAGGCGGCGCGCCTGGCCGCCACGGGAGTTTCCCTGGTGGTCGGGCGCATTGAGGCGTTGGGTTTGCGGGTGGCCCTGGATAAGACGGAGGCCCTATTATTTCATGGGCCCCGTCGTGGTCCGCCCGCCGGCGCCTCAATCGAGGTCGGCTCGGTCCTCGTACCGGTCCGGGCCCAGATGAGGTACCTGGGTCTGGTCCTAGACGGTAGGTGGCTCTTCGACGAGCACTTCCGACAGCTTGGTCCGAAGCTGGTGGACACTGCCTCCGCCCTAGGGCGACTTTTGCCCAATTTGGGCGGGGCCAGTGTTCCCACGAGGCGGCTGTACGCGGGGGTTGTCCGGTCCATGGCGCTTTATGGTGCACCGGTGTGGGTGGCGGCTCTGACCGCCCCGAATAGGGCGCGCCTCTGGCGCCCCCAGAGGATATTGGCGGTCAGAGCCATACGCGGATACCGCACGGTGTCCACCGAGGCGGCTTGCGCCTTGGCCGGAACACCCCCGTGGGATTTGGAGGCAGAAGTGCTCGCCGAAGTTTATCGGCGAGTGGCTGACTTCCGGGCGGAGAGCGGATTTCGCCCTCCGCCCGAAGACGTGCGCGAGTGGCGCGAAGCCGCTCGCCGAGCCACCATGGTCAGATGGTCGTTCCGGCTGGAGACTCCACGCGCTGGCTTCGCCGCCGTGGAGGCTCTCCAGCCGGTCATCGCCGAGTGGGCAGGGCGGCAGCACGGGACCCTTTCCTTCCGGCTGACGCAGGTGCTTTCCGGAGAAGGTGCTTGCAGAAGGAGGCGGCGGAGAAGGCCCGGGAGGACGACCTCCACTTGGACCCGATCCGCCGCCGGCGAACCGGGCGGCGGAGGCGCGCTTACCAGCGCCTCATGCCGCCCTGAGTGTGGCCGCGGGTGGACGGGATGGGTTCTCCCCTCCACCCGCATTAGTTTGGCCAGCCGCGAGGGGGGCGGCGTCCGCGTGTGCCGGACGTTGCCTAAAAAGAGAGGTCCTGGAGACGGAGCCCGCACCAGGAGCGGACCGGCGCTGGGAGGGGTCCAGAAGGCGATAACTACCTGGACCCCTCCTAAACTGGAAGCGCAAAGAGGGCACACCGTGTGGTTTTAGTCGGTTCGAGTCCGACACACCGCCCCGCCGAACGAGAGCCCCGGCGGGGTGACGGTCCGAGGGAATTTCCACACGTAAAAAAAAAAAAAAAAAAAAAGGAATAACCTGTGGCGTACCTACTTACACCACATCCTACGAAGTAATTAGCTCCGCTCAACTTTCGCACCTTGGACCATACACCCGAGGCAGTAAACAAAAGGATGGCGTGTGACGTCGCACCGGCCTAGCGACCGGCAATGTACGGACCTACCTACGCACTCCGCGTTCGGCGCTCACGCTTACTACCGCTCATTATTTTTGTATCGAGTTAATATCTATATATCTGTTAATTTTGTAAAGATTCTTTTTAAAATATAATTGTTGGAACTACTAAACTATCGTTCATCATTCGACTTCCACCTCAGTGTAGTGATATCTTTTCTTAAACGTCCTACCTACCTCACTGGATAAGGATCCCGGTACGAACCTGGGAATTAATGTGGTGGCGATTCCCCCACAAACCTATAGAAATAGATATTAATATTATAACCAGATATTAATAGTACTATCATGGTCCTCAACAGTAGATCCCATTACTAATATATCGTCAGCCCATACAGTTACATTTGGTATAGTGCCAAAATGTGTTTCAAGAACATCCTGGAAGAGTTCAGGTGCATTCATAAGACCGTAAGGTAACACACAATATCTGTATACACCAAAAGGTGTTGCAAAACAGCACTTCCAAGATGCCCCTTCAGTCAACTTTAGATGATGAAATCCTTCGCTTAAATCTAAAACTGAAAAATATCTCTTTCCTTTAAATTTACAAGCAATTTCATCTAAAGTTGGTAAAATTTTAGGCTTTTTAACAATATATTTATTTAGGTCAGAGAGGTCCAAACACAATCTAATTTTCCCATTAGGGCGTTCAACAATAACTATTCTGTTTACACAAGCCTGTGAATTAATATTATCTACTTTAACAATTGCATTTCGTTTTACCAGTCGGTCAAGCTGACATTTCACGGGCTCATACAAAGCATTAGGAAGATTGGGTGATGGAAAACAAATTTGTTCCTGAATATCTCTAGTGGGTATATCAAACAAACCTGGCAATTTACCAGTACCTTGGAAAACTTCGATATTATTATTTATAAAATTATGTTTTTCCCCATCATTTACATTTTCATCTGGTTTCACCATAAAAACTCTTTTTACCAAGTTCAGCGCCACACAACCTGGAAGACCAAGCAACATGGAATTTGAATTTACAATCACAAAATTTTCATAACATGTGTTATCTTTATATTTACACAGTAAATTTATCATTTCTAATGGTTTTGTTTTGTTACCATCAAATGATTGTAATTTGATATTTGTATCTATCATTTTTAAATTTAGATCTTTATTAATTTGTTGAAATATTGATAACGGCATGACACTTATCTCTGCACCGGTGTTCAATTTACACTTTACACATTTACTTTCAATATTTATATTTTCATACCAATCGTTGGAGATCCTTGAATTTGGTCATCCCGCAAAACAACTCCTCACTACTGCTGGTGTCATCGGGCTTCTCATCAAAATTTTACTTCTTTAACTTTCTTGGCATGTTGGGGTATCTTTCTGCAACTGACTGCAAAATGATAGAGTATCCCACATTCCCGAATGCTGGACATTGTCTCGGACCATGTTGTTTCTGGCATCTCATGCATGAAAATGTGTTGTTAATCGTCTTTTTCAACACGTCCACTTCTACTGCGGTGCTTGTATTCATTTGCTGTACTTGTTTTTTACTCTGTTCAGATGTCCTGCAGTAATGAATGGCTTTCTCTAATGTTAAATTTTCAATTCGTAAAAGATTTTCTTGAATAGCTTTGTCATACTCCATGCACGATTTTATCACGAAGAATCTGATTTTCTAAGGGCTCCGAATCTGATGTTACATTGTACTCACATGTTTTAATAAGCTCTCTGCAATTTGTGAGAAACATTTCAAATGGCTCACCATATCGTTGTTTTCTTTCGTTGAATTTAAACCGCTCAAAGCTATTATTAATTTGCGGTGATACGAATAATTTTATCGCGTCGATTACATTTGTATACTTTTCTGCATTTTCATCTTTTATGGGCAATGTCTGTAAAATACGAGCTGCCTCTGGCCCCATCATATTTCGTAAAAGAGAAAGCTTGACTTTGTCTTCAGCCGCATTTTTTCCCACCGCCACCAAATAGTCTTCGAAAAGCTGTAGCCAAAATTTAAACTCACTGGCTGCGCTTTCACTTTGCAAATTCAGATTAGGAGGCAATTTCACTGACACCATTTTCTGAGCTTGTTTAGTCTTGACGGCAATAACTATCAAATCCAATCTAATCCAACACTTAACTGTGGATTTGCAGATACTAATAATAATTCTTGATAATATTCAGCCCAAAAAATATCCTAGACTGCGCCATGTTCTAATTTATAATTCAAAGATACACTTTTAGGTAATTTGTTTTATTATACTTTACTTATGGTTAGGTCTTATAAACGACTCCCATGACAGGATGTGTACGGATATTCATAGACTTTAGTAAAGTTAAGTGCCATAGACTAGTACAGCTTGGTTTACACAACATAAGTGGCAAACTATATCACTCAATACTGAACCAATTCAAACTTCTCACAGACACTTTTTAGCGATATTTAAGTACATATTATATAAAAAACATTTTTTAAAACAAAAGCTATGTTTACTTTCTCTCTCTGCAGTGCTGTTGTTCTGCGTAGTTTTTTCCCTTAGTCGGCTCTTACAACACCCACGGGATAAATAGGGGTGGTGACACTCTGTATTCTTAATCCGTCACCACACGGACAACTTGCTTAATTGGGGCAACTTGCTTAATCGGGGCTACTTTAGTTTTAGAAGTTAACAAGTTGGCATGAATACTTCCGTCTTGATCAATTATGCAAATGTAAATTACTGTGGCATAAGCTACATTGGACGCGTCTGAAAAGCCATGAAATTCTAGAACCCTGTTATCCTTATTCGAATTTATCCAACGAGGTAGACGAAATTTTGCTAAGATCACCAAGATCCTTTCGAAAATCACTCTGCCAACAAGTGTGAAGGTAGTTCCACATCCCATCCGATCCCAGTCATCCATAATCGCTGAATAAACACCTTTGCAGTGATTATGGTCGTCCTGAGCTAACTGCTGCAACGAGCGTACAGCTAGATATGGCGCTGATGATGTTCCGAAAGTGACTCTTAAATGTCTTAAAACTTTAAGTTCGTCATTTGGATTCTCACGCCATAAAATCCGCTTATAGTTTGTGTGGTCGTCGCGTACCTTAATCTGCCTATACATTTTAATAATGTCAGCTACTAGGCAGATAGGATGAAAACGCCAACCTAAGATAATGTGACGGAGTTTAGGCTGCAAGGATGGACCAACCATTAAATAGTGGTTAAGTGATACACCATTATTGCCTACACACGATGCATCAAATACAATACGCAACTTTGTTGTACTCTTATCATTAGGAATGACGGCATGGTGCGGTAAATATAGCAAACCTTCTTTATCCCGATCCTTTACAACATCCATGTGATTAAGTGCTACGTACTCATTTATAACAGCTAAGTATTGTGCCTTGAAGTCGGGATCCTTTAGAAACCGCCTTTCTAACGTTAAGAATCGCTGAAGAGCAATTTCCTTTGAGCCGCCATATTTACAAGCTGGATCGTCTGAATTAAAAGGCATGTTTACAATATAGCGACCAGAACCATCCCGTACGGTGGTGGCCTTAAACAGTTCCTCACATTTCTGTTCTTCTGGGCTTAAGTAAATCCTATTATAATCACAATGGGGCTCAGATTCGAGTTCCTAAAAGCGCATTCTTAAGAAGCGCATTCTCGTCTATTTGAGTTGAATGTAAACTCACGACAGTATTGTGGCATATCTCGCTTTGGCTGATTTGTTCGCCTACTTTACCAGACAATTTTGAGCAATAGGTAGGCCAGGCGGACCTCTGATTAAACCTTCTAACAATATCTGGCCATGAACATCAGCGCCTAATAGCAAATCAGTCTTGTTTGGAGTATCAAATGAAGGATCTGCTAAATCCAAAGACGAGATTGTGGTTAAAACATTTGCCATTACCTTCCTTTCCGGTAAAAGACCAGTTAACTTCTTTAAAACATATGCCCTTACCGTAACAATAAAACTAGGGTCTATTCGTGATTTGGCCTTTAAAAGAACCATCGACTTTAATGAAATCATCGATTGTCTTTGATCACATCCTATGCCTGAGACTGAACCTCTAGTTGGTATCTTCTTAAGACCTAATAGACGAAGCTTAGCTTGGTCTATCAAGGATCTTAACACAAATGCAGAACCACTCCTTGATTCCGCTGCGATTAAAGCAGTGGCTAATGAGATTTGACTATCACTATTAGCAAAACAACTTACAACATTAGTGGACTTGCTCTGATTTGATGTAGTTGCGACAGCACCATTACTACCTCCTACTGCCGGATTAGTTGCATTGTTAACACTAACTGATTTGGAGACATTCTTAAGGTGAAGGAGAGAATGATGCTTACCTTTACATGTATGACATCTTGTGGATTGGCGACATGAATATATGGAGTGATTTCCACCCAAACAGTTATAACATAAACCATTTGTTTTAACAAAATTGCGACGCTTATCAACATCGAGACGACCGAACCTTTTACAATTTGAATTTTTTTAATTATCTTGACAAAAACCACAGGACGTTGCTGAAACCTGATACGCTTTAATAGAAACATTACGATGAGTTTGATTACGCTGACCTTTATTGTCTAAAAATTCTTATGCTCTAAATCTGTGTTCAAGGAAATATTTAAATTGATTAAACTTCATTCACTTATTTTCATTTCCCACTGCTTACGTGTCTCACTGTCTAACTTCAAACTTAAAATATAAATAACGATAATGTCCCAATTATCAACGTTTACGTCTAAGTTTTCTAAAGCATGTAAGCATTCATTGGATGTATCTAACAATTCTTTAAGTGCGCTTGAAGATTCTGAGACAATATTTCGTTGACTCATAAAACGTTTTAATATGCAGTTCGCTAAATATTTCTTATTATTGTATCTTTTTTCTAATTGAGACCAACAGATTGAATAATTGTCACTAATAATAGGAATATGTCGTAAGAAACTTTCAGCTTCTCCTGACAAATGGGTCTTCAAATAATGTAATTTTTAACTTCATCTAGATGTTTATTATTGTGAATGAATGATTTAAATAGATCTCTAGTAGTAGTTGAACAGTACATACAGAAGAATCCCTTGTGGTAGCTTTGGACACTTTACTTGTAGTATCCGATCCGAATTTTAAAGATTCCTTCAAAAGAGACTTATAATCTGTAAATAATTCTTCCGTCATTTCATACAAGTTTGTTTCAAATTCTGTAGACTTAACCGCTGTTACAATTTTCATGTGAGTTTCACAAAATGTCGACTAACTAGCTTCTAAATTCTCTAATCTAGTTTCAATATAGGAACTAGTTAATCGCTCCTTCGGTGAATTGTTTTATTATACTTTACTTATGGTTAGGTCTTATAAACGACTCCCATGACAGGATGTGTACGGATATTCATAGACTTTAGTAAAGTTAAGTGCCATAGACTAGTACAGCTTGGTTTACACAACATAAGTGGCAAACTATATCACTCAATACTGAACCAATTCAAACTTCTCACAGACACTTTTTAGCGATATTTAAGTACATATTATATAAAAAACATTTTTTAAAACAAAAGCTATGTTTACTTTCTCTCTCTGCAGTGCTGTTGTTCTGCGTAGTTTTTTCCCTTAGTCGGCTCTTACAACACCCACGGGATAAATAGGGGTGGTGACACTCTGTATTCTTAATCCGTCACCACACGGACAACTTGCTTAATTGGGGCAACTTGCTTAATCGGGGCTACTTTAGTTTTAGAAGTTAACAAGTTGGCATGAATACTTCCGTCTTGATCAATTATGCAAATGTAAATTACTGTGGCATAAGCTACATTGGACGCGTCTGAAAAGCCATGAAATTCTAGAACCCTGTTATCCTTATTCGAATTTATCCAACGAGGTAGACGAAATTTTGCTAAGATCACCAAGATCCTTTCGAAAATCACTCTGCCAACAAGTGTGAAGGTAGTTCCACATCCCATCCGATCCCAGTCATCCATAATCGCTGAATAAACACCTTTGCAGTGATTATGGTCGTCCTGAGCTAACTGCTGCAACGAGCGTACAGCTAGATATGGCGCTGATGATGTTCCGAAAGTGACTCTTAAATGTCTTAAAACTTTAAGTTCGTCATTTGGATTCTCACGCCATAAAATCCGCTTATAGTTTGTGTGGTCGTCGCGTACCTTAATCTGCCTATACATTTTAATAATGTCAGCTACTAGGCAGATAGGATGAAAACGCCAACCTAAGATAATGTGACGGAGTTTAGGCTGCAAGGATGGACCAACCATTAAATAGTGGTTAAGTGATACACCATTATTGCCTACACACGATGCATCAAATACAATACGCAACTTTGTTGTACTCTTATCATTAGGAATGACGGCATGGTGCGGTAAATATAGCAAACCTTCTTTATCCCGATCCTTTACAACATCCATGTGATTAAGTGCTACGTACTCATTTATAACAGCTAAGTATTGTGCCTTGAAGTCGGGATCCTTTAGAAACCGCCTTTCTAACGTTAAGAATCGCTGAAGAGCAATTTCCTTTGAGCCGCCATATTTACAAGCTGGATCGTCTGAATTAAAAGGCATGTTTACAATATAGCGACCAGAACCATCCCGTACGGTGGTGGCCTTAAACAGTTCCTCACATTTCTGTTCTTCTGGGCTTAAGTAAATCCTATTATAATCACAATGGGGCTCAGATTCGAGTTCCTAAAAGCGCATTCTTAAGAAGCGCATTCTCGTCTATTTGAGTTGAATGTAAACTCACGACAGTATTGTGGCATATCTCGCTTTGGCTGATTTGTTCGCCTACTTTACCAGACAATTTTGAGCAATAGGTAGGCCAGGCGGACCTCTGATTAAACCTTCTAACAATATCTGGCCATGAACATCAGCGCCTAATAGCAAATCAGTCTTGTTTGGAGTATCAAATGAAGGATCTGCTAAATCCAAAGACGAGATTGTGGTTAAAACATTTGCCATTACCTTCCTTTCCGGTAAAAGACCAGTTAACTTCTTTAAAACATATGCCCTTACCGTAACAATAAAACTAGGGTCTATTCGTGATTTGGCCTTTAAAAGAACCATCGACTTTAATGAAATCATCGATTGTCTTTGATCACATCCTATGCCTGAGACTGAACCTCTAGTTGGTATCTTCTTAAGACCTAATAGACGAAGCTTAGCTTGGTCTATCAAGGATCTTAACACAAATGCAGAACCACTCCTTGATTCCGCTGCGATTAAAGCAGTGGCTAATGAGATTTGACTATCACTATTAGCAAAACAACTTACAACATTAGTGGACTTGCTCTGATTTGATGTAGTTGCGACAGCACCATTACTACCTCCTACTGCCGGATTAGTTGCATTGTTAACACTAACTGATTTGGAGACATTCTTAAGGTGAAGGAGAGAATGATGCTTACCTTTACATGTATGACATCTTGTGGATTGGCGACATGAATATATGGAGTGATTTCCACCCAAACAGTTATAACATAAACCATTTGTTTTAACAAAATTGCGACGCTTATCAACATCGAGACGACCGAACCTTTTACAATTTGAATTTTTTTAATTATCTTGACAAAAACCACAGGACGTTGCTGAAACCTGATACGCTTTAATAGAAACATTACGATGAGTTTGATTACGCTGACCTTTATTGTCTAAAAATTCTTATGCTCTAAATCTGTGTTCAAGGAAATATTTAAATTGATTAAACTTCATTCACTTATTTTCATTTCCCACTGCTTACGTGTCTCACTGTCTAACTTCAAACTTAAAATATAAATAACGATAATGTCCCAATTATCAACGTTTACGTCTAAGTTTTCTAAAGCATGTAAGCATTCATTGGATGTATCTAACAATTCTTTAAGTGCGCTTGAAGATTCTGAGACAATATTTCGTTGACTCATAAAACGTTTTAATATGCAGTTCGCTAAATATTTCTTATTATTGTATCTTTTTTCTAATTGAGACCAACAGATTGAATAATTGTCACTAATAATAGGAATATGTCGTAAGAAACTTTCAGCTTCTCCTGACAAATGGGTCTTCAAATAATGTAATTTTTAACTTCATCTAGATGTTTATTATTGTGAATGAATGATTTAAATAGATCTCTAGTAGTAGTTGAACAGTACATACAGAAGAATCCCTTGTGGTAGCTTTGGACACTTTACTTGTAGTATCCGATCCGAATTTTAAAGATTCCTTCAAAAGAGACTTATAATCTGTAAATAATTCTTCCGTCATTTCATACAAGTTTGTTTCAAATTCTGTAGACTTAACCGCTGTTACAATTTTCATGTGAGTTTCACAAAATGTCGACTAACTAGCTTCTAAATTCTCTAATCTAGTTTCAATATAGGAACTAGTTAATCGCTCCTTCGGTGAATTGTAAATTAGTTAAAGCTTCCATCTTGATTCAATGAAGGTAGACACTTGTATATTGTTTTGATTCTCAGTATTTTTTTTTATAAGTTCATAAAGTTAACACGTAAAATTTTACAAGTCTTTTTATTTAGTTTATATAGCACTAAAATCGGGCATAGGTTTCCAGTCGCTCACTTTTCATTGAAATTATTCTAAGTTCATGCACAAATATTATAAATTTTCTAAGTCCAAATATTGAGTTTATTTTTTTCCAAGTTGTTAGAATTCAACTATTTTGATTGATAAGTTCAATTTAATCGATTAGTTATTAATAAATTAATAAAGTAATCCCAATATCCTTGTAACACACATACACTTCACTGTCACTCACTCACGTGGGCCGTCGTAATGTTATGCGGGGTACTTCTCCCGCACCGCATCTGCTATTCACGCCGATCAGCACCAATCCGCCGTACTCCTTATTTCCGCTAGCGCCGCTCACCACTGATCGCAGTGACGACACTTGTCGTAGGCCTGGGTTGCCGCCGATGATACTCCGCCGTAGACAATGCACACCAATCCTTTATCCGGCTTCGAAATATCACTTGTACAAAGTCGCAAAAAATATGTCCCGAGGGAATAAAACACTATGTTCAGAGCAAGACAATTTATTGTATAACTTGGCCTAGAAGATAATGCATTGCAAGAAAATCTTAACATCGACATCTAAAAAACGATCGCAATAGTACAACACCATCTAGATCTCATTAGAGGTAAAAATAAATCATGTATTGTCGTTAAACAGTTTTAAACTAAATACCTAGACTAAACAACAACAGTTATTAATTGTCTGCGATACTCTTTTAACTCCCTAACTGAGGTGTTGTGTAGAGATGTAATGAATACTCTATTTAGGTAGTTAACTAAAGTTTATTGTTATCACACGACACATATATGAAATGCACAGAGAAAGGTTTAACCAGGCGGGGGGAGTCGGGTGCTCGTATTTATGTGTGCTCGCTACCGAGGCTTGTAGCTGACTGCCTGTCGCGTCTCTGCCGTCCGCCTGGCTTAGTACAGAAAATGCTAACATAACATAATAGCTTAGGGCTGTCGACACAATAGCATAGGGCTGTCGCCACAGTACTCCCCCCCTTTTTGAAAAATGTGGAACACATTTGTTAAACAAAAAAATATGAAGGAAAAAAATGTATCACTATTTCACATTCACAAGTTACTAGCGGAACCCCAATGAATAATGTATACAATGCAATCAGAACGCTGATGCGTCATTCTGTGTGCGACGCCCTTGTTTATATTAAGTAAGTACTTAAGTAATACAATACCTTTTATAGTTACAATGTAAAAATGTGGTGCATGTTCTATTTATAGAATGGTATACACTTCATCCTAGATGAACAAAGTTAAAAATAAAAACAATAAAATAAAACAATAATTAATGAAGTTGCTTTAGAGGCTAAAAACAACAG
Organism: Arctia plantaginis; assembly: GCA_902825455.1. Classification (NCBI taxonomy): domain Eukaryota; kingdom Metazoa; phylum Arthropoda; class Insecta; order Lepidoptera; family Erebidae; genus Arctia; species Arctia plantaginis. The sequence continues at coordinate 108,280 of CADEBD010000381.1, read as the reverse complement.
GACCTCTTAGTACGCTTCGCTCATATACATTTTGCTAGTTCATCAAATAACAGCAAAAACAACGAGTTAAATGAAAAAGGGAAAATAATCGACACTAGATGAACCATGGTTGCAAATAAAGAGCAACTAAAAGATTCAGAAAGTTCAGGTGTCGTAATACTACATTGTTTGCTTTCTATAACAACGAGTTAAATGAAAAAGGGAAAATAATAAAATAAAACAAATAATAAAATTCAGGTGCCGCAATACTAAATTGTGCAATGCCTGAAATACTATTTTTCTATAACTGCTAGGTACATACGGATACGGTTTGCCGTTGGCCATTTCGCAATAATTCAGTTTATCTTAGTCAGGTAGCTACAATGTTGCAAACGTGACTCTACTGATTGCGTAATTTGAGTATCCTGTGCCCGAGCTGTGGCTAGTTCGGCGAAGTCGATAGTCGTTGGGCGCGTTATTGTTTCCGCTCGAAATAACGCGTCAGCAACTGTGTTCTCAGAACTGCCTATGTACCTAGCGCTATAAATTCCTTATACTAATAAGTTGCCTAACTCTTTTAGGCGTTCCTTAGCCGTACCTCTTTTGTAGGGCTAAAGTCCATGGCTTGTGGTCCGTATTAACTATCAGTTTCCCACTTTAGGTACCTGAAAAATTGGTCTTTGGACAGCAAAATAGCCAGTAATTCAATAGGACGTGCTGTACTTGCAGTTTCTTTGCAGTAGCTTGACGTCACATACCACTAATGTCTACACTATTGTTCTATTTAATCTAATGACTAAACCTAATTTTTCGCTCTAGCACGCACAGGCGGTGGTTGTCCAAGTCTTCTTTGCTGACTCGCTGGACCTCGCTACTCGCTGCTCTCTCAGCTGTGATGCGTTCTGTTCCCCGCTTTGTAGGTCACCAGAAGCTTATTACTTGAATTAATGACGTTGTGTCCATGGAATAACTACTCTGCGTGGCGTTGCGTGCGTCGTAACTCTGGAGGCGGAATTATGGCCTCTAATTACGTGACCCATAATTTGGCAGTCCCCTCTCGACGGGGCGAATCTGCTTGCCATCCTAATTGAGTGTAAAATGCGACGTACTTTCTTCTTTGTTCGTTGCAGCTCTCGGCGTTTGATCGCAGCCGGATGCGCGTTTCCTCTTCGGTCGGTACGACTCTACGGCGTTTGATCGCAGCCGGATGCGCGTTTCTTCTTCGGTCGATACGACTCTACGGCGTTTGATCGCAGCCGGATGCGCGTTTCTTCTTCGGTCGGTACGACTCTACGGCGTTTGATCGCAGCCGGATGCGCGTTTCTTCTTCGGTCGGTACGACTCTACGGCGTTTGATCGCAGCCGGATGCGTGTTTCTTCCCTGATTTGACGAATCTACAGCGTTTTGTCACGGCCGGAAGTGCGTAATTCGATATTGCCACCCGACTGGTTATGTCCGCCCGCCTGGTTAAAACGTTGGAGGATTAAAACTTTCGGAGTCACTACTGTACTTTAACTAATTGATGTGTTCACTTTTTATTACGTCAGGTACGTGTTTCTTTCTTCGTCGGGGTCACCACTTTAACTACCTCATGTGATGTGAGTCGGGGTCACCACTTTATCTACCTATCGGATGGTGTTGTTTAGAGATGTAATGAATACTCGATTTAGGTAGTTAACTAAAGTTTATTGTTATCACACGACACATATATGAAATGCACAGAGAAAGGTTTAACCAGGCGGGGGGAGTCGGGTGCGCGTATGTATGTGTGATCGCTACCGAGGCTTGTAGCTGACTGCCTGTCGCGTCTCTGCCGTCCGCCTGGCTTAGTACAGAAAATGCTAACATAACATAATAGCTTAGGGCTGTCGACACAATAGCATAGGGCTGTCGCCACACTCTGTAAATACTTTTTTTACCTTTCAAAAAAACGTCATGCCAATATTGTTTCGAAACACAAATTTAGATATTTGGACTGTTTTAGACGCACATATCTCTATCGAGGTGTTGCTGAAAATCAGCGCTGTATCATAATCGTGCAGCATTATGCTGAGCAACAGCAACAGCCTTTAACAGTCCACTGCTGGACATAGGCCTCTCCTTAGAAAGGAGGTTTTTGCCTACTATACCACGCTGGCCAGACGGGTTGGTATAGGGTTTATGTCAAGTTTTCCTTCTCTTTGCAGTTTTGTTGTCCTGCATAGTTTCCTCCCTTAGTCGGCTCTTACGACACCCACGAGATGAATGGGGGTGGTGACATCTCGTGGTTTCTCGTAGACCCCAGCTAGGGTCTCGGGGTAACATCTCCAGGTCTTCGGCTTGTCCAAGTGGTGTTCCGCGCCGCCTGCCACTGCATGCGGGTCACTGGATCGGGCCCAGATGGGCTTGCTTGCTAGTTCTAGGTTGTCAGTCCAGTGGGGGGGCGGGGGGCGTGGTTAACGAGGTCGAGCCCATACGAGTGAGTCCCGCGGGCGATCAGCTTGCTAGCCACGCCCGGGCCTAGTCTAGTGTCACCCCCTGTGTTTGTCGAGGTCGAGCTCCGAGGGATGGGGACCCCGACCCCCTGGGAGATCAGGTGTTGAGGGAGATCCGGTGGAGATTTCCACGGAGACGAGGTCTCGCGGCAGGCGAGAGATCGTGGCCACCTTCCTGCAGGACAGACGCTTTCAAGTGGCGGTTGAAAGCGCCCTTTCCACAGAGCGACCGATCTGTGTCGGTGTCCCACAGGGAAGCTACCTGTCTCCAGTGTGCTACTCTTGGGACACAGACGACATCCCCGTTACCGACGGTGTGAAGCTCGCGCTGTACGCCGACGACGCTGCCTACATCGCGACATCACCAAATGGTGCCAACGCTGCTACCAAGATGCATCGTACTCTAGACGAACTTCCCAGCTGGCTGAAGGACTGGAGAGTGACGGTCAACGTGGCGAAGACTCAGGCGATCTCCATAGGAAGCGTGACCCTACCACCGTTGCAACTCATGGGAGAGTGAAATACCTCGGCGTGACTATCGACCGCACCTTCTCCATGAAGCCCCACGTCAATCACGTCGTTGCCCAGGTTCGTGCCGCGCGTTTCCTCCTGCGGCCCGTATTGTCGTCCCAATTGCCGCTCCGTGCGAAACTCGGTGTGTACAAAGCGTACATTCGCACCCGACTAACCTATGGTGCCCCGGCTTGGTTCGCGCTCGTCTCCGAGGCGAACCGCCGCCGGTTGCCTGTGCAACAGTCACTTACACTACGCACCCTTACCTTTCAACCGCCACTTGAAAGCGTCTGTCCTGCAGGAAGGTGGCCACGATCTTCACTACTCGACGGGGAGTAGTAGATGTCGCGCTTGTTGCGCGCAACTGCGATGTCGTGCAGTACTCTCGAAAGCTGGTGTGTCGTGGAGTGTTCGGCACGGAATCCAAACTGTTCGTCGCGTGGCTGAAGGTGTGGTATCATGTGCAGCAGTAGCAGTTTCTCGAACAGCTTCGACGGCATCGAGAGGAGTGTGATGGGGCGATAGCTTCCCGGTAGGAGGATGTTCTTCTCCGGCTTGGGCAGCATGATGACTCTTCCAAGTCGCCATGTGGTCGGAAAGTGTCCGGTGCGTAGGATGCCGTTGAATAAACGCGCCAGCGTCGCGATTGCTCGCGGTGGTAGGTGACGCAAGGCTTCATTAGTTACCCGGTCGAGACCGGGTGCTTTACGCATAGGCGAACGGCGGATCATTCGCTGGATTTGACCAGGGGAGAAGACGATGGGGTTCTCAGTCATGGCTATCGGCTGCTCGAAGTATAGTTCGAGCCTCCTCTCCACCTCTGCTACGTGCTGCACGTGTTGCCAACGCGGCAGAGATTTTCGCAGCCAAAGCATTAAGCTGGGACTTCATGGTCAGACATCTTGTTACATCTAGATGTACAAAATTATACTACTTCGTAAAAAAAAAAATTTTTTATATGTGGGTAGAATTAGGTGGGTTCGGTACCCAAGCCCCCATCTGCACTGACGCGCGGAATCTTACGCTTCCCTGAGTAGTCCTTAGCGATCAGCCAACAAGCTGCGAGTGATGTAGTACGGCCAATAATCCGTTTACCCCGTGGCGTTGGCCGGAACTAGGATAGGCCGAAATCAGCCGATGATAATCACCAAGGGTGAACTTAAGACCCTGAAATCAGGTGTGGGTGGAACATTAACACTCTGTCCAAATTCGCACCGTGACTGCAGCATAAGGGTACACAATGGCAAGCGATTGATTCTCTCACATTCAGGTAGAAAATAGATTTCTAAGGTGCGGCAACCACGGTTTAAAGCAAGCCGAAGGACTAAGAGAAATTAAAAATAAGAAAAAAACATAATAAAAACAAATAAAAATAAAAGAACAAACAAAAGGCAAAAACACATTACTAAGTTATTAAGCATGTATGTAGGTAGGCACAGCAACATAATGCAGGTGATGGTGCGCTTTTATTCATGTGTGGAAACAATAACCAAGCACTAATGATACATAGGTTTTAGATGGTAACTACCTACGGCTAATTACATTTTGAATGATAGCGGTAACTATTATAGATAGTTCAACTCAGTTGTGCGCGCGGCCCTATGTGTGCGTGGGCTTGTAAATATACAACTTTCATTCGTGTAGCAGTGACGCGGCAGTCGTCGTCCGAGCAAGACGTGTTCTTATCGCTTTTTCTTAAGGGTACAGTCGTTTACGAAAGTGTCTAGTTCTTCACGGAGAAAATGTTTAAGGAGTCAGGTAAATATTTTTGAAATTTAGATGTAATTAATATTTATTATGATTCTATATACGAAAAAATATATCCTTGTTGACGTTTACGTATTATTGTTTTAGAAACCACTTACTCGAGAAACCATTGCTAAGGTATACGAATTTCTGAAAGTAGATGCGAGAGATATATTGGAACTAGTAAGTGATCCAGTTTGCAGTGCAAGTCCAATTTTAATATCGAAATTAGGTGAACATTTAAATAGCGAACGGAAAAGAACAGCAATGGCAGTATCAGAGAGAACAATTACTAATATATTGGCTGAAGGAAAAGAATCTGACTCTAAATTTAAATCTCCGCATAAAGACCGTTAAAAACGTTTAAAAAAGTTAGAATTAGACAACTTTAACGTTGATGTTATACGTTCCACTATTCAAAATTACCATTTAGAACATCGCGAGTTACCTACCTTGCTAAAGTTGAAAAGAATATTTCAAGATAAACTTAACTATGATGGAAGTATTTCGACTCTGCGTACAGCTTTGTTAAAGATGGGATACAAATGGCGAAAAACTGTGGATAACAGACGTGGTATTATAGAGCGGCATGACATCCAAAAACTACGTTTTTTCTACCTAAAAAATTTACTCAGATACCGTCAAGAAAATCGGTGTATCGTATATACAGATGAGAGCTACATCTTAACTAATCATGTGCAAACCAAGGGTTGGGGTAATAAAGATGGACCTTTAAAGAGAAACCTGTCGAAAGGACAAAGAATTATCATTGTGCATGCTGGTTCAGAACAAGGTTTCGTACCTAACGCACTATTGACATACAAAGCAAATAGTGTTTCTGGTGATTACCACTCTAACATGAACGCAGAAAACTGAAAAGTGGCTAAAAGAACGTCTAGTACCGAATCTTCCACCTAACTCTGTGGTTGTGCTTGATAATGCCTCATACCATAACGTTCAAAATGACAGAGCCCCAAATTCTAATTCCAAAAAAATAGAAATGCAGAGATGGCTGACAGAAAAAAATATAGCTTTTAATCGAGATATGAAAAAAATTGAACTGTATGATTTGATTAAAAAAAATAAAGAAAAATATATCTGTTACAAGATTGACGACATACTTCAGCCATATGGCATAAAAATTCTTCGACTGCCACCATATCATCCTGAACTAAACCCCATAGAAAATGTGTGGGGAATTTTAAAGAATTATATTGCTTCGCATAATGTCGACCAAAATGTGACGGAAATAATGAAACTCATAAATGATCGTTAAAGTCAAATTGATGAAGGGATGTGGGGAATACTTGTAGACATGTACAAAAGAAAGAAGAAGAATACTATAGACATTTTGACATGGAGTCAGAATTCATAATTAACCTTGGTGAGAGCAGCGAATCCGAAAATTCATCATTTGATTTTTCAAGTAGCGATTCAGAATAATGTTCAATAAATAAACATTACATTACGAAATAACACTTTTTTTTTAAAACCCGTATATAACCCGTAAATAACTATATTTGTATTTGTACGACTGTACCTCTTGTCACGCACAGAAAGTCACTGTATATGTACAATTTTAAGATTACCCACACATAGGGCCGCGCGCACATCTGAGTTGAACTATCTATACATATGTGATATGATAAAGGTAATAACAGCACAACTTACCCAGACACGGGGTTTATAAAATTCACTAGTGTTTTAGTACTCCAACGTAGGTTTCATATTTACAATTTTTAGTTAATACGGTAGCAAGAAAATAATAACGGAATAATAAAATTAACGGAACTTGAATACGGTTGTCGAGTACGTATTTCCGACAAGCTCACAGCAAGACAACGATGCGTAGAATGTTTCTCGTTGCGCGCACAGAGCTCGCGGACTCCCTTTACTTTTACCGTTCCCTCCGCCCGGCGCCCACGCCTCGCGATCGCGAGTGCGGCGGCCGGTTTCCCTATATTGAAGTAATGTAGCCACTGACAGCTTGTTTGCAAAATAATATTTTTAATAATTGTATTTAGTGTCTAATTTTAAGATTAAGTTTTATTTAGGGTTTAAAATTAATCAGCTATAAGTTATGGTATTAAGCTCGTACTCGTAAGTGAATAACTGAAATATTAATGCACAGCATTGTAACAATCTGGTGCACTGCCATTGCCGGCGCAGCTTCCTCTTTCTCTCGATCATCGCCAGGATGTGGACTGGGGGACTGGAAAGGCTTCTTTGTGGTGGCCTCGTCGAGCTTCGACTTTCGAAGCGCGGTCTGTAGGGCCGCGCTGAGTTCCGTCGTAAGCTTCTCGACGTCGTCGGGTGTCTCCACTGGGAAGGAGGGCGAGTCCGGCCTTATGGTTGGCAAAGACCCGCCAGTCTTGGCGTGATCGAGGGGATAGATGGAACGTTTGTGGGATGTCATCCAGAGTCAAACACACCGGCTGGTGGTCTGAGATGAGTGGTCGTCCAGGACGTCAAGATACACAGCCGCGTCGATGCTGCGAGTGACGGCTAAATCTATGACGTCCGGTGTATGGGCTGCGCAGTACGGGTAATGCGTCGGAACCTCTGGTCTTAGTACCTGGTACTCATTCCGGTCAGCATCATCTAGAAGGCGGCGGCCTTCCGGGTATATGGTGTTGGAGTTCCAGGCCGTGTGTTTCGCGTTAAAGTCGCCGGCGATTATGGTAGGCAACGGCGAGTCCAGCAGAATGTGAATGTCAGCCACGGCAAGGCGCTGCCCCGGTGGCCGGTAGAACGCGAACACGCGAGTGGGCTGGCTTCCGATGCAGACCTCTACGCCCGCCTCGCCTTGGTGGACGACTCTCCTCTTGACCAGGACTGCTAATACCCTGTATGCAGTCCCTCTTGGCGAGTATTGGTCCTCCCGGTAGACATGGTATCCACCCATTTTGAGTTCGTCGACTGGTCTGAGGTGGGTTTCGCTGAGCAGGGCTATGTCCACTTGCCGCCTTGCCAGCAGCAGTTTCAATAGCCTGGTCTTCTCTGGTGACATCCCGTCGGCGTTCCAGAATAGTATGTGTAGCTTACGTAAATCCAAACTTACACAACTCTGATAGGCAGTCGAGGATCAGAGGGACGGGGTCCCGCTTCTCCAGAAGCGCTACTAGCACCTTTTGTAGGGTACCGATGACGCTGGTAAGTCTGAGGTCCAGGTTTACCGTTGCCGGCTTGGGGGCCGGTTTCGGTTGGACTCTCCGCTTCGTCTTCGTCCCCTCTGATGGGGCAGCGACCACGGTGACCTCCTGGACAACTTTGCGAGGCGCCTTTGCCTGTTCGCCCTGCGTCTTTGCCTTCTTCTTGCGTCGTCTCTTGCGACGAGCACGCTCCTGCGGCGGATTAGCAGCTGCGACGAGCGGAGCGGGGGCGTTTCCATCCTCGACGGTGGTGGGCTTTCCTGTGGGCTGTGATGTGGCTGTTGATGTGCGCGCAATAGTGCCAGCCGGTTGCGGATTTCCCTATTGAACACAGGACAAGCGGCATTATTTGCGGTTTGCGCTCCTCCCCAGTTCGCACATGTCATTTCAGTGCAATAACGTTGAACAACAGTGAACAACAGTGAAAATTATAAAAAACCCAAAGAACAGTACAAGAATAAATCGAATTACCGGCATAAAAAACATCAAAGTAAGAAGTGTATAAATTTAGTGCTAAGACACGTAAGATTAAGTAGAAATCTAACTATTGTCATCTCTGAAGGCTAATCAGTGAAATATTAGTGCAAGGAAGAAAAAAGCTAGTAAAAATTAAATAAAGAATTTTTATAATATTTAATATTTATAAAATTGTAAATCACCACACATAAATAAATTGATGGTTATGCCATCTAGTGGCATTTGATGGAACTAGTCGTGAAACTTGCGTCAGCGCATTAACTTGACAACGTCAAGAAACATCAGCACTTAGATTTTAGTACTGCTACTTCACCGCTAGTGGACACCACAAGTATCATAACATGGAAAGTATTATGAAAATTCTGAAAGAAATTCAAGGCGATCTAAACAATCAAAAACAAGAAATAAAAGACATGCAAGAGAAAATTACCAAATCTATAAATGACAATATCAACCAAAAGTTTGTAACTATCGAAAATAAAACGAACATCTTAGAATTTAAATAAACCAACAACAGAAAAAAATAGACTATTTAGAAAAACAGGCTAGAAAGAAAAACCTGATATTCTATGGAGTAGAGGAAACCGAGCAGGGATACAAAGAATTACAAAGTATATTATTGCGATGCATAAAAAATAATATGAAGATCTCCGTTGAGCCATCTGAAATAGATATTGTGAGAAGACTTGGTAATAAGGGGAACAAGCCGAGACCTTTATTAGTAACATTTACAACAATGGGACGGAAAATTGAAATTTTAAAGAGGAAAGAATTACTCAAGGGTTTACTCATTAACATCAAAGAAGATTTTCCAAAAGAAGTTCTATTGAAACGCAAGGAACTACAAGAAGAAGTAGAAAAAGGACGCAAACTTGGAAATAATGTTGTATTACGCTATGATAAAATAGTAACATTGCCCGGTAACCCCAAAAACAGAAATTTTGTAGCAGATACACGGAAACAAAAACGGAATCTATCAGTATCCCCTAACGAAAGCAATATTAAACAGATACCGAAGAAAAATAAGACAAACAATATTACCTCCTACATGTACAACGCACCACAGAAAAAAGGCTTGGAGTCAAGCTCGACTGAGATACACTCACCAAAAAACGAGTAAAGAATGCCCCTCTTCATCTCCCAATACGGCTTGTCACCGTGGGGGATAATGACTACAACCCTCCATCTCCGCTACAAAATCTTTACATCTGTACTTACAATGCTAAATCTCTACTATCAGATGAAAGATTACTCGATTTTAAGAGAGCAATTTCAAAAATAAAATACGATATTATTGGTCTTGCGGAAATAAGAAGAACGGGATATAATATTACAGAAGAAGACGAACATGTTTTCTGCTATTTCGGGGGAACTAAAGGCCAGTATGGAGTCGGATTTCTTATAAAAAAGGAATATAAGCTAAACATTGACAGTTTCATTGGAGTATCCGAACGCATCTGCATTTTAAATCTCAATATCAGTAACACAAAACTCACTATCGTGCAAGTACATGCGCCAACTGTTGATGCCAGCAACCAACCTTCTACAACCAACCACAGCATGCATACTGTCAATATAACAATCAGAAAATAATATTAGGTGACTTTAATGCCCGTGTTGGACAACGAGTCCCGGGCGAAGAAAAAATACTAGGCAAATACTGTTACGGAAAGAGAGACAAAAGAGGTGAAAGATTGCTCCAGTTTTGTTGGGAAAATAAATTATACGTAACAAATAGTTTATTCAAAAAGAACAATAAATGTATGTGGACATGGCTCTCGCCAAAGAAAAGAAGAAGCCAGATAGATTATGTAATAACTAATAGAAAAGAAAACATCTCAAACTTAGAAATTATAAGTAATCTAACATTTCCCAGTGACCACCGACTCTTGAGGATTACGCTACAGATTATACCAATAAAGAAAAGTAGAGCAAATTTTAAAAATTATAGAACTAAACTCAGTAATCCAGAAGAAAAAGAACAATTGTTACAAATATTAAGTACAGATGTAAACAAAATTACATTAGAAGAAAATGAAAATATCATGTGTCATTGTACAAATGAGTCATTGTACAACAAGATTAAAAAAGTAATAATCACCAGTTTAAATCAAATTCAATAGAAATTAACAACAAAACGGGAGACCATCCCTATTCATATAAAATGTCTTATTGCAAGAAGAAATGAATTGATTCAGAAGAAATCCTTAACTAAAGAAGAAAAAGACGAACGTACCTACCTCTTCAAAAATATCTGCAAATTCTTGAAATGCGAACGCACAGAACATAGAATAAAAGTAATTAGAACACACCTCGAATCAACAGGTAGCTTAAAGAACGGTCTTAAAAACCTTAATATCACCAAACGATGGATACCCTATATACAAAATGACACCACTGATAAGAAAATATTGTCAAGATCTGAAATAATCGAAAAAGCGACAAAAAATTTATAGCCAATTATACTCAGCAAAAGATACAATTACAGAAATCGAAGCAACCAACCAGAACTCTATCTCTCTAGCTAGATTCTCGACACAGGAAGTAATAAAGAAAATCAAATCTTTAAAATCCGGCAAAAGCAACGGACCAGATGGTATCCCAAATGAAGCTCTTAAACTGGGGATAATTCCACTAGCACCATACATAACAACTCTATTTAACAAGATCCTAAATGATAGAGCAATACCGAAAGAATGGGCACAATCTGACATAATTTTACTCTACAAGAAGGGAGACCCTGCAGATATTGGAAATTACCGGCCAATAAGCTTACAACCAAATATGTACAAACTATTCGCTTTATGTCTTGAGGATCGCTTAGCATTGTTCACAGAGAAATATCAACCGCCGGAACAAGCAGGTTTCAGAAAAAACTTCTCAACAACAGACCACATCCACACTTTAAATTTAATTGTAGAGAAATATACAGAGCAAAATAGACCACTCTACCTGGCATTTATTGACTACGCCAAAGCCTTCGACTCTATATCCCACAAGAGCATGTGGAGAGCTCTACAGGAATGCGAAGTACCAGCAGAGACTATAGATCTTATAAAAGACATCTACAAATCACAAAAGCAAAAGTCGTGTAAAACTGGAGAGACGGGGTCCCGAAATAAACATTTGTAGAGGCGTCAGACAGGGTGACCCCCTGTGTAAAGAATTAGCATGGATTCCGGAAATAAAACAGCAAATATATGGACTGAGCGTGTACTGCCTTGTAAAAAGCTCCAGTGTCGTAGTGCTAGTGAACATTTTAAATCAAACTTAAAGCTACCGACTATATTGGTGACACAGATGACAGGCAACGTTTAATTGCTAGATGTATTGCGGTGCGTTTACCATTGGGCGCCTGAACATACCCCCGGACGTTGAAAGGTGCCCTTTCAACCACTAGTGGAACACACGGGCAACGGGCAGATCCGATTAAAAGCCCTTCGAATGACGCCCACAGACGTCCGGATATCAGCAACGCGAACAACCCCATCCTCTCCAGCATGCACAGCCACGATTCTCCCCAAACGCCACTTCAGAGGGGGCATGTTGTCCTCCTTGACGACCACCAAAGTACCCAGCTTCAATTCATCCTTGCAGGAACGCCATTTCGTTCTCTGTTGCAGCTCAGCGACATACTCCTTGCTCCACCTAGTCCAAAAATGTTGGCGGAGCTGTTCAATTCGCTGATGACGAGTCAGGTGGTTCGCAGATTGGTGCTGATATTCCGATTGAGGTATGGATGTTAATGGACGACCCACTAGGAAATGACCCGGAGTGAGCGGTGTACAGTCGGCAGGATCAGATGACAGCGGCGTTAATGGGCGAGAATTTAAGACCGCCTCGATTTGGGTCAACGTGGTGTTAAGTTCTTCGTAGGTTAAGTGACAGTTTCCCAACACTCGCTGTAGATGATATTTCGTCGACTTAACCCCCGCTTCCCAGAGTCCGCCAAAGTGTGGAATGAAAATTAACCCCATCATTTGCCACCCTCTCTGCCATAGACTCACAGTTTGTTTTCAAAAATTTCGAAAGGTCGTTGTACGCACCCACGAATGATGTACCGTTGTCGGAATAAATGTTGACCGGTTTACCTCTATGCGAAATGAACCGATTTAAGGCCAGTAAATACTTTTGGCTGGATAAGTCACCCACTAGCTCCAAATGAATAGCTTTTGTGGCGAAACAAACAAATATAGCTATATACACTTTTACTAACCTACATCCGCGCCCTTGTCGGCTAGCACATAAGATCGGACCAGCATAATCTACGCCACAGGTTTCAAAAGGATGCCCGCCTGGAAGGAGCCGCTGCTGCGGTAGGTTGCCCATTATGGGAGTAACGACACTCCCCTTTATACGACGACATCTGATACATTTATGGAAGCAAGCCCTCGCTAAGTTTCGGCCACCCAACGGCCAATATGTCTCTCTAATCGATGACAACAGTAACTGGGGGCCAGCATGCATCAATCGCCTGTGTTCGAACTCAAACAATAACTTTGTAAATGCATGGCTAGACTGTAACAGAATAGGGTGTTTTTTGTCGTAAGAGAACAGGGAGTTATCTAAGCGCCCCCCGACACGAAGAATGTCATTGTGGTCTAAATAAACGTTTAATTTTAACAGAGTGCTTTTTGGAGGGATATTTTGTTTTTTAATTAATAAACTGTACTCGGGAATTGATTGCATTTGAGACTTAGTGATTAAAACATTTAAAGCAGTTTGTAACTCGTCTTGTGTCAAAATTCCACCACATGCCCGCCGTTTCCTACACAGTGTAATGAACCGGAGTACATAAGCCATGCAGCGCACAAGTCTTGAATAATTAGAAAATCTCTCAAACTCTATCAGTGTATTAGAAATATGATTGGTGACAACAGTGCTCAATGAAACATGAGATCGAGTTTCGGGTAATGACTCTGTTTCCGAATAGCAGAGTTGAGACGGCCATTTAACCTGGTCCAGCTTTAGGAAGTCGGGACCACTCCACCATAAAGGTAAGCCCTGCAGGGTGCCAATATCGACACCTCGTGAAATTAAATCCGCGGGGTTTTTGTCTGTTGGTACGTGTCTCCATGTACATGTACCTGACTTATCTAAGATCTCTGCAACGCGATTACGCACAAACGGTTGGAGTCTGGAAGGTAACATTTGTAACCATCCTAAAACTATTGTTGAATCAGTCCAACAGTAAGAACTGCTGATCTTGACTCGCAGGGACGTACAAACCTTTTCATACAAACGAGCTCCCAATAAAGCACCACACAACTCCAATCTGGGGATCGTGGTGGGCTTCAGGGGTCCACGCGACTTTTAGACACTAACAACCGAACCATGGCTTCACCGCTAGCGTTTACGCTACGAATATAGACGCACGCACCATACGCGCGCTCAGAGGCGTCCGTGAAGACATGGAGTTCGAATACCTTGTAAAAGTCGCAAACGACTAGTCGAGGAACACGAAATTTAGTTACGAGTGGTAAAGACTCGACAATGGTATCCCATTCTTGGAGCAGTTCAGGCCTTAAGGGTTCATCCCAAGACAGTTTATCCAACCACATGCTCTGCAATAGCATTTTCATGAGTATCACGAAAGGGGATAGAAGGCCTAAGGGGTCAAAAATGCGGGCAATTACAGAAAGTAACTCCCGCTTTGTGCTACCCCTAGGCGGTAACAGTGTACTGCTCAAGAAACCTAGTTCATCAGTATTCGCGTACCAATCAAGTCCCAACAACTTATTAGGCTCGCTAGACCCCATGCTTAAATCTAGGGCTGACTGAGCAGCTCCCGAAACTAATGTCGGCTCATTTGATCTCCATTTCCTGAGTGGCATACAAGCTGAAGCGAGCGCATCAGTCACCCCTTTACGGAGTCGCATCACTTCCCTCAAATCATCCCCACCCGTAAGCATGTCGTCGACATAGAAATCACGCTTAATAACCTCAGCGACCTTATCGTCCTTACATTCATTGCCAATTTGCTTCAGGCAGCGTGTTGCAAGAAAAGGAGAACTGGTCATACCGTATGTAATCGTATTAAGCGTAAAAACCTTGACTGAATCGGTGGCCTCAGTATTTCTGCGCCAAAGAACCTGCTGTAGGTGCGTATCAGATGGATGAACAGCCACTTGTCTATACATCTTCTCCACATCGGCTGACAAGACATATTTGTGTTGCCTGAACCGGAGAAGTATGGACACCAAATCGTCCTGAACTGTAGGACCTACCATCTGTATGTCATTAAGAGAACTACCCGATGACGTTGGCGAACTGGCATTAAATACCACACGCAGTTTAGTCGTACTACTAGACTCGTGACGCACCCCGTGGTGAGGAATAAAATATCCACGAGAACTGCAACCAAGGTCTTTATTCTCTGTCATGTGACCTAACGACTCATATTCGGTCATGAAGTTATGATATTCCCTGCCAAGGTCAGGGTTGGCCTTCAGTCTCCGTTCTAGGGAAAATAAACACTTCGACGCCCTATCGAACGAAGTTCCTAGAACCGAAGGATCCTGTTTCAGGGGTATACGTACGCAAAATCTACCGCTAGGTAACCGCGTCGTATGTTTAACGAAATGTTCTTCTCATAACTTCTCTTCTGGCGAATAATTATATTCATCAGACGGTGAAACAATCTCCTCAATATTCCAAAACCGTGTTAAATCGGAACGAACCTTCTCTAATTCATACTCACTTTGAGCACTACCTTGAGCGAAATTACATTTTATATTATTTGAAGGACGTTTACTAACAACACGGCCAATGGGGCCAGACACAATCCAGCCTAACCTGGTGTTACATAATACTGGCTTTCCCTTGCCCAACTGTATCCTTTGTGTACCCAACAAGTCCCAGAATAAATCGGCACCAATTAAAATTTCTACCCCTGAAGGCTTGTAGAACGAAGGGTCAGCTAAATGCAGATTATTAGGAATGTTGAACTTCGATACATCAACTTTACGACAGGGCACGACACTCGTAATCGACGGTAAAACTAAACAACGTACCTTTGTACTGTAACTGTTATTAAGCGACGCAATCTGAATGTTACATGTTTTACCTACACAAGAAGATTTGTTATTAATTCCATATATTATAGACCTATCAGTGTGACTACTTAAGTTCAACCGCTTAAAAAGACCTTCTGTCACAAAACTGGATGTGCTGCCACTATCAAGCACGGCCCGCACGATATATTTGCGATTATTATTGTCGCATACCTTTATTAAAGCGGTAGACAACAACACTTGGTGTTGTTTACCATTTTGACACTCACCGCCGGGCTCGGGCGATGCAATATGTGCCGACAATGTCACGTTATTCGGCCCTGTGACGACGGACGGTGAAGACGTTGATGGGGACGATAACAAATTGTTACATGTCGTGTTTTCATAATTGTTACGAGTGTGTGAACTATTTTTAAACTCTGACGTGTGAATTAATGTATTATGCCTCCGTTTACATAACTTGCAACCTGGTTTCTTGCATTGGTTGGCAAAATGTCCTGTACGGAAACAATTATAACAGACCTTGACACTAGATAATAATTTAAGCCTAGCGTCAATGGTTAATGCAAGGAACTCTGGACAATCATTCAACTTATGATTATCCTTACATTTAGGACACGGTTTGCAAGATGATTCGGTTTTACCTACATTTTTATTATAAGTACTTTGTGTTGTGAACATTGTTTGAATTTTGGAATTTTTATTATGTGATTGTGTGTGAACCGTATGTAACATATTATGACGTGACAGCTCCAATGCTTCGAGTAAATCAGCTCGTGTGTGTATGAACTGAAGAAATACCGCTAATGTTATTGTGCTGTCTTTATCTAACCGGCCTTTGTACTCTTCAAACTCACGATAAGTTTTTTGATCTAACTTACGAGTTATAATGTAAATCAATAACGTATCCCAGTACTTAATAGGCTCACCTAATGATTCTAAGGCCCGTAGGTTTTTATTTAATTCATCTATTAAACGCTTTAAAGCAAAAGAAGATTCCCTAGTGATCACTTCTATATTAAATAATGCTGTTATATGGTTTTGTATCAATAATTTCTTATTATCGAATCGCTCACACAGTAACTGCCACGCCACTGAGTAGTTTCTAGCAGAGAACTCCATTGAATGTATGACGACAGCAGCAGTTCCCTCCAGAGACGCTCTCAAGTAATGAAATTTATTAATTTCATCTATCTCATCATTAGAATGAATGAGGCTAGTAAAAGTGTCTCGGAACTCCAACCAATTGCTATAAGACCCACTAAATTTAGGCAGTTGAATAGTGGGTAACTTAACCGGCTTACAAACACTAACGCGGGTACCCTTTTCACTGTTTGACGAATCATGATCTTTGTTATATTTATTTAATATTTCCTGTGACCTAGACAGGGCATTGTAGTATATGGATTCAAATTCCGACCGCTCGGTTAACTGAATAGTAACATCATCAGTAATACATTCCAGACGTAACTGTACCTCATCGTATTGTTCGTACAACGACTCGATCTTCCCTGAGCGTAGCTGTAACTCTGTGATGTCACAACTGCTTAATTGTTTGCCGCTTAATCCATCAAGATGTTTAATAAAAATGGTTAAGCGACCCTTAAAACTCCCTCGCTTTTTCACTAATTCCTGTTCATCGCACATACTGGGAAGCGAGTGTCGTCGATCTGGAATTTATATAAGAATAAACTTAACTTAACTATATTTAATTACAAAGCAATTGCCTAATTGTACACTAACACAGTTGAATTAACAAGTTTTACAAATATCTAACACTCAATATTGTACCAAGTATTTGCCTACCTACCTATATGTATAATTAATAAAATTTGGATCTCAGTAGTTATTTTAGATAAAATTAGAGCAAATTACAATAAAATATGTAGCACTAACTGTCTACTATGCTATTATAAGCATAAATACTGTAAGTATTGCTTAATAATTGTTTTATACAAAAATACAATGTAAATTAATTTAGATGAAATAATGGCAAATTACAATAAAATACGAGTATGTAGCCCTAACTGTCTACTATACTATTATAAGTATAAATACTGTAAATTCCTTTTAATAAATGAAACACACAAAATCAATCTGACTTTTTTTTCTTTTTACTACGTAGTTGGTACCTAATGAAGAAGTAAGTATAAAATTTATACACTAACCTTTTAATATCCTTAATTTAGATTAAATAATACCTGATTGAGTGTTGGGTGACGATATCAGAAGAAATAAACTTAACACCGTTGTTAAATATACCCAATCCAATGGCCGTTAATATTTCTCGTTTCTTGAAAATTTCCAAAACGCTTCAATATATCCTGATTTCCGGGAATAACCGCTAATCCTTAATAACTGTTGATAAATCCGGCTTCGGTAAGGACCATGTAAAGAATTAGCATGGATTCCGGAAATAAAACAGCAAATATATGGACTGAGCGTGTACTGCCTTGTAAAAAGCTCCAGTGTCGTAGTGCTAGTGAACATTTTAAATCAAACTTAAAGCTACCGACTATATTGGTGACACAGATGACAGGCAACGTTTAATTGCTAGATGTATTGCGGTGCGTTTACCATTGGGCGCCTAGAATTTTTATAGCTGTACTCCAAAGTATAATGAAAACCCTGAACTGGGAAAGAAAAGGTATTAATATAAATGGGAAACTCCTCAATAATCTTCGATTCGCGCACGACATCATACTCTTATCTGAAACAGCATCCCAATTACAGAAAATGATAAACGAAATATACGACGTAAGCAGTGCGATCGGCCTAGAACTAAATGCTTCCAAGACTAAAGTCATGACAAACCACCACATTATACCAATAAGTGTCAATAACAATTCATTGAAATATGTTCAAAACTATATTTACCTGGGACAACAAGTATCCTTCGCTAAGACCAGACACGAAGATGAGATAAAAAGACGAATTAACATAACCTGGAACAAATTCTGGAGCAATAAAGAAACCCTAAAATCGAAACTCCCTATGAAACTAAAGAAAAAAATTATGGACTCATGTATCCTACCGTGTCTTACCTATGGCTGCCAAACGTGGATATACAATAATAACACTAAAAACAAAATACAAGTGTGCCAGATGGAACGAAATATACTAAACATACAAAGAAAACACAGAAAAAGAAATACAGAAATAAGAGAAACCACAAAATTAATAGATGCTTTGGAACACTCTCAAAAACTAAAATGGAAATGGGCGGGTCATATTGCACGTATGAACAAGGAAAAATGGACACTGAGAGTGACTACCTTTCAAGGACCAACAAACAAAAGAAAAAGAGGTAGACCGAGAGAAAAATGGGTTGATGAAATAGTCAGAAAAGCCGGTGACAACTGGTTCACAAAAGCAAAAGACAGACAGACGTGGAGCAATATGGAGGAGGCCTTTACCCGTTGAGGGGTCCATATTGAATAGTATGAAGCGATCTAAAAAAAAAAAAAAAAAACCTGAATTTATTTATTTAGAAACTTATTTAAAATGACGAATGATATACATATTATACTACTGTTATATAATAGTCATTGTATCAATTGTAATATTTTATTAATTCATGCATGCACTTAATATGTACTTTTAATTCTTGATTTATTTATATTTGTTTTGTAATTTATTCATTATGGAAATAAAGAGGCTATAATAATAATATACAAATAAGCATAGAATAATTAGTGTAGAAATAGTAAGTAAGTTGAATAGTCAGCCATAATTAGTTAATTAATAGTAATTAAGATAGTTAAACTGTAGTGCCAAATGAGTTAGCTAACGTATTAGCAAATAAATTTTTGTAAATATGTATGTGACCCTCTAGATAGAAGGTAAACATCCTGTCAGCCACAAATATGTAGATATAGTAGTATAACATAAGAGCTGTATAATCATAAAAATAACTCACTAAAGGTCTCCGATTATGTTGGAGGAGAACCGGAATATAAAAAAAAAAAAAAAAAAAAAATGCGAACAGCGAAACAGGAAGGCGGGAACGGTCGCCGTCACCGGTGAGTCGCGCCAAGGGCCGACACCGGCGACCTCACAGCCCACCGGGGAGAATGCGCAAGGGGTATCGCTTATGGCGGCAGCGAACCCCGCACCTCCCAAAACATCCACCTCTTCAAAGAGAGGGCGTAAGAAGAGGACCGCTTCCCCCGCTGCAGACACCCAGGCTGACTGCGCCGCGGAGGAGCCGTCCGCCGGTGAGTCCGCCAACACCCCAGCTACTACCGATGCCATCGTCCCCCGAAAAAGGGAGGCAGAGAGGACTAAGCCGACCGTCCGCGAAATCACCTACAGGCGAACAAACGCCCTACTGGCAGAAGAGGATAGCAGCACAAAAGCCGTTATCCTTTTTACACTACAGCTGCTTCAAGAATTCTTGGCCGCCATGAGCCAGGAGCAGAACAAAGACGCCGTCGTTCGCATCGCCACCAAAAGCGTAGCTGCGCTGCCCTGCTGATCTGGGAAGCATAGGCGCCCTGCTCCGCCAACATTTCGTAAAAGTACCCCCCCACCGACACTTTTGGCACATAAATTTTTACTTTAATTTTTTTTAACCTACCCACATTGATATACCTTCTAAACAATTTTATTATTACAGTCACCCCGCGGCCCGCGAGAACCAGTGCCTACTTGGCCCAAGTAGGCGCAACGTGTGTGGGCGCTGATGACCGCCGCAACAACAACGCGACTTACTTGCAACCCTTCACAAACAAGACGCCACTATCATCTGAACACCCCACGACCTACCCCTGTTTAGGGGTAGCGGTAGATACCGCTGGGAGGGGGCTATAGCCCCGATCCAGCCTCCACGCGTCCCCTAAGGGACGGTGTGAAGACCAGTGATCGATCGTTTTATTCGGTAATCGTCCGCACTTTCACATTAAAGTAGTATATTATAGAAGTGAGTGTTTTCCTTAACATTTGATCCGTACGAGCCGGATTAAAGGATTGCAGTGAAACAGGAGTGCAGTGGAAAAGTGACTGTAAGTGCATGGCCCTTGCAAAACTAGTTATATTGGGCCATGCTTAGGTAGATAGCTATAGGGATCTTCTCAGGTATCAGTATTATTCTCAATATTTATCAATCTTATCACCCCGAATCTTCAATGTGCGTACCATCTTTATGCCGATGACTTGCAACTCTATTATCAAGCCTCGACAGACGACATAAATGGGGCCATTTCTATGGTTAAGAATGACCTGGAGGCTATTAGCAGTTGGGCTGATGGGTTTGGTTTGGCAGTGAATCCAGCGAAATGCCAAGCCATCATCATAGGCAGTCCGCGCATGACTGGAAGGATGGATCAAAACAAACTGCCACCCATTACTTATAATGGCACAGTCATTCCCTTCAGTCCCTCTGTTAAGAACCTAGGCCTATTTATCGACTCCAAGCTCAGCTGGCAAACCCAGGTCACCAGCGTTAGCCAGAGAGTCACGGGTACGCTACGAGCCTTCTATCGGCTTAAAAACTTCGTTCCTTCCGAGACAAAAGCGATGCTAGTACAGACTCTTATTGTCCCTATCTTGGATTATGGTGATGTATGCTATTATGACCTGAATGCAGATCTCCTCAATAAATACGACCGCCTTCTGAATAACTGCATTCGATTCGTCTTTAACCTTCGCAAATACGACCATGTTTCTTCCTCTCGTCGTGAATTGAACTGGCTCACGATTCGTCAGCGCCGTCAGCTGCACGCCCTAACCACCCTCTATTCCATACTCAACTCACCTATTTCCCCTTCCTACCTAACATCCTCATTTCATTTTCTATGTGCCAATCACAACAGAACTCTCCGTTCATTAAACAATCCACTTCTGTTATGCCCCACTCATACTTCCGCACTCTTCGTTCTTAGTCCAATCTGTCCTCCTCTGGAACGCTCTGCCTTTGGAAATCAGGATAGCACCCAGTCGCCTCTCATTTAAGACGAAAGTCCGAGCTCGAATTCTCGACACTTTAGCAGACTCATCACATCCCTAAAGTCTTATATGTTATTATGTTAGCCTTGTATGTATTACTCAGCAAGTATATATATGTATGTATATCTCAGTATGTATGTAACGTCTGGTTTAAGAATCTTTATTTCTCAAAAGAATTTACAAAATTCACTTACTGAGAAAACATACATAAAAGTAAACAAAATAAATCCATTGAGCGTTTGAATATAATATAAAATAAAAGTGGGTAGTCAAATATATTTTGCGTAAGATTACGAACTTGCAAAACACTCGAACACAGAAAACAATGGGAATCCAAGCAACTGAACCAAAGATGTAACTTGAAATTATTAACTAGATGTGGCATCCAGATGGTAAGTACACTCTTCTATTTTTATTACTGAATTGTTTTTTTTTTTTTTTTTGATACTTGATTGAGACTTGAGATTTTGTTTTTTTTTTATTATTATTATTTTTTTTATTTTTTTATTAAAATTTATATTTGTAAATATAAAAACATACACATATGCATAGACGTACATATACACATACATATACATACACACACACACACATACATGCACATACCCTGCATGCACTTACACACACACATACGCACACACACGAATATTCTTTATTCTTTTATTCTTTTATAAAAAGACAACTTCCGCATTAGGAATAAATCCTGTGTCGCGGGGGACTTTACAAACATACATGAAACGGACACACAGAACACCCAGACTCAGAACAACAATTTGTGGATCGTCCCATGTGGGGTTTGAACCCACAACACTCGGCGTAGTAGGAAGAGGCGTGGCGACCGCTTAAACCACTACGCCATCCGTGCAGTCATATTATGTGCATATAGAATTGTTTTTATCCTTATTAGTTTATTTGATTGTGAATGTTTTAGTACAATAATAATGTATTAACTAATAAGTAGCTGCTATGTGTTTCTTCAATGTTTTTTTAAATGTAGTCAATGTAGTAGCATTTTTTATATTTAATGGTAATTTATTGTATATCTTTACTCCTTCAAATTCAATATTCTTCTTTCCAAAGTTCGTTCTGGGTGGTCGAGTTACAAGATGGGTAGCGTTTCTTAGTTTCATTTTTTGCCGAGCACTATTTGTTGTAAAAGATAAACTAGTATGAATATTTCTGTTTAATATTTTACGTATCAATATACACGTGTAGTATATATAAGTTTGCTTTATGGTCATTATTTTGGTGTCCTCGTATATTTTTTTAGTGGGAGTACGAAAGTTGTATCTAAAAAGAACCTTTATTAATTTATTTTGTTTTCGTTGTAAGTCATCTAATATAGTTTTACCCGCGGTTCCCCATATTTCCACTAAATAATCAATGTGTGGTTTGACTAGAGAGTTATAAATAAGGTATCGGACTTTGTGAGGAATACATTTAGTTATACTGAATAGGCAACCCGTCAGTGAAATAAGTTTATTTTTAATTTTATCTATTTGGGGTTTCCAGCTCAGGCGAGTGTCCAGAATGAGGCCAAGATATCTTTCATATGTCTTTCTCTTGATTGGTTCGTTATTTATGATCAGTGGTATATTATCAATTATTTTTTTGTTTTTGGCTGCAAAAATGACATAGTTTGTTTTTTTGGTATTTATAGTTAGTAAATTATGTTGGAACCAATCATTTAACATATTTAAATCATTCTGAATTTGGGGTTTCATAGCATCGACAGAATGGCCGTAATAAAATAGGCATGTATCATCTGCATAAAGTGAAATATCGCCCTTAAGTCCAATTTGGGATATGTCATTGATATAAATTAAGTACAAAAGTGGTCCCAAGATTGAACCTTGAGGAACTCCATAAGTAAAATACTTAGGAGAGCTGTGATGTTGCCCGATTTTTACTATTTGCTCACGGCCGCTTAAGTAAGATGTTAATATTCTTAGCGCTTTGTCTTTAATACCTATATTAAAGACCTGTAACCTAATTTTAATTTCATGCACCTACTCAGACATTTCCCCACCACCCAAAGGTAGACTGGGAGAAAATGCCATTGGCATTAAGTCCGCCATTGTACTTTGTTTGTGCAAAAAGAATTAAAATAAATAAATATGTAGGTACTAGGGTAGTAACTACTTGTCTCGTGTATGAGGAGTAAATAAAAAAGTTCAACTCACTGTTATCACCATGTATTTGTCCAGCACACGAGAAATAAACAGAAGGTACAGTAGGTAGAAGATACAGGCACAAGCACAGAACAATTAGCAGTTTAAATAGGAAGATAGCTAGTTCAAGAATAGCACAAGAGATCACTAGATATTTAAGCAGTATATAAATAATATATAAGCACTACTTTAACAATATTTAGGCGGTACGAAGGGCTTAGGTAAGCAAGCGTGCGGTCTACAACGGTAAGGAATTCAGACTATTCGAGACGGCGCACGCGCAGCGGTTGCCGGCGCGTATCTCATCTAGCTATACATTTAGATAGCATAGTGAAAGGGATGTGTCGATAGAATTTATCGACAAACTGATATGTATCGCTGTGAAATGTAATATTTATTTATGATGTACTTTTATTATAAACGTGTGTATTAATGATGTATATATTTTGTAAATAATATTTTAGGTGTAGAATAAGTATAAATATTGTGAATAAATAATAATAATATATAATCTATGTGTTAATGTTTAGTGTTTTATGTGTAAAACGTATTAAACTCAAACGAAAGTAGGGGGATCCCTACAAATAAATAAATAAAGTAAATATTATTGACATAAATCAGTTTTAACGTAGTGTACAATCTTGGTTAAGTAAACTCTGTGAACACTCTGTGAAAATGGCGCAAAGTGGCACTCATTTAAAATTAATAACGGAAAGAATCAGTAAATTATATACTAATTTAAAAAAGTCCAAATCACGGTTCACAAAAGGATAAATACAGACTAGATTGGACATGTTAGAGGAGTATTGGTCGAGTTACGCTAAACATTATGATGTCATAATTCAAGCAAGTCCTAAAGTCTTAGCTAAATTCGACGCACTACAAGAATACGAAATAACAGAAAATCCTAATTTAGATTGTAGAACCTTACTGATGGAGGCGTTGTATTCGCTAAGAGCTGAGAAAGAAAATCGCGAATGTACAAAGGTTGTCACGATGGAATCCACATCCACATCACGAGTCAAACTACCACCTATTAACATACCACGGTTCGCAGGCAACTATGAAGACTTGATAAGATTCCGCAATTTATTCACTGCCTTAGTTAACAATGATGAAAGGTTATCGAACATGGAGAAATGTCACTACCTGCGATCGAGCGTATGCGGAAACGCGGAGATCGCCATTAAAAATCTAGCAGTCAGTGGCTCAAACTTTGAAAGGGCGTGGAGTATCTTAGAAAATCGGTATGATAATAAGAGAATCATCGAGAACAATGTGCTGAATATATTCTTCAACCAAAAGACGTTAACTACGGAGTGTGCACGTGGGCTGAAGGAGCTTCTAGATACAACTACGGTCACTCTGGACGACTTACAAAGCCTCAGCATTGACATTAGGGTTGGGATGTTGTTATCATTCACATAGTCGTTTCCAAACTTGGCTTCGAATCTCAAAAAATATTGGACCAACATCTGTGTAACGCACGAGACATCACACGCAATCGAATCCATTGCTAATATGAGAAAGGAGAAGTACACACCAAAGCTGGTACCGAAGAACAACACCTCTAGAGCCTTTGTCGCGAAAGTTACATTTACAGCCTGCACATTTTGTCAACAAGATCACTGTATCTGACACTGTAACGAATTTAAAGCATTAGAGTTCCAAAACGATAAGAGATTGTGAAGACAAATAACTTATGTTTCAATTGCCTTGTGAAGGGTAACTCAGTTGGTCCCTATCGGCAACTCACCACTTGTAAACTATGCCGCCGTCGACACTACACGCTATTGCACCTCACACACCCTAGCCAGGCACCCTCGTCAAACGAACTTGTTGAATCAGTGCAACCTCCAGCGGTTGTCACCATGAAGGTCGAAAGCACCAACAATCAAGTTATTTTAGCGACCGCACGGGTAGTTGTGACGGCTGGAGATGGTACCACACACGAACTGCGTGCGCTGATCGATCAAGGTTCTCAAGCCTCATTTTTCAACGAGTCACTGTTTGTGCGGATTTTGGTCCAGAGGTATTGGGCCATTTTTCTTCGAAAATGAGCAAGGAGTGGCCGTTACAGTCAATGGCGATCGTTATCGGGCCATGTTGAACGAATTTTTGTTCACAAAAATTGAAGAGGAGGATATTGGCAACATTTTGTTTCAACAGGACGGCGCTACGTGCCACACAGCCGAAGCTACACTCGATGTTTTGCGCCCTGTTTTTGAAGATCGCATTATCAGCCGCAGAGCTGATGTCGTTTGGCCACCTCGGAGCTGCAATCTGACACCGCTGGACTATTATTTGTGGGGTGCCCCCAAAGATAAGTGTTACGCCGACAAGCCAGAGACAATTGACGCTTTAAAGGACAATATTCGTGAAGCCATTGGTGAAATACAGCTGCACACAATCGATAATGTGCTTAAAAATTGGACCGATCGTGTAGGCTACTGCATGGCCAGCCGAGGCAGCCATTCGCATGAAATTATTTTCCATTATTAACCGGAAGGATTGTACTTTCAAATAAAAAAATAAGTTTGAGAAAATATTCAGTAGTTTTTTTTAATGGCATTTAAAAAAAAAAAAAGTTATTTAGCGGACCCTTTATATAAATCATTAGTTCGTTCGATTTGGAATCCCTTCTATGGATCCCCAGGAGCCTTAATTAAAAACCACTGACTCTTAACAACTCGTTTTATTAACCACTTCGCTTCGCGGCACCGTGCGACTAACGTGTGACTTCGTATGCTAACAATTTTAATATAGTTTTCTGTGCTTTTATGTGACTAATTTCCGGTTTGCGGGCGGCTAAAGGTTGTGTATAGTGTTTCTAAAGAATTTCAGTAAGTTTTATTGTTTTCTAAACATAAATATAGTGCCGAATTCTTTTATTACGACTATTGGTGAGTAAATTTATTATCTTACTAAAAGTGGGTAGGCGGTATCCTTTGTTTAAATTGATTTTTCTCTGGGTATTGTTTATTTTTAAGCTTGTTTTTTTTTCTTTTTTAAATTGTTGATTGGTGTGTCTTTGTTTGGCTATGTCGGTCGTTAGCGAGTTGCCGGATCCCGGCGGTACAAGTGAATTTCTAAACTACTACTTACTTATCAAAAATTAATGAATTAGTTAATGATCAGGGATCTCGGATGAATGTAGGGAATAAAACGGCGATTATGGATATTACTCAACGAATTACCGGTATCGTATAAATGTTAGCAATAAAATCCTTTAGCAACGAAGCGAAGTTAGCGAATTTTGAGCGACAAATGGAGGGTATCGCAACTCAACAAACGAGTTTAACGTACGCGGACAAACTTAAGCTTCGCTTACCACCTAAATCTGCCCCGTGCCCGGTACCTACTGAAGCGCGCGTTCCTAGGCCTTGTGTTATTGCCTATCCCACTACGGAACGCTTAGCGGACTATGCGACCTCGTCAGCAACGAAACAAGCTCTTATGAAGGCTATTAAACCGAGCGATGAGGGTTTCCAAATTGTAGGCGTTAAAAAAACCTCTAAGGCAGGCGTCGTGTTACGTGTAGCTAACGAACGGCAGCTTAAGAAACTGGAATCTGTAGACGCCATTAAATCAGCAGGTTTACGATTAGAAAAACCGAAAGGCCGAAAGCCCCGTATAATTGTAAAAGTCGTACCCGGTTCTATGGAAGATCGTGCCTTCCTAACAGCTTTATACCGTCAGAATATCAAGGACGAATTAAAATTAAGTGAGAACGATTTTATTAAGTCAACCAAAATTGTTAGGCATCGTAAACTAGAAAATGGGCGTTAATGGATGGGCAACACAAAAGATAAACTTTATATAGACTGGGCCACTTGTCGATTCATAGACGATATAGAAGTAGTTCGTTGCTTAAATTGTCAGCAATTCGGTCATGTACAAAAGTTTTGCACCATTAAAACCCCTACTTGTGCTAATTGCGCCGCCGCACACGAAACGCGAGTTTGCCCAGATAAAGACACACCAAATTTTAAGCCCACGTGTGCACAGTGCAGGCGGTTCAAAAAACCATCTGACCATCGATGCGGCTCACACGACTGTGCCACATACAAATTAAAACTGGAGCAGCTAATATTAAATACCAATTACTGAATAGTTTAATTCAGCTTAAAAAAAAAGTTTATAGAGTAACTTACTAAGTAATGGATAATATTTCGATAGGCCAGTTAAATCTTCATAACGATAAAATAGCTACATCAGAATTAGAACGTTTAATTTTAGAACAAAAGTTAGACATTGTCCTTATACAAGAACAATATCAGAGCGCTCGCTTGCGTCGTAATGTAGTACAGCTTGACTGCCGTTCGCAGGCTGGGATATATGTTGCAAGTTCTAATTTTACGGTAACATCTTTGCGTAATCTTATGACGTCACACTGCGCCGTTGCTGAGATCTCATCCTCTACCTGTAAGGTTTACGTAGTGAGCTGCTATTTTCAATATTCATATCCTATTGATCCTCACTTACATCACTTACGTTACGTCTTGCAGTACCTCGTGGGACATAAAATTATCATTGGCGCTGATGTCAATGCGTCATCTTCATTATGGTATGGCAAGTTGCGTTCAACCGACACGGTTCGACGTTGTGCGGTTGAAGATTTCATTGCGGAAATGAATCTTACTATTCACAATACCCCCGATGCACCACCAACTTTTTGCAACCCAATGGGTGAGTCTTCTATTGACGTGACGCTTACGCGCGGCGACGTCTCGATATCCGGATGGCGTGTCCTCCCGGACGCATCCTGTAGTGATCACCGCTTGATCGTGTACGAATTCATACCAAGGGTTGCACGGGATCCACAAAGGACTCCTTTTAATTTTAGATATAAAACTAACGGTGCGAACTGGGCTTTGTTTGGTTCACTATATGCAACTCATACCAAAGACTTCAGTCGCAGTAGTTTATCAGCTGAGGAAAGCGCAGAAATACTATCAGAAACTTTCACATACTGCGCTGATGTATCTATTGGTCGCGGATCTATCACTAACACTCGTAGATGTGATTGGTGGAATGATAGATTAGTCGAACTACGTAGAAGCTACCGGAAAGCTCGTAGAAAATTAAACAATTATAAAAAACACAACGTAACAGGAGATTTGTACAATAATGCTCTCATTGCTCTTAGAGTTGCCAGGTCCCACTACAGAGCTGCAGTGGAAAAATCTAAGGGAAACTTAATTCAGAAACTTGTCGATAGACTCGATAGAGAGAGCCCGTGGTCACCTTTGTATCACGAATTTAAGGCAAATAGATCAATCGACCTTGCATACATACAGAACATCAAAATTAATAACAGATATACCACAGGAGTAGAAGAAACAGCAGAATATCTTTTAGAATCACTCGTACCTGACGATCGGCCGGAAAACGACACTGATCATCACCGACAGATCAGGCAGTGGGCCATCGAACCACCACTGTCTCCAATGTCTGATTTACCATCTTCAGACGAATTTCTCGGTATCATTAGATCCTTGCCACTAAACAAGGCTTCGGGCGATGATAAAATATCTAACAAAATGATCAAAGAAGCTTGTAAACTTTCGTCTGACACGATTTTCACTGTCTTTAAACGTTGCATTGTTGAAGGAATATTTCCTCGTATATGGCGGTGCGGTAATATTCGTATAATACCAAAAAGTGGCGACAAGCCACCGGATGATCCTAAATCCTACCGACCAATCACATTGTTACCATCGTTAGGAAAGCTTTTAGAACGTCTTGTAGTGCCCCGGCTTCTGCCAGGTGGAGTCAAATTTCATGATAGACAATTTGGATTTACGTTGGGTAAATCGACAACTGACGCTGTTATATCGGTTAGAAAGTTTGTCACAGAGTCAAAATTTCAATACGTGCTGGCTATTTTCTTAGATATATCTGGCGCCTTCGATAACGCATGGTGGCCCATGCTGTTGCTGAAATTAAAATCACGGGGGTGCTTTAAAAATATTTATTCCCTTATATCTTCGTACTTTTCACAAGGTACAACTAAACTAAGACTTGGTCATCATTCTGTGTCGAAGGCGCTTACAATGGGATGTCCTCAGGGATCGGTGCTAGGTCCATACTTGTGGAATATCGGCTTCGACGATTTTCTTGCGAAACCAATAACATCCGGATGTACTCTGAACGCGTATGCTGATGACGGCTTATTACTGGTGGAATCTGATACTAGGGCGGGGCTTGAGAGATTAGCCAATAGATGTTTGAACTTGATATCTCAATGGGGTGAACGTAATGGCTTAAATTTTGCACCCAACAAAACCTTCCAGCTACTTTTAAAAGGTAACCTCAAATCACCGCCAAGCATTAGATTTGACAATGTTACTGTAAAAAATAAGGCCTCAGTGTGTTACCTAGGATTAGTTTTAGAAAGAAACTTTTCATTTATCGAACATATTAAAATAGTTAATGAAAAGTCTAAAAAGAGTTTCTGTGCATTGACAAGGATATCAACTGCGACATGGGGTCTATCATTTAATACATTAAAGATCATATACGGAGCTACTTATTTAGGTTCTATGTGCTATGGTGCACCTGTATGGGCCGATAGGGCGACCGTAGGCGCTGTCCGTCGCAAACTGTTACAAGGCCAACGACTTGCACTGATATTCTTGTGCAAGGCATATAGGACGGTTAGCACCGAGGCTTTGCCGGTGTTGGCGGGTGTGCTTCCGGTCGATCTCGAAGTGCAGAGACGTGCAGCCATGTACTATTCAAGACAACAAAACATGGAATGCGATTTTTTGGGCGCGCGGGATCGCGGTAAAATTACAAGATTGCTTCAACAGCAGTCCGATGTCTATAATGACCTCATAGACGAATGGCAACAACGCTGGGATGAATCATCCAAGGGGCGCCATCTTTACCAATTCTTTCCATCTGTTCGCGAACGGTTGTCGAGGACATGGCTTGAGGTGGATCACTGTGTCGCTCAATTTCTTACGGGTCATGGTAACTTTAAGAGAAAGCTTTATTCATTTAAATTAGTCGAGTCACCATTGTGTCAATGCTCAACACCTAACTCTCACTATGAACAGTCTGCTCATCATATCCTCTGGGAATGTAGTCTTTGATATAATGAACGTAATATAATGCTGAATACCTTGCAGGTGACATCTGGGGCGGTATACTATGGGGATCTTGTGTCAACTACGGTGAATTTCCGTGCGTTTAGGCGATTCTGCCATACATATTATAGAAATCAAATATAGCTCACGTAGGACCCGTAATATTTCGTGGCCGTGGTGCTTCCCTGTTTAAAAGGGTGTATGCCCATTTTATTTCATTTTGTCTCCCGCTTTGCTAAGGAGGTAAGTGGATTTACTGTATTTCCAACTCCTCCAATTTTCTTCTGATTAATTTCGTTGCGGGTTCCAAGACAGTTTAATTTCTTCCTGGGACTTCCCGAGTGTCATAACTCGGTGTGTTCGTGGGTCACTACTGTGGATCCTGGTGTACAGGAGTTACAGTGGTGGGCATGTGGGCGGGATTAGTCCCATTTAAAAAAAAAAAAAAACCACTAGGTAACACTTTAGACAACAGGTAAAAGGATGTTCGTTCAATACAAAGAAATCAAATCAATTTAAATTGATTGCGGTAACGAAACTATACCGGGATCTAGCCAAACGGCACAGCGACATCTATCGAAGAGCAATGTAACATATTTTAACTTATACATTTCGCCCACCAAGGACATATTAATAAAACTATGTCCTTAATAATGTAAAATAACTAATTCCGCCCACCCTGAGGTAAAGGGGATTGGTAAACAAAACTAATAAAATCCGCCCACCTTGAGGTAAAGGGGGATATGTGGTAAGACTTACGACTACAAGCTATACTACTGAAACTTACAACTAGATTATCAATCTGCTATTGGCAAAATACACAATTTATTTGTTGGCCGTTTCAATTCAGAATCCTTGCATTTCAAAGTTACGACTCTAGTGATTCCGTCCGAACCCGAGTGTTTTAATAAAACCCTACCGAGCAATCACCTACCAGGAGGCAGATTGTCTTCCTTGATCAGAACCACATCACCTATCTTTGGTTCAGGTTCCTTTTGGGACCACTTATAACGGTGCAACATTTGGGTCAGATATTCCTGAGACCAACGTCGCCAGAAGTCTTGTCATTTTTTGAAGCAACTGCCATCTTTTCAGGGTGCCTACATTAGAATGTTCATAGTTACTACCTGGTGCAAGAATCAACGGCTCTCCTATCAAAAAGTGACCAGGTGTAATTGACATTTGGTCTTCTGAATTTTGCGAAATTTGAGAAATTGGTCTAGAATTGAGACACGCCTCAATGTGGACCAGAAGAGTAGACAGCTCCTCGTAGGTGAGAGTGGAGTCGCCAATGACTATCTTCATGTGATATTTAGTTGATTTAATTCACGCCTCCCAAAGACCACCAAAATTTGGAGC
The DNA here is from genome assembly GCA_902825455.1 of Arctia plantaginis. Lineage (NCBI taxonomy): Eukaryota > Metazoa > Arthropoda > Insecta > Lepidoptera > Erebidae > Arctia > Arctia plantaginis. Next base: position 76,355 of record CADEBD010000381.1, on the reverse strand, counting down.
GTGCGGTGGTATAAAATGCCACTTAACACTATTGGATCTAAGCCAATCCCTAATTTCATCAGCGACCAATGACTGTCCCGCATTTACTAGGCAGCGTAACTCCTTGGAAGCACCTACAAAATTCTTTCCGTTGTCACTCGAAAGGTCACTGCAGTGACCTCGTCTGGTAATAAATGAATGAATGAATTGGTTTTTAAATTTAGCTGAGTGTCGGAGACAAGTTACACATCTGCGTGCAAATGATTTGACTGTGCCTTTTGCCGAGATTATCCAGTATTTCGAGCGCAAGTAATTCAACATTAGAGTGGGTCCTCCATGAAGTGTTTTTCTATGGGCTTCATCAACAAGCAGGCCAGCTAGGTGACTATGTTGAGGAATAATAATGGGGTGTCTCATGCTTTCAGAGAGTTGAGCATATTCTATTCTTCCTCCTACTCGCAGTATTCCCTCGTGAATCCAGTATGGGACATAGTGCTTTTAATTTGCTTTTAGTCTTAACTCTTCCTGATCTCTTAACATCGTCTATGTCTTCACTAAATTGCCGTTGAAATTCTCTAATACGAATTTCCAGGGCCTCATCTAATTCCTCGCTGGTCAGGTAAGTGTGTCCTTTTCTATTTATTTTAAAAAATCTTCTGCAATACGCCACGACTCGGACTAGCCTTTGAAGTGATGAGAATTTGGTCCACAGTGAATTGTCTTGACGTATTGCTACGTGTACTTTACTATTCTTACTTCTTCTTCCGTACTGATTGACTTGGGTTTAGTGTAGTCGATTATTCCGTTTTTCAGCAAAGATGAACCATGAAACCATAGTGAGCAATTTGAAAGTTCCATAGGTGTCGTACCTCTGGACGCTATGTCGGCGGGGTTAAAAGGAGATTTTACGTGCGCCCATTGAGAACTTTCCACCAAAGAGAGGATATCTGAGACGCGATTACCTACGAATGTCGTCCAGCGGCTGGGGTGACCACAAAGCTACCATGCTAAAAGTACTGTCGAGTCAGTCCAGCAGTGTATATTTTCTTTGGGAATGTTGAACAATTCAGCTACTTCCTTTATCAAGTTGGCTAGAAGAACGGCACCCATCAACTCCAAACACGATATCGAAAGCTGCCTTATAGGGGCCACCTTAGCTGGCTGTCACCAGGTTAACTTTAATGTCCTGGCTCTCTCCGATCACTCGCATGAAGACCACTGCTGCGTATGCTTCATTAGAGGCATCACAGAAACCTTGGAGTTCCACAACATCATTGCCATTGGTTTCTAACCACCGTGGGATGACAATGTCGGGTAGGTTCAATAACTCGGTTTTATATGTTGTCCACTCGTTATGTAGAACAGTAGGCAAACTGTCGTCCCAATCAATCCCCGCAAGCCACAGTTTTTGGATGAATATTTTAGCAGGTAATACACAAGGTGCTACCCATCCTAAGGGATCGAAAAGGCGAGAAATTTCCGATATGACCTTTCTTTTAGTGATTGGGCCAGAGTGTTGGTGATATGTTACAGAATATTTGAACCCCAGAATATTTGAAACCCATTTCCTTATCCCAGGAAATGCCGAGTACCTTCATCACTGCAGGTAATTTTAATTCTACTACCTTATATTGACATTTGTTTGCTTCACTAATGCCTTTTGTCAGTTCTCTACTATTGGTCGTCCATTTTTGTAATTCAAAACCTCCTCTTTCCGGCAATTCTGTCATTTCTTTATAGATCCTCATTCCTTGCTCCACAGTCTGACAACCAATTCGTAATCCATTTGTAATCCTTTATTTCAGATCCTAGATCACTCCGCCAGAGCAGTCGTTGAAAATGTGTGTGTTGAGGAGTAACTATGACTTGCCTATACATCTTCACAATGTCGGCACAAAGGACAATTGGATGTAACCGCCATTTCATTACAATTTGACGCAGGTCTGGCTGAATGGTAGGACCAACCATCAGTGTATCATTAAGGGACACACCATTGGACCCCTTGGAAGATGCGTCGAACACAACTCGGACCTTGGTCGTCGTTTTATCCTCCCGAACTACGGCGTGGTGAGGTAAGTACACAGCCTCCGTTCTCTGAGTGAGTGAGGATTGATTACTTCTATGTGACCAAGATCGACGTATTCTTGAATGACATCAGTATACTTCTGTTTCATCTCTGGATCCTTCTTAAAACGACGTTCAAGAAGGTGAAATCTTGGAAGCGCAATGTCTTGGTGTGACCGTATTTGCACTGTGGGTCTGAGTCTCTAAATGGTAAGCTGACAACATACCGACCAGTGCTGTCTCGTTGAGTGGTTTGTTGAAGAAGTCTTCGCATAACTCCTCTTCCTGGGTAAGTATTTTCTTCTGACTGTATGCGTCAGATTCGATTTCGTGTTAGACGTTCTTTAGGTGATTTTTTATAATTTACTCTGCCCTTCTCAATGGAATTCTTTGCATCATTTTGCAACTTTATTAATGCTTCCATATTAAAGTTAGACAATTTTTTAGAATTTAATATATAAAAACAGATTAAATTTTTTATTTTATTTATTTATTTATTTATATGACACACAATACAACTATTTTTACAGGTTTTGTACCTAATACAATAGTGTAGCCATTTCTTGTTACAAACATATATAGTAGTAAATAACACTTATTTTATAAACAATTTTAGCAACCTCATTCATCACTACAGTCAGACACACAGTCACACTCATATACTTCCAATCACACCCATCCCAGATAAACCACTCCCAGACACGGCACATACTGACCCGCCCATCACACAACTCGTCCCGGGCGGGCCCACTAGGCCGACAGGCCTCACGTATTACAAGTCCATGTTATAGCAAATAACATTCAACGCTACTCTTGTGAATTCACTCAGAGCACAACAGAATATGTCTATCTCGCTGGCTATTAGGTTTAATGTGCGAAGTGCGCGCGTCAGTGGCGCCTGGCTTAGAAGATTGGTACGGGCGCGCGGCTCCGCCAGCAATCTCGGTTGTCGCCGTCGCCACACATACCCGTCTGGCACACAAAAATACACCTGTCCCAATAGGTCAGCATTATGTACTTTCCCCCTAATTATTTTGATGATATATGTGGTGAGTGCGAGTTCCCTTCTAGCACTCAGAGTGTTGTATCCCACCATTCCCACTATAAATAAAGTTGGGTACATTAATGGGTAGAGTGGGTATACACCATACCGACGCAAATATAGATATCTCAAAAATTTGTTATGTACCCGCTCCACCATGAACCTATATTTAGATTCATGAGGAGCCCAGATAACTGCGTTACATTCTAGCTGACTTCGGACCAGAGCATTATACAGGGCAATAACCGCGCTAATATTTGTGAACTGTTGAACCGTGCGAAGGATAAAACCTAGGTTCCTGTATGCTTTCTTACAAATTTTGGTGATGTGATTGCGAAACGTCAGCGCAGTGGTAAAATTTACCCCTAGGTCCCTAACTTCTGTGACCCGTGTGAGCGGCGTTCCGTCTATATTATAATTATGTACCACAGGGCTGCGTGCGCGAGAGAAACTAATTATCACGCATTTTGAGGTGTTAAATTGTAAGAGGTTATCTCTACTCCAATCCACTACCCTGTCTATGTCCCTTTGCAACCTTTTACAGTCATCCACGCTTTTTACAGCAAAAGAGAGCTTGAGATCATCAGCAAACAGTAAGCATCTAGCGTCTTGAACCACTCTTGTCAAGTCATTTATCATAATTATAAACAATAGTGGTCCGAGATTACTGCCCTGACTCACGCCAGATCGCGTAAAATATGGTTCTGAGACTTGTCCCGCGTATTCTACATACTGCTGCCGATCGCTCATATAGCTGGCAAAAAAACTAAGCAAGTGGGGGGTAAACCCAACCACGGCTAACTTTTTAAGCAGGACGTCATTGTTTACCAGATCAAATGCCTTTTTAAAATCAAAGTAAGCCGAATCAATCTGTCCCCCACTGTCCACTGTTGGCACAATATGAGCCATGTAGCTGAGAAGGTTACTAGTGGTGCTTCTCGCTGGCCGAAAACCATGTTGGGCATCGGCAAGTTGTGCACTTACCTGATGAAATATGCTTGTGTGGATTGCAGCTTCAAACACCTTTGCCGGAGTCGATAGTACTGCAACCGGCCTGTATCCATCCACTTGTGCCCCCAGACTTCCCTTCGGCACGGGCACCACGCGGGTTACTTTCCATCGCTCCGGAAACACTGCCGCCTTTAGGCACTTATTATAAATATCCAAAAGCGGCTCCGCTAAAACCGACCGACAATCCTTAAATATATAAGGCGGAATGCAGTCTGGTCCTGTGGATCTTTTAGCTTTAAGTTGTTGGAGGGCGCGAATGACGTCATTCAGTTGCAATTGGTCAATGTGAACGCGAGCCGAGCTATTGTCGCTGCCCGCTTGTGATATAGCTGCGCTCACATTTAACTCGGCCCGCTCCGCACTATAAACCGAATAAAAATAATCAGCGAAATCTTTAGCACATTGGTCATCCGTTAACGCTTCCCCATTTTTAAATATCTGTTGGGGAACTCTACTTCCTCGCATAGATTTAGCGTAATTCCAAAAGGATTTTGGATCTTTATGTAATTCATTTTGAATACGATGTTGGTACTGTTTACGTGCATATGCGATAGTTTTTTTCACCTTAGCTCTGCACTGAGCGAACGTTTCGTAATCACAATGTAAGCCACTCTTTTTTTACTGTTTATGAAGAACAGCTTTTAGTCGTATGTCGCGAATAATTTCAATAGTGTACCACTCAGGGTAAACATACCTCGAGTTTACACGACTTCGCTTTTTTTTCGGAACACAGCCATCTATAACTGAGTTAATGGTGTTGTAAAAAAAGTTTAAACTATTTTCTAAGTCTAACCCGTACATTGGCGTCCAATCTACTATCGCTATTAAATAATATAATAACCTAAAATCCGCTTTATTAAAATTCCAACCTACATACTTGGTGGTGCTAGGTGCAGCTGAGCCGGCCAGCCGGCGCTGGCATATGCTGCGTGGGCGTCTCACTGTTACGTCGAGCGGCGGGTGGTGTGCGTCCACCGGCACTAGCGGCGCCTCTGCCGCGCGCACAATCACACTTCCCTCTTGCACTAACGTACTTAGCACTAAGTCTAACTGACGATCGTTGCAGTTACCTACGCCGTTACTGTGAGTAAATCCACAATATGTCACAAAGTATTCATAATAATTATTCACGTATGATGAACCAGAATATAAATTGAAATCGCCCATAACAATTACATCTTTATATTTATCACAGTACTGTTCGATAATCCTAAACAATAACAAGTATTCATTCTCACTACTGTTAGGTGGTATGTAGACAACACACAATAAAAATAAAAATTTGTTTTGTTGGTAAACGGCAGCACAAACCAGTTCAAACACATGTGTATTTATGTTAATATCGACCGGTATCGACACCCGCCGCAGCTCGAAACGCTGTGTGGCCACGAGACACGCGCCGCCATGCTTACGTCCATCCGCTCGGTCGCATCGTATAATACTGTATCCGTGTGGAATAAACTCTGCGTCGTGAACAGACTCATTCAAACCTGTTTCTGTGATTGCGTACATATCTGCATTTGAGACTTCAACGGCATTATAAAATTCATGTAATTTTGTTCGCAGGCCTCTTGCGTTTTGGTATATTATTTCTATAGATTTACTATAGGTTTTTTGGTCTATTTGATTTTCGAAACCAAACCCACTCCGCGAACTCAATGTTTACAGCCCAGTTTTCAGATACGCATAATTTATCATATTTACTTTCTGGCACCCCTATAATAAAAGAGGCATAGTCCCTTTCTGTTTTGTGCTTTATTTGTTCTACTTTAACTGGTACTTCCTCTTTGTATATGACTTTCTTCACATACTCTTCTAGTTTTTCTGCAGTTGTTTCTTTTTGAAGGCGCCAGACATGCAAATATTTCTTTTTCTCGATTCCGCGAATATCAAATGCGCCTATACTTCCTCCTTTTCTTACTTCACTAGATAGATATCGAGATTTTTTTCTATTTACCACTGTCCATTTATCTTCATTTTGTATTTCCACAATTAATTTAGAAATATTAGAAGAACACAGATCCAAACACGCAACCGAATGGCAAAATTCGAGATGAAAGTTTAGACTTTAAATTCTAAGATCAGAATGAGAGTGGTTGCACACTTTTAATAATGTATAAACAATTGATTGACACTTAGAAACTCTTGTAAATATTCACCAAACGTCCAACTATTAGAAATTGTTTCTAAGTTCAACTGAGTAACCATTACAAGTGTTTTAATGCTAAATTAACACTTAGAAAAATCGGGTACAGACAAAAATTAAGCAAAACTATTTTAAGTCCAAGCAATAAACAATAAGCTACTCAAGAGTGTACTCAAAACACTTAGAAAAATTCAAGCATGCAGAAATTATTCTAAGTCCCAGCATAAACGTGAAAATTTTACTAGTGATTGAAAATGTGACACTTAAGAATAAAATCGGGCATGGATTCCCCGTCGATGCAAGTACAGAAAAAATATTTTAAGTCCTAATATTTGAACAAAATTTTACAAGTGCTTAAACTATAAATATTCTAAGTTAATTAAAATCTAATAAAGTCTCAAACTGTTGATGACTAAACTTCTCACTTTGCACCGGTTGAATAAAATTAAAGTATACTTACAGTTTTTGCTTGAATGCTCCGAATTTACAATACTTCTTAATTTCTCCGATAGCTTGTAACTCCTCCACACCACCGCTATTATTAAAATGGTTTAAAATGGTTTATTCGCCTGTATTGTCCGCTTCAATGACACTCCGCTGTATAATGCGCTTTCAACACGCAATACAACACAGCAATGTAACATATTTTAATTTATACAACAACAAATATGTAGATATCATTGAAAATGTCCAACGTAAATACTTACGTGCCATGTACTATAGGTGCCACGGTTTCTATTTACCGTATAATGAATTGAGTAGAGAACTGAAGAATTGAGAGTATTCCATACTTTTTTCTGTTAATTTGTGAATAACGTTGTGGGCTACAATATAGCATAAGTGCAATATTTGTTTAGATTATTTTGTAAACTGTATGTTGTAGCTGTTTGTTCTTCCTATTTAATAAAAAAAAAGTGGTAAATCAAATACCGGGTGCCAATTTATCTCACTCTAATGCCGTTAGTATACAATGGATGACTCTGTAAAGGCACTAGGTATACGTTGCCTTCCAAAGCCCAAACCACAGCGTCCAATGCGACTACCAACAGTTGCACGCGGAAGGCGGTACACGCGATCTTATATATTTTTTTATTTTTTTTATTTATAACTTTATGCAAATTAGTACATCGGCGGACTTAATGCCCAAAGCATTCTCTCCCAGTCAACCTTTAGGTAGTGTAGAAATCGTGAGTGATAGGCGCATAAAGGTTATAACACTAATCACTAAGATATACACAACACAACACACGTAATTTTATACACAAGCAAATACACACTATACACACATATATATATCGCAGTCCCCGACGAACACTATGGTAATCGCTATTACGATAGAATCGAGTTTATTAGATATTCGTTATCTACACACCCTATTACAATCATTGAATTTTTTTTATGATCGGGCGATGAATACTTTTGGATTTATCCATTCAATGATCTTTATGTTTTTGTTCAACGTATAACATAAGTGAAAAATTTACACGATTAATAACGCAAAAACCTATTACCAAATCTCAAAAGTCAACATTTTAGAGTAAGCGGCTATTACCATATTGTTCGAGGGAAAAATGACAGAATCAGAATCAGAATTTATACATAGGTACCGAAATGGTTATAACACCTAAAAATGATCATCGAATAAGCATGTAATTTATGTTTACCGTAATATTAAAGTCAGTTATATCATCGAATACGATTGCAATGTCATTTTACGAATATAAAGTATATTCATATTTACCATGGAACAATATCATAATGAACGATTACTACAACAACACCGATTTGTGATTACAGTCGAACACTATCGTGAAGTTAGTTTGCGTTAATTTTTTCCATAGCTTATTTCAGTAATGGACATTTTCACAATTTTCTTACTGATAAAGAAAATTTATGATAAAAATTTACTAAAAATCAATGCAAAAAAATATTTCCTTATTTTTGATAAAAGAATCTTCTTTTTAGTCTTGATAGTATTCAAGATATTCAGTTTTTATTTGCTCCTGTAAAATTGTTATTTTCCTATTACGATTTTGTTCGTCGGGGACTGCGATATATACACATACATACACCCATATATATATATATATATATATATATTTTCCCCGCAAATTGCTAATGCGCCTGGCCGCCATTTTGGTGACGTATTTTGTTGAGATTGACATTAGACACTCGGTACCGTTAGCATTATTCTGGCTGATGCGAATTGCGAGGGACGAGTACCTACGCGTTTTTGTTTGATTGTTATCTTGTTGTTGTTTTCTTTGTTGTTATTTGTTATCAGTGTTAAGTTTTGTTATATTGTTATAGTTTTGTTACAATGAGTAAGAAAATAATTAATAGGCATGCACGTGAAATTATTATTCAAGTGGACAATTATTTTGTACAAGAGAAAGAGGACACTATGCTACTACTTCAGAATGTAACTAGATCATTAAAAGCTGCACCCGACACTAGTGAAGACGTAGTGATGTCTAAAAAAACGGTATTAGAAATTTCAAAATACTTACAAAATACGACCAAGGTCACAGAGCGCGTAATGAGCGCTACAGGGATATCAAAAAATACAGTAGCAAAATTAAGGCGCGAAAAACAAACAGCTGTGGCTAGTGGCAGTAAAATTAAAACTCCAGTTAAAAAAAAGAGGGGAAAAAAGGAATTTTTGGATGGTTTTTCTCTCGCAGCTTTAAGAAATATAATAAATTCTATATACATAGTACGAAAGGAAGTGCCCATTATGAGAAAAATTATGGCTGCAGCTAAACAAGATTTAGACTATAAAGGGAGTGAGACTACCTTACGTCAAATTATGAAAGATAATTTAGGTTATATATTTAAAACATGTTATCAAAAAAGATTAACATTAATTGAAAGACCTATTATACAGGCATGGAGGGTAGGGTGTCCCGAATTTTTTTTATTCTTATTTTAGATACTTAAGACCTCTCAAAAGTTGCGCTGTTAGACGTAGATTAGCGTAAAAATAATTCAAAAAATATTTAAAAATATCCTTAGGGCTCTACCAGCATTTTTATTTACTGAAAATTCGCAAAAACAACCTTGTAGTCAATGTCGTATATTCTATGTTTTATGAATCAATCCTGTTTTGTCTTATAATTTTATCAATAAGAAAAGCCTCGGCTATGATTTGCAAGTATCGACAGGTTGTTTTAGCGATCAATCGGTTTGGATCGGACTTGCAAAATTCCTACAAAATTCATGTTTTGACTTGATTTTCGTACGTCCGCTACTTCTACAACAAGACAGTTCGTCTCATTTCTATTTCGATTTTACTCTTGTAAGGAGTTGTTCTATTCTTCTTTGAAAGAAAAACGTAATTTGCGTTACTTAATCATAAAAATGTGTTCAAGGCGAAGTGAGGCTACTTGTACTATATTGGGACCTTATAAAGAACTTGACGATCGCCAATTACCTGTTATAAAAGACGTTATTAAGTGCATTTTATTTACTAAAAGTGAATTAAAACTACAGAAAAACGGAAAAGATCCATCGAACACAGAAGTCTTTTCAATAGTTTCTAGAAAACTTAACACAATTTGGACCAAAGCTTCAATTCCCATCGTTTCTAACGTACGGGTTACTCAACTGCTAACCGCATATTTTAACAAATATTTATCACTAATAAGATATCCTAAAAGTAAGAGAAACGATAGCTATGACAACAAAGTTAAGTGCTTTTTGGAATCGTCAAATAAGCTTTTTGACATCGCTGCTTGTAAGTGCACTTGGTTTGAAAATTGTTCCTGCACTAAACCCAAGAAAGTTCCCATTTCTGAAAGAGATTTTTTACTGGACCAAAGAAATGATAGGAAAATGGCAATAAGCGGCGTAGACGCAAAAGAAACTGCAAGGCTTTTAAAGAAACATCAAAGACAAGAAAATTTGAAGCGGACAGAGCAAGCATGTTTTCCGAGTACTTCACAAACCGATACTGTACCGGTACGCGTGTTGCCGCCTCGTTCACAGTCGCTTTCAATAGAACCTTCTACTAAAAGTGACTTAAAGGAGTCTCCATCTAATTCATTTAGTCGGAACACTCTGACGCTGCCAACAGTAGCTAAGGTATGTGATCGATACGAACTATCAACGCGTTCGGCAGCTGCAGTCGCTTCAGCAGTCTTAGTTGACGTAGCAATGGTATCTTCCGAAGATCTAAACCTTGTGATTGATAAAAATAAGATTCACAGAGCTGTTTCAAAGTCACGTACCCAAGCCAGCAAAGACATCGATAAAATTATTATAAAGAGTATCTACTTCGATGGGCGAAAAGATAAAACTCTCAAGATCAATAAAATAGACAGCCGGTACCACCGAAAAGAAGTCTTAAAAGAACACATTTCAGTTCTTACAGAGCCGGGATCTATTTACTTGGGACATACGACGCCGAGTCGAGGTACTGCGAAAGGGATTGTCACTTCTATTATAGAATTGTAAGAAAATCAAGGATGGAACTTAGAAGAAGTAAGTTGTGTGGGTTGCGATGGTACTCCTACAAATACAGGTTGGAAAGGAGGTGTCATTAAATACCTGGAAGACTATTTGAAGAGACCGTTACAATGGTGTGTTTGTATGCTTCACACAAATGAATGGCAGACTATTGAAGGCGTTGGCGATGTCCAAGGACACCGCCAACACCACTCCGCCGCAGCTCACGGCCTCCTCGGTCACGGCCCTAAGGCGCATACACTGCTTCCGCCCTAGGGCGACTTTTGCCCAATTTGGGCGGGGCCAGTGTTCCCACGAGGCGGCTGTACGCGGGGGTTGTCCGGTCCATGGCGCTTTATGGTGCACCGGTGTGGGTGGCGGCTCTGACCGCCCCGAATAGGGCGCGCCTCTGGCGCCCCTAGAGGATATTGGCGGTCAGAGCCATACGCGGATACCGCACGGTGTCCACCGAGGCGGCTTGCGCCTTGGCCGGAACACCCCCGTGGGATTTGGAGGCGGAAGTGCTCGCCGAAGTTTATCGGCGAGTGGCTGACTTCCGGGCGGAGAGCGGATTTCACCCTCCGCCCGAAGACGTGCGCGAGTGGCGCGAAGCCGCTCGCCGAGCCACTATGGTGAGATGGTCGTTCCGGCTGGAGACTCCACGCGCTGGCTTCGCCGCCGTGGAGGCTCTCCAGCCGGTCATCGCCGAGTGGGCAGGGCGGCAGCACGGGACCCTTTCCTTCCGGCTGACGCAGGTGCTTTCCGGACACGGTTGCTTCGGAAAGTACCTGTACTCGGTCGCTAGGAGGGAATCGAGTCCCGCCTGCCACCACTGCGACTGCGGTGAGGATTCGGCCCAGCACACGCTGGCGGTTTGCCCCGCATGGGCGACGCAGCGCCGGGCCCTCACTGCAGTCATCGGAGCAGATCTCTCGCTACCGGCCGTAATTCGCTCCATGGCCGGTAGCGACAGTTGTTTTACCGCGGTCGCAACCTTCTGCGAGGAGGTAATCTCGCGGAAGGAGGCGGCGGAGAAGGCCCAGGAGGACGACCTCCACTCGGACCCGATCCGCCGCCGGCGAACCGGGCGGCGGAGGCGCGCTTACCAGCGCCTCATGCCGCCCTGAGTGTGGCCGCGGGTGGACGGGATGGGTTCTCCCTTCCACCCGCATTAGTTTGGCCAGCCGCGAGGGGGCGGCGTCCGCGTGTGCCGGACGTCGCCTAAAAAGAGAGGTCCTGGAGACGGAGCCCGCACCAGGAGCGGGCCGGCGCTGGGAGGGGTCCAGAAGGCGATAACTACCTGGACCCCTCCTAAACTGGAAGCGCAAAGAGGGCACACCGTGTGGTTTTAGTCGGTTCGAGTCCGACACACCGCCCCGCCGAACGAGAGCCCCGGCGGGGTGACGGTCCGAGGGGATTTCCACACGTAAAAAAAAAAAAAAAAAAAAAAAAAAAAAGGGCGGAAGCAGTGTCCACCAACTTTGGACCAAGCTGTCGAAAGTGCTCGTCGAAGAGCCACCTACCGTCCAGGACCAGACCCAGGTACCTCATCTGGGCCCGGACCGGTACGAGAACCGAGCTGACCTCCATTGAGGCGCCGGCGGGTGGACCACGACGGGGCCCATGGAATAGTAGGGCCTCCGTCTTATCCAGGGCCACCCGTAAACCCAACGCCTCAATGCGCCCGACCACCAGGGAAACTCCCGTGGCGGCCAGGCGCGCCGCCTCCTGGAAGTTAGCCCCCCGGGCCGTAACTAACGTGTCATCCGCATAGCAGATTATACCCAGCCCGGGGGGGAGACGCCCTCGTAGGGCCCAGTCGTACCCCATGTTCCACAGGAGCGGTCCTAGGACAGACCCCTGCGGAACACCGCACGACATAGCCCTGCGTCTCAAGACGCCATCTCGGTCCTCGCACATAACGGTTCGCTCCTCAAGATAGTCTGCCACTAGCCGCCTCAGGTACTCTGGCACTCCGTGATAGGGGAGCGCCGTGATGCGGGCAGAGAGTACCCTCTCAAAAAGTTTACCCGCCTTGTCCTGCGACACGTATAGGCCTATAGGCCGCGACCGAATCGGCAGGCCGTCCCGGCTTCTTCAGCAGGACCAGTTTCCCGCACTTCCAGCGCTCAGGGAAGCGTCCGGACGCCAGGCTGGCGTCCAACACCTCCCTGAGGTGGTCCGACATGTAGTCAAGGGGTTGGGCCATCACTCGGGCTGGAACCCCGTCCAGCCCGGGGGCAGTGTTCTTGGATCTAATCCGTAGAACAGCCGCCCACAACTCCGATTCCCTGACGGGCGGAACATCAGCCTCGCTGCCCTCTCCTCTCCGGCTGATGCAGCCATCGACGGGAGTGTGTGCTCCGCCCGCTGCTGGAATAGGCCCTCGACCACTTCCTGCAGGAAGCTGGGCTGGAGAGTCTCCGTAAGGGGGGGGCCAAACGTGCGGAGCTTTTGACGCACCGCATGATAAGGGCGACCCCAGGGGTCACGCTCGAGACTCTCCAGCATCTCCTCTCTACTGACATCTTTGGCGCGGCAGATGGCCAGCCTCAGAGTTTTCCGAGCTTCTCGGTACTCCTCTACTAGCTGAGGAAGCCCGGTGAAGAGGTTAACGGCTGGGGGGGGGGGGGGGTATCCCAGTCGCTAGGGCAACATAGCGTTAGCTCACGCAAAAGAGCAAAATAATAATGGACGCGACGACGACGAATAAGGTTCGCGACTTCAAACAAGCGTAGAGGGCCAGGGACTCTGCCCGAGCCACGCCAACTTCCGGATCGAAACCAATACGCGGCCAAACTAGACCGTGTATTGGCCGAGGTTCGGCCAACAAGAACGGCCAACAACAACGGCATAAACAAGAAAAAGCGGAGAAGGAAGGGGAGACAGCGGGCCACCCAGGAACTACTAGTACGGCTTACCCCTGTGACAATAGGGTAGCAGCAATCCGCGGCCCCGTCGGTAGAGGAGACCTGGGCCTTGGCTCTTGGCCGAAAGAGTAAAGCCAAGGCCGCCAAAAAGGCGGCAAACACGACCCAGTTCACGGGACGAGCTGCTGTCCCAACGCCGGCCAAACAAAATAAAAGGGTCGTGCCACGGCCTCCCACAGCTGCGGCTGTCACTGTCTCCGTGCCCCCAGGCTCGGAGACGACGATAGCCAAGCTGATGGAGATTGCAAAGGCCAACACCAGACTGGGTGACCTGGGCATCACAGGCGCGCCGTGACCGGAGCCCTAATCTTACAGGTCCCCGGCGAAGGTAGCGCTGCTTTGGCGGACAAGCTGGCAACACGCCAGCGGGAAGTATTATCCGGCACGTATTATTCATTGCAGTATTATTCCGTGTAGAACAGGTGATATGCTTGTGATGAACTTGGAGGAATCCATCACCCAAATCGAGGTCGCCAAGGCTATAGCAACGGCGGGGGAATGTCCTATTTCCGACGTCAAAGTCGGGAACATCCATGTTTCCCCGTCGCGGCTAGGCACGGCCTGGGTCCGCTGTCCGCTTGCGGCGGTTCGCAAAGTTGCGAACGCCAAACGGGTGCAGGTGGGCTGGGTTTCGGCTAGGGTCGAGGCACTAGTAGCACGTCCGTTGCAGTGCTACCGGTGCCTAGAAATGGGGCACGTAAGAGCGAAGTGCCCCAACGAGACAGACCGTAGCGCGCGGTGGCACAGGTCACGGTTGGGGAGCAAGAAGTGCTCCCCGCCTAAGAAAAAGGAAATGGGGCTGCAGACCACCCCCTTTTTTTGTGTGCCACTCTGCGCCTATAATAGGAGAGATCCGGGAACTGCTATTATTAAGACATCCGGACCCCACCTAGCGCCTGCCCGCAATGGCGCTGGCACAAACTTCGTGTACATTCACCATTTAGGCGACATCCGGCACACGCGGTCGTCGGTTCCGCGAGATGACGTCTGACGACGGCAAGTTTGCTTGCGTATGTCGAGCCGAGTCCTCACGGCAATCGCAGTAGTGACAGGCGAGACTCAATTCCCTCCTAGCGACCGACTCCTACTTTCCGAAGCAGCCGTGCCCGGAAAGGACCTGCGTCAGCCAGAAGGAAAGGGTCCCGTGCCGCCGCCCTGCCCACTCGACGATGACCTGCTGGAGCGCCTCCACGGTGGCAAAGCCAGCACATGGACCTCCAGCCGAGACGAACAACGAGCCATCGTGGCCTCACGCCACTCGCGTATCTCTTCCTGCGGCGGCCGAAAGCCGCTATCCGCCCGAAACTCAGCCGTCCGCCGATATACTTCGGCGAGCACTTCCATTGACTGGACAACCCCCGTGTACAGCCGACTTGTCGTGACGCTGGCTCCTCCCAAATTTGGCAAAAGTCGCCCTAGGGCAGAAGCAGCACCGACCAGCTTTGGAGCAAGCTGTAGACAGTGCTCGTCGAAAAGCCACCTCTCGTCAAGAATCAGGCCCAGATACTTCATCTGGGCCTGAACCGGTACGAGGACCGAATCGACTGCGATGGAGGCGCCGGGGGGCGGACCACGACGGGACCAGAGAGACTCCCCTAGTGGCTAGGCGCGCAGCCTCTTGAAGGTCCGCCCCCCGGGCTGTAACTAGCGTGTCATCGGCGTAACAAATAACGCCCAGCCCGGGGGGGGAGGGCCAGCCAGCCCGGACGATGCGGGCAGAGAGAATTCCATAAGGGGGGGGGGGGGGTCGGGGGGCGTCGCACGGAGCTTTTGTCGCACCGCGTGATAAGGCGCGGCGACTTCTTTGGCGCAGCTAATGGCCAGCTTCAGAGTTTTCCGCGCCTCTCGGTACTCCTCATGAAGCCGGTCCTCCTCACCGTCTTCACGGTGACGCCGCCGACTGCGGGTGTAGGACCTCCGGGCACGAGTACAGGCCGCACGGAGGTCCGCCAACTCCTGGGACCACCAGACCTCCGTCCGTGGAGGCCGACGACCTCGGATGCGGGGCATGGCCGCATCGCAGATCTGCGTAATCGCATCACGAAAGCGACCAGCCCCCATATCGACCTCCTCAGTTGGAGCCTGCGGAGACAGCCAAGAGTGAATAATGGCTGCCTCCTCTAGTAGGTCCCTGTTTAGTTTCGCAACAGACCCCCGCGGAAAACGTAGAGAACGCCGCGCCACGTGACCCCTAATGGAGTCCTGGCTCCGGGAGAGCTCAAATCGGATATACAGGTGATCAGAGAGCGTCTCATCCTCTTCCAGGACACGCCAGTTCCTTACTCGTGCGGCAAGGGCAGGGGCAGCGAACGAAAGGTCAACTATCGACCCCCCCCCCTGCTGTCGCACGCACGTGTTGGTGGAGCCTCCGTTTAAAAGACCCCCCCAACATATCCAGTGCCCTTGTCTCTCAACGACAAGGGCGGTAAAGCCGACGACTGCCACGGTGCCGTCCCGATCACCCAACCATTTTGGACGGGGAGGAACATAATAGGGCTCCGCGGCTACGGCCACTCCGATCGACCACTGCGCCATGGTTTGCAGGAAGAGATCCTGCGCACCGGCACAGTGATTCAAGTTCGTCTGGACAAGGAGATTGGAGACTTGGTCCATTACTAAGCCGTCTCTACAACTTCCTCCATGGGCGACGATGACGAAGCACGAACGACGTCGTGGGCAGCCTGGGCCGACTGGCTAGCCCCCGACGCCTGCCGAGAATCGCGGGGAGGTTTGCAGCCTCCCTGCCCCATCTGGTGATTGGCGGGCTTATTACCCGCCGCACACGCTGGGCAGTGAGGGGCGGCAGAGCATTCTCACTGCCCAGCGTGTTAATTTAATTTTACCCTCTGTTTTTTTGACCCCCCAATTTGACCCCCCCAATTAAATTTCCTGTCTATTACTAGACCAAGTTAGGTATGTGATTTGACTATTTCTATGGCTGGGCAGTCACACCCACCCTTACTAAATTTATGCAAGCAGCTATGAGTGTGAGCAATCAGCGCAGAAGTGACGGTATGCCGTTGATACGGTGATTTAATAACTAACAACTTAGTTTTGTCCGAATTTATTACTAGTCCAGCATCGTGGCACCATCTTAATAAGGTATTAAAATCAAATTGCAGCTTTGCAAGTGCCTTTAGTGGGTCTTTGTCAGCTACCACGATACAAGTGTCGTCAGCAAACTGATAGCATGTACCGTTTTTAATAGAGTTATGCATATCGTTAACATAAGACACAAAGTGTAATGGTCCTAGACCTGAGCCCTGGGCTGTGCCTTCCGTAGCTAACATTGTATTACTAAGCATGTTTCCGATTTTTACGGAAAAACTGCGGTTTTTTAGATAGTTTTGACACCAGGTCAGCAAAGGTCCCCTTATGCCACAGTTACCAATTCTATTTATTAATTTGTTGTGGTCTAAAACATTGTACTATTTCTTTCGAATTTAGATGTGTATTGACCTCATCTGAGAATGCAGAGAGTAGATCATTAGTTCCTTTCCCCTTTTGGAATCCAAATTGATTTCGGTATATTACATAATGCCTTTGGTAGAAACTTTGTATTTGATCAGCGATAAATTTTTCAACTATTTTATCTACAGTGGAAAGTAGTGTAATAGGACGATAGTTCGAGTAGTCGTTTCTTTTTCCCTTTTTAAATACGGGTCTTACACATCCCTTTTTTAGCTCATCTGGATAGAGACCAGATTTTACACTACTATTTATCAAGTTGGATATTGCGATTGAGATGTCATCCCCTTTTTTTTTTTTTTTTCTTTTTTGATGATGGGGTGTAAAATCCCTTCGGATCTCCTGCTCCTCGGGGCTAGGAGCTAGGAGTATGTGGTGATTCCACTAAAAACCACCCCGACGGCCGGCCTCAGGTGCCCTACTCTGGGAGGACCTGGACCATGTTATTTCAGGTCCTCCCCGAATTGACACCATGCCTAGTCAGGCCCTATCCCAGGGGAAAAATCACTTCCCCCTCAATCGCGACGTGGCGGCCCAATTTCGTCTTAATGCAATCAGGCCGCCATACTATCCCCTACCGCAACATTCAATCAGCGACCAAAGGTCCCCACTCTCTGGCGGCCCGCGGCCCCGTCGGCGGCTGGTATGGTCGCCGACGTCCTCTACGCTCGGAATCAGCCCTCTCCCAATCCCGTTCAGCGATCTCTTTCTGGAGTATTACAGCTTCACAGAAAGAGACCACTGCGCCCCATCCCTCCTCACCCGCCAGCATGGCAACAATGATTGCTGGCGGGGACAGGTCTCTTCCGATTTGGCCGACCAGGACTTCGCGTTCAGACGCCCACGCGGGGCAGTCTTCCAGCGTGAGCTGGGCGGAGTCCCAGTCGGCTGCGCAGTGCTGGCATTGTGCCGTCTCCTCGCGTCCGATACGATTCAGGTACTCACTGAAGCAACCATGCCCAGTGAGTACCTGCGTCAGTCGATAGGTGACGCGACCTGGAGATGTCATCCCCTATACATTTAATATCCAATGGTTTAATATTATCAATACCTGGTGCCTTATTTACACTTAAGGTTTTTATGATTTTATGTATTTTGGTACTCGAGTCCGTTGGTCTGCAATAATCTTTTGGGTCTAACAATGAAACACCGCACTTTGGGATAATGTTTTTAACCGATCTGTCGAAACTATTAGCAAAATTCTCAGCTATTTGTTTATTGGTAAGTCCTTGGATGGCAGGATGGCATCGTCAATTGAAAGTTTAACACGACCAAGCATCTGATTTATAATTTGATATAAGTTCTTTGGATTTTGAAAATTGTCTTTTATATTATTAATGTAGTAATCGTTTCTTCTATGTTCTAAAATTTTATTTTTTTTATTTCTGATCTTTTTATACTGTAATCTTATGCATGGATCAAATGAATTATTTTTCCACTTTAAATAGTTTATCACGTTTTTCACAAAGTCGTATTACGTTTTTATCGATCCATGGAGCTTTAAAGGATTTATATCGATGTGTAAAGTTTTTTTTTTGATGTTGCATGCTCATTTGCATTGTAAAACGAATTTTTAATAAAATTGTAAATCTCATTACTATTATTCATATTATTAGTTTGGGTCCATTTCACTTTTTTTAGTTCCTTATAAAACAGGTTATAATTAATTACCGGTCTTCGAACACACTGTATACGCTTTATCGGCATATTGTTTATGCATGTAAATAGGATTGCCCGATGGTCGGCCAGTACAACGTCTAGCACCGCCGAGTATGGATGCGCTTTGGGGAATCGCGCAAATATGTAATCAATGCACGATTTAGATATTTAGATTTTAAGTGGTTCTATTCTAGTAAAATCAGTGATTCCGCAAAACAGTCCACACCCGCTTAGTGTTTCTAAGTATGCATCTATGCAAGGTGTTATATATTTTAGGTCTAGGTTCGTGTCCCCGATGAGGATGAAGTTCTGTTTATTATTGTACTTATTGATACATTTATCTAGCCCTCTCACAAAAATGAGTTTAATTAATTTATAACACCTCATCGGTCTTGCCGCCAGGACTCTGATTTTAGCGTTTACAGCGTCGCCCAGAACTTTGGCCGGCGCTATGGTGTAGCCGCTTTTCTTATCAGGCGGTCTACTCACCGGCTGACCCAGTGGAGAGATCCACAAGATTACCTCAGGGCGCCTTTTAATAAACAGAAGTGTGTGCGTGTGGGATGCCTATGGGACCCCTTAGAGAAAAACAACTTACACCTCAGTCATACATACATGTATATTTAAAAAAAACAAAATTAAGGTTACAATAAAAAAACAGAGGGTATAAGAAAAACCGCAGCGGAGCGCGTCAGAGCCGAGCTGATGGTGCTCGGTGCCTCCTCGTCTGCACTCCAGAAGGTTACTTCCTCTTCCGCCCGAGTCGGCTATTTATATTAGATATTGATAAAAGTTCAACAATTTGCATTTATAAGTTTATAAGTAAGTACGTAACCCTTGGGTACGGCTGTCCGCTTGCGTCGTGAGCCGCGCAATCACCAGTTTGCCAGAGGGTATCGAGAAACTTGAGTCTGAACCAGAAGGCCACAAACGAGCAAGCACGCCGTCTGAGACTGACCGTCTTGACCCCGAAATCTGGGACCCTACGAATGGATTAGCACTCATATAAATAATCAGGTTACAGAAACAAATAGGTACAAAAGAAAATTAAGACCATACTCACCACTCTTGTGGGTACTTTTGAACAGATAATATATTACGAAAATCAAATCACACAGCAATCAAAACACTATTTAAGATTGGAAGACACGAGATAGCAGTGTCTCCCGTGGCTGAAAGCCGGACTCATAAATCTTCGGTTCCCGAAGCTTCCAGAAATTAACCATACTCAACATTTTACTTTGACATTTAAATTGTGAACGAAGACAACACTAACAAAATCAAAAGTAACTTGCTTTCTACCATAACAAAACACTCTTAATACCTATACAATTTGTCATGATAGATTAATAAAAAGTAAGTCTTTTTATTAATCCATCATGTCTTAAACAAACGCCATCCAGTGGTCCGACAGTGAACGAAGAAGATCAATATTGTAGTTATAAACTACTTTAGATAAATCAACAACAATGCGACGCGGCCAATAGGTGTCGCTTTTAACAAGACCGTACGCATTACAAATATACCAAAAAATAACTGTTACAATGGGACAGCTGACCCACACAGCGCCAAGTCCTCCCGGACCGGGGCGGATGGTGCTGATCCTAATGTTGTCCGCGTTGCACCCCGTCTTCTCACGAATCGCAACGCGGACGTCCTCGGCCGTTACGGAGTCGTCCAGGCCCGAGATGCGCAGCTCTGCACACTTGATCTGGCGATTTCACACCATCCGTGGCTGCAAATATTTCCCGCAGCTTCTCGGCAAACGTGTCCGCCATCTTTGCGCCTTCAGCCCCAGGGAACTCCAGGACTCGAGCTCCTGTCTGGGCGAGGCGCAGCTTGACCCCTAAAGTCCCGAAATCAGGGGCGAGACTGTCCCGTGCCTTCTTAAATATGGCCGCATAGGACAGCCCGCCGTTAACCGCCTCCGGTGACACGGTAACCACCACAGCCGAGGTTTTAGGCGCCTGCAGCTTGCGCGGCTGCCTCTTGGCGGCCACTGCCACCGACGGTGACTGCGGGTTAGAACCTGCTTTTTGGGTAGCCTTCTTACCCCGCCTTCGAGACTTCTTAGTCCCCCTGACTACCTGCCACCCATTGTTTGAGGGGGCAGACGTAGGGGGGACCATCGTTGCTGGGCCAGGTACAGGCGTGGGAGTGGCGAGCGAGGAGAATTCCGCTCCTGTCTTTGCCGCGGTTTTAGGTGGAGGTCCAGCCTTCGGTGTGATCTTCTTTGCCGCTGCCTTGGCTGATCGCCCTGCTTTCGATGTGGCCACAGGTGTGGATGCCGACGCTGCCGCCGCATATGACGTCCCCGGGATTGTGAGTGGGGCTAAGCTGCTGTTGAGCTGGGCCCTGTTGCTCAAAGTTATCCGCCTGCGATCGGAATTGTGCGAACTGTGTGCTAAGCTTAGCCACCTGTCCCGTCAACCGATCGTTAGCCGCCTTGAGGCGTGCCACATCGGCAACAAGGCCGTCCACGACCCAAGAGATGGCGGAGGAGGAGTCCTTAAGGGCCCTGACAAACTGACCCTTAAGGTTTGTTGATTTGGTGGCCACCTTGTTGATGATGGCCACAGCCACGTTCGCCATCTCCTGCATGGACACCGGTGTTTGAGGGACAGAACCCTGCTACCGGCTCCTGAATTTTAAGCAGGAGATCAGCGATCTCCTCCCCCACTACGTCTTCGCCCTCCGCCCTAACTCGTCTGTAGGCTTCCGCCTTACAGAAAACGGAGCCTGACGGAGATGAGACCGGAGTGCGCGACCTCCCTCTGCGGCTACTAGCCATTTTGGGAGGCAGCATCTCCCGGGACGTATCAGCATCTTCGTCGATGCAGCGTCCGCGTTTCCGGGTATCGCGGAACTCCACGTCTATCTGCTCCAGCATGTCCATCGTCATACTGGAGTTACTGTCCGACGGAATGCTGGGCCTGGAACTCAGACGTTCCGATCTTCTTAGGCTCCCAGAAGCTAGGTTGAGTTCTGGGAGCCGTTCCGCGATAGGCATCTCAGGTAAAAACTCCTCGTCATTGGACGAAAAGTCATCCGCCTGTCCACCCTTCTCCTTCTTGTTCTTCCTTTCCTTCTTTTCTTGATTTTTTATTTTGAATATTTAAAGTTTCCATAATTAGACCCACGAGTAGGGTAGAAATAAAAGTCAACTCGGGCAGAGATTCCCCAGTACCCGGGCAAGCGTAAATTTATGCTCAACCGAGAGGTCCGCAGGTGCCTCGGCTGGGAGTGCGCTTGCGACTGAACTACCCATCAGCCATGCATCCCCTGGCCACGCACCAGAACACGGGATTCGGATTAAATTTTATAGAGGTTTTCTTCCTCACAGTCCGGGCGGCTAAGCCAATACCCTCTTCCCCGATCGGAACCACGAGATATAACTACGAGACTCTTTATTTTATTTTTTATTTTATTTGTGACTTTATGCACAAATGTGTGCATCGGCGGACTTAATGCCTAAGGCATTCTCTACCAGTCGACCGATCGGGCGATGCAGAGAAAGAGTGAGGTAGGTACATTTATGGGGATAAATGATAGAGTTCTTATACAGTACTATTTTTACTTCGTATAGACATATACAGGCAATCATATATTATTATATTTATTGTATATATACCAGGATTAACACATTTACATATATATATATATACATACGTACACATATACCTATATATATTCATATACACATATACACACATAGATACAATTATAAAAATATTATAACTGTGGGTGATAAATTAAGAGCCCGTTGATTCTGCCAACTCACTCAGCAACAGCTCCTTTACCTTCATCTTGAAGGAGTAACGGTTTGTAACCATCCTGACTTCGACAGGAAACGCATTCCATAGGAGGATAGACTGAACAGAGAACGAGGAACCAACAAACCCGGTAGTGTGAGAAGGACAAAGTAGAAGGAGATTGTTAGAAGAACGAAGGTTTCTGTTATGGTTCTTGCATAATAGTTGAATTTGTGAAGTTAAATAAGTAGGAGGGGATGGGGAATTGAGGATAGTATGCAAAGTTGGGAGTGCGCGCATTTTTCTGCGTTGACGAATTGGTAACCACCTAAGCTGGGCACGAAAACTAGAGACATGGTCATACTTACGAAGATTAAAGATAAATCTAATGCACTTATTGAGAAGACGATCTAATTTGTTGAGAAGATCTGCATTCAGGTCGTAATAGCACATGTCACCATAGTCGATTAACGGGAAGATCAGAGACTGCACAAGCATTGTCCTAGTTTTCACGGGGAGAAAGTTTTTTAGGCGATACAGTGTTCTGAGGATGGCGGTCACCCTCTGGCAAACGTTTGTAACTTGATCGCGCCAGTTCAGAGTGCAGTCAAGTTCGACCGTTCGACCAACAGGTATAGCGGTACGATTCAAAATTATTTTAGGAAGCGTCTCGAAATTCACTCTGCTCATCGAACGGTGACTGTCGATTAGTATGGCCTGACACTTTGTAGGGTTTACCGATAATCCAAACCTTTCAGACCAGTTATCAATCGTTTTAAGGTCTATGTTAATATTATCTGTAGCTGTTGTTATATCTTCAACGGCAGCTTGAGAATACAGCTGTAGGTCGTCAGCATACAGATGATACGCATTTCGAAGTTCAAGAGATATCTTTCCGGGATAATCTTTACGGGATTACGATTTGCCGACGGCGGCGGGAAGACAAAACCTTCCAATGTCTGCTCGGTGGCAGTGTCAGTACACACCGAGCCCGTCCATTTCTCTACTCCGACTCGTAAAAGGGGAACCCTTCTGCGGGTCGCCTTCGTTGTTTTTTACCGAGGTTTCCGTCCTCATTGCTCCGAAGAGCGAAGAGCCAACAGAGGAGTCGGCAGATACGCCCGCTCTGTTGGACCAAGCCCCGACCAACTGGCCAAAGAAAGATTGCCTTCTCTTCGTGCTAGAATATCGGCCGTTGGCGGAGGAAGAGACAGCGCCACCGCCAACGTTTCCAGGGTGCACCACGTGGAGGTTTCCTAGCCTAGCACCCCCTGCAGACCACCCCCGCTCTAGCCTTGGCGGGTACTAACACCGGTCAGAACCCGCCAGCCGCAAGGCCTAATACAGGACAACATAAACCACTGCCGCGCAGCGCAAAATCTGCTTATGCAGACGCTCGCTGAGCAGTCGGCGGCCCTAGCGGTTGTGGCGGAGCCGTACTACGTACCGGATCACCTTCGGTGGTTTGGGGCGGACGACGGCACCGCTGCTATATATTGGGCAGGGGTGGTGGATGGCCTCCCCTGCACCCTTCTTCAGAGACGGCTGGGGTTTGTGGC
Organism: Arctia plantaginis; assembly: GCA_902825455.1. NCBI lineage: Eukaryota > Metazoa > Arthropoda > Insecta > Lepidoptera > Erebidae > Arctia > Arctia plantaginis. The sequence continues at coordinate 52,299 of CADEBD010000381.1, read as the reverse complement.
AGTAGAGTGGGGCCCCATGGTCATCGTGGGCAGCTACATGTTGATATTTAGGTGGAAATAAGAAAACGTTGTGAGAAAATGCAACGAATGTTTATTCTTAGTAGAACGGTTACAGGCTTAAAATGGGCACAGAAAGAAATAATTGTTGGCAACTTATAACAAATGTGGTTGCGTTTTTATTTACCAACACTCCCCACAGAACGCAGACACATTTTACTGATACAGAACAAATGTTTTTCAAAAGTAGTCCCTTTAGTTAAGTTATCAGCTACCATATTGCAACCATTTACAAATTTAAATTTAACCTTACAATTAACAATGCTTTCTCTAAGAAAATGTAAACGAATATCTATATGTTTAGTTTTTGGTTTATAACAGTCTGTTGATGCCAGTCTCATTGCACTTTGGTTGTCACAGTGGATGAGTATTGCGCTATCCTCGCCTTGACTGAGTTCAGCCTGCAGTTGCCGCAGCCACAAGGCCTCCTGGGTCGCCGCCGCCATCGCCGTGTATTCAGTCTCCGCCGTAGAGAGCGCCACGGTTTTCTGTTTACACGAATTCCAAGATAAATAGGCATTCTGAAACAGAAAAATATAACCCGTGCACGATCGTCTATCTACTGGGTCGCTCGCCCAGTCTGCATCACAATATCCAGTAATTTCCTTTGAGTCATCTTTGACATAATATAGCTTTAGGTTCCTGGTTCCTTGAAGATACCTCATAATCCTTTATATGCCAAGCCAATGTTGATTTCCTGGATTGTTACAGTACTGACTCAACTTGTTAACTGCATAGGCAATATCAGGCCTCGTGATATATGCCAGATATATCAGACATCCCACTGCTTTTCTGTATGGGATATTTTTGCTTCCATCTTCAGGATTTTTCTCAAATTTTGCATTCACCTCTATCGGGGTACATACTGGTTTGCATTCAGACATATTAAAGCGGTCCAATACAAGGCTTATGTATTTTTCTTGATCTAACATAATCATGCCTGCCTCTCGGTTCCTATTTATATTTATGCCGATACAGTTCCTCATTTCACCTAGATCTTTCATATTGCATTCCCCTTTTAACTTGTTTTTAATCTCTGTTGTTTTATCCTTATTATTTGTGAATATCCAAAAAATCATCCACCCACACTGCAATTAATATAGTTGTAGACTCATTTACTAAATAATAAATACAGGGATCCACATGTGATCTTTGTAAACCAATTTTTAATAAAATATTGCTTAATTTAAGATTGCTCGCTTGTTTGAGTCCAAAAATTGATTTATGTAAAATACATGCTTGATCATTTTCTTTGTAGTATTCTTGTTGTGACATGTATATCTCAGTATCTATGTCACCCTGAAGAAAAGCACTTATGGCATCCATCTGAAACATTTCTGAATCATACTTCGCAGCCAGTGAAATTAAGAATCGAACAGAAGTATATCTTACAACAGGAGCATAATTATGTCTCATCATAGTCACTTCCTTTTCTCTGAGAATACCCTTTGATTACCAATCTTGCTTTAAAACGGATGATCTCGCCCTTTTCATTTGTTTTCGTTTTATAGACCCATTTACATGGTAAGACTCTTTTCCCAGATGGTGCATCAACCAGTGACCAAGTTTTGTTTTTGATCAGAGAGTCATACTCTTCTTGCATAGCCCTTTTCCATTGGTCAGCATGAGATGATGATAATGCTTCGTCTGTTGTTTGTGGATCATTTAAATTAAGTTTTTTTTTTTTTTTATTCTACTACCCCTAGCAAGTGAATATAGCCAGGGTCTATGGCAAGCTACTCCTATCTCTTATCATTTACAATTTTTACAGTCCTGCCCTTAGGGGGCTTTATTCCTATTCTAACACTCTCATTCCTGTTCTCTAGTACCATACCAGTTCTCGCAAAACATGTCTCTCGTAATTCCATATATCAGTTCCATACTTTCCATGCCTTGTCTGTTAGGGATCATTTGGGGTTTCAATAACTTAATGCTCCGTTTTATTTCTTAAATTTTCTTATTCTATCTTACAATTTTTTCTTCAATCAATCAGTTTTTATTGTGAAACATAGGTATACAAAGGTTGTTTACAGTGGTAGAATGATCTACTATGTTCTGCCATTTAGGCTTACAATAATTAAAGAGAAAAAAATAAAAATTTGTGAAACGCTAAATTTAAGACATGCAAATAGAACTACATTGAATTGTCGCAATTAAAGCAATATAATATTTCAGTTTGATTTTTCATACCTTAGAGCTTAAAACATGCAAAATCAATGTCTCTTTTTTATAAATTATGTATAAAATTTTAGAACTATGATGTCAATAAAGTAATTACAATGTCAAATAAAAAATAAAGATAAATAATAAATAAAAATTGAATTCTCCAATCAAAATATTAAAATTATGGAATAAGTATGTATTTGTAAATTCATTTCTTTTAATTAATTAATTAATTATCCCCATTTACCATCTAAAAATTCTCTTATATCATAATAACATTTTTCAGATAGGCATTCTTGTAGATGTTTTTTAAATGGGATTTTGTCTAGATTTCTGATGTGATCGGGTATCTTATTATAGATGACAGGTGCCATACAGAATACACTTTTACGCATTAATTTTGTATTTGCTTTTCTTATTCGCATCCTATTACTGGTGTGGGTTCTTCTATTGCGAGTAACCGTATCAGCCAATGTTTCGAACAGTTCCAGGTTCGACTTTACGAAAACTGCTGTTTCAAAAATGTATAAAGACGGCAATGTCATAATTTTATACTTTTTAAAATATGGTACACAACTATCTGTAGATTTTAATTTGAACATTGCTCTAATGCATTGCTTTTGAGATTTGACAAAATTTTCTTTATTTGTCGAGTTTCCCCAGAATAGTATGCCATATCTAAGATAGGAGGCGGTTATTCCATGATATGCTTTAAGTATACCTTCCTCATTGAGCAGTGGTGCAAGCTTAAAAAGTGCATAGGCTGTACTGCTGATTTTTTTGCATAACTCTTCAGTATGTATTTTCCAATTAAGCCTATTATCAATATTCAGTCCTAGGAATTTAGTAGCGTCAATTTCATTTATTTTAATATTATTATATGTTATATTCATATCTTTAATTATATTATGTCTTTGTGAAAATTGTATTAAATTTGTTTTGCCTAAATTAATTTTTAAATTATTTTTATCCATCCATTTTATAATGTTATAGAGCGTATTATTAATGTCCGTTTCATAGTAAGCGCGATTGTTACATTCTATAACTGCCGTACTGTCATCCGCAAATAAAGTAACAGGATGGTTAGTTACTTTGGGTAGATCATTAATGTATAGAATGAACAGTAAAGGCCCGAGTACACTACCTTGCCCCACTCCGTAATAAATTGTTCGTAAGTGAGACGTGTATACTTCTTCTCTTTTGTTTAAAAAGTTAATTTTTCTGAGCTCTGTATATTGTTTTCTGTTCGTCAGGTAAGATTTTATTAGGTTATTGACATTACCACGTACTCCACATCTATCAAGCTTTTCCAGTAGGGTTTTATGATCTACGTAATCAAAGGCTTGCGTCATGTCACAAAATATGGCGCTTACTGGTATTCTCTTATCTACTTTAGATATAATTATATTTAAGAATTCGTAGATAGCCTTGTTTATGCTCTTTTTATCTCTTTATCTTTCTTATGCTATTACTATTTCCTTCCTTTAGTTCTCTGTTTTATTTATTTACATTTTCTTGTTTTATCTTACAATTTATTCTTACACTATTAGAATTCTTACATTATGACAATTTCTTTCTTTTAGTTATCTATTTTATTTGTTTATATTTTCTTATTTTTATCTTACAACTAATATTTACGCTATTACAATTTCTTTTATTTCTAGTTTCTTATTCTGTTAAATTAGATAACTATTACAATATACTATACAATATTTAATAGTTATTCTCTTTCTTATGACGTTTTATTTTGCTTATTAGCTATTTTTACAATTTTTATGCAATAGCCCAAAAACCGGTCTCTCAATTTCTTGTCTGTCATTATTGTTGGTAATGTGTCTTTTGTCAACTACGTGTCAATTTCAATCTCTAATTTAAGCTTTTCATTTCCATGCACCGGGCATTCCAGCAATAGGTGGATTACTGACTCACTTATTACAGGGTCGCAGATGCACGATGGGCTCCCCTTGCACTTGAACCTAGCCAAGTACTCGGAGAACCCACCGTGCCCTGTTAATGCTTGGGCTACCTCCTTGGTTATTTCAAAATTCCTTATTACCCTGTATGCCTCGGACGCGATAGGAAAATACAATTTTGTAGTTGCAGCCGTTTGTTTCGCGTCGTACCTTCGGTCCCATTCGCGGAGCGAGTCCATTCGGATCATTCGCTTCGCGAAGGAGACCGGACATAGGTCGTAGTCAGGTTTCTTTTTCGACCTCAAGGCGGCCTCCTTAGCGAGAGAGTCGGCTCTCACGTTTCCCCTCAGTCCCGCATGTGCCTTTATCCAATACAGAGAAACACTCTTGTTTTGGCCTTTACAGCGTCGAATGGCTTCTCTTGTTTCGACAGCAAGGGTGTGGAGGGCACCAGGATTAGCGACGGTCTAAAGATGGCGAATGCGCACTCATTCCGTCGGAGGACTTCCCTCAAGGCTTCACAAAGAGCCAAGAGCTCAGCCTGGTAGACGGTGCAATATGACGATAGAGCAAGTTTGAGGGTCCTGATCTCGGCCTCACCCTTCCAAATGGACAGGGCAGCTCCGACCCTACCCTCAATCTTGCTCCCGTCGGTGAAAATGCGCACCTCATAATTGCAGTGGCTGTCGTATTGTTCCTCGTCTACCAGGCTTCCCAGCTCTATCTCCATTTGCTCCGCCGGGTGAGGTTTGTCCAGTGCCGATGCTGCCCGTTCAATATCCCTGTCCGGCAGTGCAGGCAGGTGCACCCCCCTCTTGGCCGCGTACAGCGAGGCCATCTCGCCAACCCGAATGTCGAGAGGGAGTACCCCCGCTAGCACCAGCGCCGAGTTCAAGGATACCGTCCGGTAAGCTCGGCATAGTTTTTGAGCGAAGCTGCGTTGTACCGCTTTGAGGCGCTTCTGCACTCCCAATTTTGTTACCGCCGGTGCCCGCACGCACAAAGCATACAGGATAATAGGTTCCACAGCTGCCGTATAAATAGTCCTTATGATTTCAGGACGCAGTCCCCAGCTTACCCTGGGGGCTCTCGCAAGCTGTTTGTAGACCGCCGCAGCTTTTGCGCAAACGTTAGCAATATGGGTGTTAAATGTTAGCTTGTTGTCTATTGTGAGTCCCAGTAATTTGATTTCCGTAGACATGCCAATGCCTACCCCGCCCATGCTCAGGTGCGGGGTGTCATATTTTAGTTTACGTGTAACTACCATGGCGCAGGTCTTGTTTGGCGCAAATTTCAGCTTGTTTATGACACCCCACTCCCGAACATACTCGAGAGCGGCATTGGCACGTCTCTGGATATCCAGTGCCTTGTGTCCGTCAAAAACCAGGACTATGTCGTCGGCGAAAGCCTGGACATAGTCCCCCCTAGCTTCTAATCTCTTTAGGAGGGGGTCGAGCAGGAGGTTCCATAATATGGGGCCCCCAACTGACCCCTGCACGCAACCTTTCTCTGTGCACCGTATGTGCTCCGCACCCATGTATCGGACACCTACTGCTCTGTCGCCCATATAGCTCCCCAGGATCCTCCTTATGTTCGCCGGGCACGATGTTTCCGCCAACCGGAGTTTTATGGCTGGCCACCATGCACTGTCAAAGGCTCCCTCTATATCCAGCGAAACAAGCACGATTAGCTTCTTCTCCTCCAGCTTCTCGCGGATGCGTCGCATTAGGTTATAGAAGGAGTCTTCGGTGCTCCTTTAAGGCATAAAGCCATATTGTTTGGAGCTCATACTTTAGGTACACTGTAATCAGTTTTACCGGGTTTCCTCAAAATGATGACCGTGGATTTCTTCCACACTCGAGGAAAGTGTCTAAGCTCCAGACATTTGTTGATGAGCGCCAGGAACAGCTCTGGGGCGTTACCCACTGCCTGTGCACAGATGTCTGCCGTTAGGCCGTCTGGTCCCGGGGCTTTCTTGTGGTCAAAAGATGTCAGCGCTATGTGGAGCTCATTTAGCGTGAAGGGAGGATCACATTGACCACAGTCGTTAACGATCGTTTCTGCCCTCTCTCTTATCTTCCTCTGTTCTTCTGTGTCCTCCCCTCTGTCATCCTTTGGGTAGAAAGTCTCCGCCAATAGCTTAGCGGAGTCCTCAGCGTTCAGCGTGGTGCCCCCGACCGTCAGCGGCTGATCTTCCGTTCTCCTGGTAGTCCTACTCACGACCCTGTAGATCCCCTCCCACAGACCTTCGTTATCTTGCTTCTCGCAGAATTTTTTCCAGGACTCGACCTGCGCTTTAGCCACTGCCTCCTCGTATCTTCCTTTCTCCTCCAAATACTCCTGCACTACCTTAGTCTTCCGGACCGGGGCGGCACATCGGATTCTCCGTTTCTTTGTAACGACGCCCCTTTTCATTTTGGCGAGTTCCTTGAACCACAATGGAACAGAAAGTTTTTTCTTGGTCTTTCTCTTTGGGATTGTTAGATCGCACGTGTCTGTGATTGTTTTTGTGTATTCTGTTATTGTGTTGTTTAGTTCATGTGGTGTATGAATGTTTGTTATTGTGTTAGTGTTTAGTGCTTTGTCTAGCATTAATTGGTCCAGTTTCTTACGAAACTGGATCCAATTTTCTTTCTTTGTGTTGTATATACGTGTTGTTCTTTGTATTGCGTGTCCCGTTCTTTTGGTGTTAATATTAAATTCTATTCCATTGTGGTCCGAACCTGTTAGGTCTTCTATAACTCGCCATTCGTCCAGCAGGGCGAGGATGTCCATTGAGCACGCCGTCATGTCGACGTAGCTCGTTAGGTGCCGCTCTCCGATGATCACGTCAAACGTTCGGGTATCCCCGGTGTTGAGGACATGGAGGCCCAGCTAGTCAAGAGTGCCTTCCAGTGCCTCGCCTCTATGGTCTGTGACCAGTCCCCCCCACCAGACGCTCCTGGCGTTGACATCACCACTGACGATGAGCCTTTTATTTTTGGATTTTAACCCTATCTTTACCAGGTGTTCCAGATAGACTAGACTGACTAGACTGTTCCAGAAGTAGAGTGACGCTAGTGTGACTTCCCAGGCTCCTATTTGGATCCCCACCACTGTGATGTTGTTTGTGGTGAGTTCTGGGTACTGTAGCACTGTGAGGTTTAAGTTATTATTAAATTAAGTATTGGACAGAAGTTACTTACATTATGGTCATCTGTTTCTGCATACTGAACAGCTCTCCGTGGACGTAGATTTATGTTTCTTATTGGTGACTCATGATCAATTGATTGCTCTGCTATGTAGGATGAATCATCGTTCTCACTAGGCTGGTAGTCCTCGCTTGACTCACCAGTAAAACTGTCTGTGCTATCCTCTAATTCTTCCTTACAGGTTTCTTTGTATAAATTAAACAACGTTTCTCTGTGAGACTGATGGCGAGAGTGATTTCATTCCAGAACATTCATGTCATACAATCGTATAATAGTAACTACTGAGTAACATAATAGATGGCATTACTGGTATTTTGATATAACACTAACACCCCCACTTATCAAAATAACATAGATGCCTACAATATTCTACCCAAAAACTTTAAATTTAACAAAATAATTATATTGCTTTTACATCCTGTATTCTTGATAACTGCAAAAAATAATAATGCTTGGTATTACCCAAACCTTTAGTGAACAGGTCTGCTGGCATTCCAGCTGTTTCCAAATATCTTAGTTCAATAATTTTATCAGCAATACAGTCTTTACAAAAATGATAGCGAATATTAATATGTTTGGTTCTCTTATTAAAACTACTACCTGAAGACAGCCTAAGTGCACCCTGGTTATCATTAAATATGGTTATTGTATAGGACTCATTAATGATTTCCTTTGACAAATTATGCAAATAAATTGCTTCCCTGCAAGCATCTGCTATGCCCATATATTCAGATTCTGTGCTTGAGAGAGCAACTGTTTTCTGTTTCTTAGCCTCCCATGACACAATACTACCAGCTAATTTGAAACAAATACCTGTGTAAGACCGCCTGTCAACAATATTGTTCCCCCAATCTGCATCAACATATCCTTCTAATTTATCATTACCACATCTAGTATATTTTAACCCATAATATGTAGTCTTTTTTAAATATTTTAAAATTCTTTTTGCATAAGCCCAAGTTACATTATCATAACAATTGTTAAATTGACTAAGGAAACTTACTGAATATGCTATATCAGGCCTGGTTAATACTGCCAAATACATGAGCCCACCTATTAGTTTCTGATAAGGTATTTGACTATCACAATTTTTATTTTCTAAATTAATATTTAATTTAGACTCTAAAGGTGTATCAGCTAGCTTTCAATTTTCCATGTTGAATCTATTCAGTAACTGATTAATATAATTTTCTTGGCTCAATGTAACAGTGCCACTAATTTTATCAATATTAACAGTCATTCCTAAACAATTTTTAACTTGTCCTAAATCTTTTAATTTAAACTTTGAAGACAATATTTGTTCTCTTTTTATCCCTAATTTTAGTGTACAAACATGGTTCTAGTTTGGAGCGTTTATATCCATTGCCAACAAGACATTCATCAACTTTCCTGTACCAGGCCCTTGAGGATTGCTTTAGACCATAAATAGCTTTATTCACTTAGCTTACACTTCACTACAGTTTCATTATTATTTGGCATATCTACTAGCTCCCACGCATGATTGTCCTCAAAACATTTAATTTTTCTTTCACTGCCTGCAACCACTGTTCCTTTTCTACTCCTTGTAGCGCTTCTTCTAGACATAGTCCAGTAGCATCATCAAACACTTCCTTTGTTATACACATATTTGACATTCCATATCTTTCTGGTTTCCTTCTGATTCTGCTGGGTCTGACATGCGCCTCCGGTGAGGCATAAACATCTTCATATTCACTAGGAACGTAGGTATCATCTGAGTTATCTGATGTTTCAAGCAGTGTATCCTCATCCATAGTTATTTCATTTGAACTTGGCCTATCCTTGACGATTATGTCCCCCACTGAACATGAGCTTTCAATAATTGGTATACTGGCAAGATTTTTCTCATCTTCCATGACTACAACATTTCTGCTTGTTGTCACACATTTTGTTCTAGGGTTATATATTCGGTATCCTTTAATATCATCCGGGTAACCCACCAGTGTGTGCTCCTCTGACTTTCTGTCCCATTTCTGGCGCTTCTCTTTAGCCACATGAACCATGACCTTACTTCCAAATATTCGCAAGTGACTTATGTCTGGTTTGCGTCCAGTCCAGACTTCATAAGGAGTTTTGTCATTCAATGCAGGAAGAGCAGTACGATTTTGTAAATAAACAGCAGTGTTGGTAGCTTCTGCCCAGAACTGTTTTCCTATGTTTGCATCAAATAATAAGCATCTGGCTTTCTCTACAGGTAGGCCAAAACCTCCTTCCCAAGGAGAGGCCTATGTCCAGCAGTGGACTAGTAAAGGCTGTTGATGATGATGATTTCTCTACAATTGTCCTATTATTCCGTTCTGACAAGCCATTTTGTTCAGGGGTGTACGGGTTACTCCTTTGGTAAATTATACCTTCTTTCTTGAGAAATGAGTCAAATTCTTTGTTACAATATTCACACCCATTATCACTTCTCAATATCTTTATTTTCTTATTAGTTTGTTTCTCAACTTTTGCTTTGAACTCTGAAAAACATTGGAGTGCTTCACTTTTATATTGAATAAAATACACATGCATCATTCGACTGAAGTCATCTATAAATAATATGAAGTACCTGGAACCTGCTAGTGATTCACACTCCATAGTGAACTAAATGCAGTAATTCTTTGCTTCTCGAACCTTCATTTGAGAATGGCAAACGACACTGTTTACCCTCACAGCAAATTGTGCATGACGTCTTATCAATATCAATTTTTTCTCTGAGGTTCATTCCTTCTACAGCACTTGTCATTTTATTTAGGTATTTACTATTAACATGGCCCAATCGGCGATGCCAAGTGATCCCTGATACAGATAAATTAGCCATTACACTATCAGGTACTATCAACTTGTACACTCCGTTATTCAACACAGCTGTGGCCACCAATTCACTGTTTCTATTGTATATTTCACAGCCGTTTGTCATAAACTTAACTGTATTACCGGATTTTATTAACTAGCTCACTGACAATAGATTGGTAGTCAATCCTGGAGCGCATAATACATCCTTGACTGGTATTTCAAATTCACATTTATCGGTTTTTGTTACAATTGTTACATCTCCGGAACATATCACTTGCAACCTCTCGTTGTTAGCAACTTTGTGATATATAGCATTCTCAATCCACTGTTCATTAGCTGTTAGATGCATGCTCGCACCTTTTTTTTTTTTTTTTTTTTTTTTTTTTTTTTTTTTTTTTTTTTTTTTTTTTTTTACTGCTTGATTACTACCTCGCAGAAGGGTGCGACCGCGGTAAAACAACTGTCGCTACCGGCCATGGAGCGTACTACGGCCGGTAGCGAGAGATCCACTCCGATGACTGCAGTGAGGGCCCGGCGCTGCGCCGCCCATGCGGGGCAGACCGCCAGCATGTGCTGGGCCGAGTCCTCACTGCAGTCGCAGTGGTGGCAGGCGGGACTCAGTTCCCTCCTAGCGACCGTGTGCAGGTACTTTCCGAAGCAACCGTGCCCGGAAAGCACCTGCGTCAGCCGGAAGGAAAGGGTCCCGTGCTGCCGCCCTGCCCACTCGGCGATGACCGGCTGGAGAGCCTCCACGGCGGCGAAGCCAGCGCGTGGAGTCTCCAGGCGGAACGACCAACGAGCCATCGTGGCTCGGCGAGCGGCTTCGCGCCACTCGCGCACATCCTCGGGCGGAGGGCGAAATCCGCTCTCCGCCCGGGAGTCAGCCACTCGCCGATAAACTTCGGCGAGCACTTCCGCCTCCAAATCCCACGGGGGAGTTCCGGCCAACGCGCATGCCACCTCCGTAGAAACGGTGCGGTAACCGCGTATGGCTCTGACCGCCATTACCCTCTGAGGGCGCCAGAGGCGTACCCTATTCTGGGCGGTCAGAGCCGCCGCCCACACCGGTGCACCGTACAGCGCCATTGACCGGACAACCCCCGTGTACAGCCGTCTTGTCGCGACGCTGGGTCCACCCATATTGGGCAAAAGTCGCCCTAGGGCAGACGCAGCGCCGACCAGCTTTGGAGCAAGCTGTCGGAAGTGCTCGTCGAAGAGCCACCTCCCGTCGAGGATCAGGCCCAGATATTTCATCTGGGCCCGAACCGGTACGAGGACCGAGTTGACCACGATTGAGGCGCCAGGGGGTGGACCACGACGGGGCCCATGAAATAACAGGGCCTCCGTCTTATCTAGGGCCACCCGTAAGCCCAGCGCCTCAATGCGCCCGACCACCAGGGAGACTCCCCCTGTGGCCAGGCGCGCCGCCTCTTGGAAGTTTGCCCCCCGGGCTGTCACCAGGGTATCGTCTGCGTAACAGATTACACCCAGCCCGGGGGGGAAATCGGCGCGAAGGGCCCAGTCGTACCCTATGTTCCACAAGAGGGGTCCAAGAACAGACCCCTGTGGAACACCGCACGACATGGGCCGACACCTCAGTGCATGCTCGCACCTGAATCAACGTACCAGTCATACTTATTGAATTTGCCACTCAGAAAAACTGCACTGAACGCATTACTTTGTTTTCGTTGTATTTATTTTATATTCGTACTAATATTATCACTATTTGGACATTGATTCTTGTAATGACCTGGCTGTTTACACCGCCATAAAAGTTTGATTTTGTTGCGTTCCGTACGTTCGGTTGGTATCCCTGCGCGTTGGCCATAGATAATTTATTATTTTTCTTATGTTGCCATTTCTGCGTACCGCTTGCGAATGCACTACTAACTTCATAGGATTGACCGCTCACTTCCGTTTCCACCATATCCATGAGCTTCGTTCTAATGGCGTCCGTTGTGATTTGTATGCATGAATGCTCAATCGCCATTATCATAGGCATGTATTTTTCAGAAAGTCCCGCTAACAATAAGCAACCGATCCACTCATCGCTGATGTTAAATCCAGTCCCACTTAATTTTTGTCCTGTTTCGACTATTTGCGTTACGTACGACTGCATGGATACACAATTTTCGAGGCAATTCGATATCAAATTACGTAAAAGAGATATTCTTCGAGTAAATCCTGAATCATCAAATAATGCCTTTAATTTGTTCCATAGCTCCAACGAAGTCTTGACGTCTTTGATGTGTACATACAACGCACTATCTATAGTCATTATTAATTTTGCCTTGGTTCTCGCGTCATCTGCGGCTTCTGTTATTTTCCCGGCTTCTGGCTTGATGCAGTGCAATTTATCCTCCAGGATCAGAAAATTCTCCGCCGCGAAGATCCACTCATTGTAATTCTCCCGTCCTTTTAGCTTAGTAACATTTACTAGGTAGTTCGTTGTCGACGGTGGACGCTATCAGGTGCGTTCGCTCCATGTCGGAGTCGGCAGTCCGATCAGGGGGGGTGGCTTTGGCGGTTAGTCTTGATCGGCACCCTCCCCTGGCAGGCGATAAGGGCGGCCCTTGAATTTCATGAGGTGCCGCTCTATCTGCGGGCCGTCATTGGGGCCTATCTGCGCGATAGGACAGTGAAGTTTATCGGTCGGGGCGGGGTGGAAATTCGGAGACAGGTGTGTTGCGGGGTTCCCCAAGGCTCTGTTTTAGGCTCCAGGAGGGCTTGGCGCCGTGTGGGTCAGCTGTCCCGTAGCGTCGGCCAAAGTATTGGCCGACGCCGGCAGGCTGCTCATCGGTTTCGTGAGCGCCAGGATCACAGTCCTGGCGGCGAGACCGATGAGATGCTACAAATGCCTGGCATCGGGACACACGCGCGTCAAGTGCGACAGTTGTTTTGACTGCGGCGGACTGTGTTTCCGCTGCGGTCAACCGGGGCATAAGGCGGCAGAATGCTCTGCCGCCCCTCACTGCCCAGTGTGTGCGGCGGGCAATAAGCCCGCCAATCACCAGATGGGGCAGAGAGGCTGCAAGCCTCCCCGCAGTTCTCGGCAGACGTCGGGGGTTAGCCAGTCGACCCAGGCTGCCTCCGATGTAGTTCGTGCGTCGACGTCGTCGCCCATGGAGGAGGTTGTAGAGACGATCCAGTAATGGATCAAGTCTCCAACCTCCTGGTCCAGACGAACCTGAACCACTGTGCCGCGGCGCAGGATCTCTTCCTGCAAACCATGGCACAGTGGTCGATAGGTGTTGCCGTAGTCGCGGAGCCCTATTCTGTCCCTCCCCGTCCAAACTGGATGGGTGACTGGGACGGCTCCGTGGCAGTCGTCGGTTCCACGACGGCTCATTCCCCGCCCTTGTCGCTAAGAGACAAGGGCACTGGATATGTTGCCGTCGAGTGGGGGGGGATCACCATATATGGTGTCTATTTCTCCCCCAGCCGGAGTCTGAACGACTTCGAGGTTTTCCTAATCAGCTTGGAGACCTCGATACGGCGACTAGCGTCTGGGCACGTCCTTGTGCTGGGGGACTTCAACGCAAAGTCCATTGCGTGGGGTTCCCCCAGGACGGACGCCAGGGGCGAGGCCGTAGAGGAGTGGGCGGCCTCGGTGGGCCTCTGTCTTCTAAACAGAGGCTCCACCAACACGTGCGTGCGACAGCAGGGGGGGTCGATAGTGGACCTCTCGTTCGCTACCCCTGCCCTCGCCGCACGAGTAAGGAACTGGCGTGTCCTGGAAGAGGTTGAGACGCTCTCGGATCACCTGTATATCCGATTTGAGCTCTCCCGGACCCAGGACTCCAGTAGGGGTCACGTGGCGCGGCGTTTATCCCGCTTTCCGCGGTGGGCTGTTGCCAGGCTGAACCGGGACCTACTAGAGGAGGCAGCCATAATTCACTCGTGGCTGTCTCCTCAGGCTCCGACCGAGGAGGTCGACGTGGGGGCGGGCCGCTTTCGCGATGCGATTACGCATGTATGCGATGCGGCCATGCCCCGCGTTCGAGGTCGTCGGCCTCCAAGGAAGGAGGTCTACTGGTGGTCCCAGGAGCTGGCGGACCTCCGTGCGGCCTGTACACGTGCCCGGAGGTCCTACACACGCAGTCGGCGGCGTCACCGTGGAGACGGTGAGGAGGACCGGCTTCATGAGGAGTACCGGCGGGCGCGGAAAACTCTGAAGCTGGCCATTAGCCGCGCCAAAGAGGAAAAGAGACAGGAGATGCTGGAGGGTCTTAATCGTGACCCCTGGGGTCGCCCTTACCGCGCGGTGCGACAAAAGCTCCGCGCGTCGGGCCCCCCCCTTACGGAGACTCTCCAGCCCAGCTTCCTGCGAGAAGTGGTTGAGGGCCTTTTCCCACAACGAGCGGAACACACTCCCCCGTCGATGGCCTCCCTGGCCGGAGACGACGGGGAGCACGGGGAGGACAATGTTCCGCCCGTCCGGGATTCGGAGGTAGGGGCGGCTGTTCTACGGATCCGTTCCAAGAACACCGCCCCTGGGCCAGACGGGGTACCGGCCCGAGTGCTGGCCCTGGCCCTCAACCACATGGCAGACCGCCTCGGGGAGGTGTTCGACGCTAGCTTGGCGTCGGGACGCTTCCCTGAGTGCTGGAAAAGCGGGAAGCTGGTCCTATTGAGGAAGCCGGGACGGCCAGCCGATTCGGTCGCGGCCTATAGGCCCATCGTGCTGCTGGACGAGGCGGGCAAATTGTTTGAGAGGGTTCTTTCTGCCCGCATCGTCCGGCACCTCTGCGAAGTGGGCCCCGATCTGTCGGACGCCCAGTTTGGTTTTCGGGCGGGGCGTTCGACAGTCGACGCCGTGTTGCGCCTGAGGGCCGTGACCGAAGAGGCCGTGAGCTGTGGCGGCGTGCTGTTGGCGGTGTCACTGGACATCGCCAACGCATTCAATAGTCTGCCATTCAGCTGCATCAGGGAAGCACTCCACTATCATGGGGTGCCAAAGTACCTGAGGCGGCTAGTGGCAGACTATTTAGAGGAGCGTACCGTCGTGTACGAGGACCGAGAAGGTAATCTGAGGTGTCGGCCCATGTCGTGCGGTGTTCCACAGGGGTCTGTTCTTGGACCCCTCTTGTGGAACATAGGGTACGACTGGGCCCTTCGCGCCGATTTCCCCCCCGGGCTGGGTGTAATCTGTTACGCAGACGATACCCTCGTGACAGCCCGGGGGGCAAACTTCCAAGAGGCGGCGCGCCTGGCCACAGGGGGAGTCTCCCTGGTGGTCGGGCGCATTGAGGCGCTGGGCTTACGGGTGGCCCTAGATAAGACGGAGGCCCTGTTATTCCATGGGCCCCGTCGTGGTCCACCCCCTGGCGCCTCAATCGTGGTCAACTCGGTCCTCGTACCGGTTCGGGCCCAGATGAAATATCTGGGCCTGATCCTCGACGGGAGGTGGCTCTTCGACGAGCACTTCCGACAGCTTGCTCCAAAGCTGGTCGGCGCTGCGTCTGCCCTAGGGCGACTTTTGCCCAATATGGGTGGACCCAGCGTCGCGACAAGACGGCTGTACACGGGGGTTGTCCGGTCAATGGCACTGTACGGTGCACCGGTGTGGGCGGCGGCTCTGACCGCCCAGAATAGGGTACGCCTCTGGCGCCCTCAGAGGGTAATGGCGGTCAGAGCCATACGCGGTTACCGCACCGTTTCGACGGATGTGGCGTGCGCGTTGGCCGGAACTCCCCCGTGGGATTTGGAGGCGGAAGTGCTCGCCGAAGTATATCGGCGAGTGGCTGACTACCGGGCGGAGAGCGGATTTCGCCCTCCGCCCGAGGATGTGCGCGAGTGGCGCGAAGCCGCTCGCCGAGCCACGATGGCTCGTTGGTCGTTCCGGCTGGAGACTCCACGCGCTGGCTTCGCCGCCGTGGAGGCTCTCCAGCCGGTCATCGCCGAGTGGGCAGGGCGGCAGCACGGGACCCTTTCCTTCCGACTGACGCAGGTGCTTTCCGGGCACGGTTGCTTCGGAAAGTACCTGCACACGGTCGCTAGGAGGGAACTGAGTCCCGCCTGCCACCACTGCGACTGCAGTGAGGACTCGGCCCAGCACACGCTGGCGGTCTGCCCCGCATGGGCGGCGCAGCGCCGGGCCCTCACTGCAGTCATCGGAGTGGATCTCTCGCTACCGGCCGTAGTACGCTCCATGGCCGGTAGCGACAGTTGTTTTACCGCGGTCGCAACCTTCTGCGAGGTAGTAATCTCGCGGAAGGAGGCGGCGGAAAGGGCCCGGGAGGACGACCTCCACTCGGACCCGATCCGCCGCCGGCGAACCGGGCGGCGGAGGCCCGCCTACCACAGCCTCATGCCGCCCTGAGTGTGGCCGCGGGTGGACGGGGTGGGTTTCCCCTCCACCCGCATTAGTTGGCCAGCCGCGAGGGGGCGGCGTCCGCGTGTGCCGGACGTCGCCTAAAGAGAGGAACATCCACATTGAGACGGAGCCCGCACCAGGAGCGGGCTGGCGCTAGGAGGGGTCCGGATGTCTTAACAACAGCTGTTCCCGGATCCCTCCTGTTACAGGCGCAGAGTGGCACACCGTGTGGTTTTAGTCGGTCCGAGTCCGACACACCACCCCGCCGCAAACCCCGGAGGGGTGACGGTCCGAGGGGATTTCCACACGTTAAAAAAAAAAAAAAAAAAAAAGGTACAACTTTTTGCGTCTAAGAATCGTGTTGCACCAATAAAGCCCACTACGATTCCTCGTCTTGACCTTTGTGGGGCGTTGTTGGGAGCAAGGCTGTGTGCTAAGGTACTGAGTTCGATTACTCTATCTATTACTAGTTGCCAGTTTTGGAGTGATTCAACAATAGTGTTGAGTTGGTTGGCAATGTCACCGAGCCTACTAAAACCTTTCGTGCGTAATCGTGTTAATGAGATTCAGGAGAGCACAACAGGGCATACGTGGAGTTACGTCCCGTCTAAAGACAATCCAGCGGATCTTGTTTCTCGTGGGCTGAAGGCTGACCTTATCAGCGAGTGTTCCTTGTGGTGGTCAGGCCCTCAATTTTTATTAAATCATAAAGAGGACTGGCTAGTCATGCCCAACAGAAGCGTGAAACAGGATCTACCAGAAGTCATTGCATCCAACTTCATTGATCATTCATATTTAACACAGTCGAAAAAACACGTACATTCATCTCTCACAAATCCATCAGTCATTCAGTCATTAATTCATAAATACTCAAACATAAATCGGTTACAAAGGATAGTAGCATATATTCATAGATTCATATACAATTTAAGAAACCCCAACTCTAAAGTCACAGGTCCTCTTTCTATTAAGGAACTTAAAAATGCCTTATCTGTACTCTTACGTGTAGTTCAATCTGAAATGTTTCCAGATGAGTACACTATACTGCGATCGGGGAAGTCATTGCCACGCAAGAACAGACTTATTTCTTTGACTCCCTTTCTAGATAAGGACAAGATTATTCGTGTAGGTGGCAGATTGAACAACTCCCCATATGAATATGGGGTAA
Source organism: Arctia plantaginis (assembly GCA_902825455.1). Classification (NCBI taxonomy): domain Eukaryota; kingdom Metazoa; phylum Arthropoda; class Insecta; order Lepidoptera; family Erebidae; genus Arctia; species Arctia plantaginis. Next base: position 34,695 of record CADEBD010000381.1, on the reverse strand, counting down.
AGCAACCAATTTACTTTGCGGCAAACATCATTTTACTAAAATGTTATTCGAAATGCAACATAGAATTTTACTTCATGCCGGTCCTCAACTATTGTTAACAAATATCCGTCAAATGTATTGGCCTCTTGGCGGTAGAAACCTGTCTAAATCTATAGTAAAACGTTGCATAGAATGTTTTAGATATAAAACCAATCATGGGACAGTTGCCCTCTGATAGAACTCATTTAGAGTTTCCATTTTTTAATTGCAGTGTCGATTATGCCGGGCCGGTGCAAGCTTTCGAAAGCATATATATGCATCTTTGTTTGTCTGGCAGTCAAGGCTGTCCATATCGAGCTCGTTACAGACCTTACTAAAGAGGGTTATATGGCAGCTCTAAACCGTTTTGTTGCACGTCGTGGCAAACCCAAGAGCATCTTGTCCGATAATGGTACGAATTTTGTCGGCACCTGTAATGAATTGCATAAGTTTTTACAAAACTCTAATATCTCGTATGAAGTTTCACAGAAAGGCATCGAATTTAATTTCGCCCCTCCGTACTCACCGCATTTCAACGGTATTGCTGAGGCTGCTGTTCGATCCACAAAGCATCACTTGAAGAGATTACTAGGACTAACCCATTTCACATACGAGGAAATGATCACATGTTTGTCTCAGATTGAAGCTGTCCTTAATTCTCGTCCCCTTACTCCGTTTTCCTCTGATCCATTAGATTTTACCGCCCTTACTCCTTCTCATTTTTTAATTGGACGATCACTTATGACGGTTCCGCATCCACAGGTGGCTGAGACTAGCATCAGTCGTTTGGAGCGCAACCACAGAGTGGAGCACATTAAGCAACATTTTTGGAAGCGGTTCCACTTAGAGTATGTTTCTCTGCTCCAGCAAAAGACAAGGTGGCCTACATCAACGGGACAACTTTTAGAAGGAACTTTGGTTCTCGTGAGAGAGCGGGGACAACCGCCGTTGCTGTGGCCACTCGGACGTGTCACTAAAGTCTTTCCGGGAAGCGACGGAACTGCACGGGTGGTCGAGCTGAAGACGAAGAAAGGGACGCTTCTGCGATCATTTAACAATATTTGTCCACTTCCTCTAGATTGAAGTCTTCAACCCGGGGAGTATGTTCACGCACCCAGCGCATGAATCGTGCCCCTCGCAGGAAGGCGCGCGGAGGGGCGGTGTGACCGACGGCGACGGTCGCGAGCTGTCTCTAACTCACTCCACTACCGAACGACGAGCGACGCGCGTGCTTAAGTTAACCAACATTGTACTGCCTTCATTTTTATTATATTGTTATACAGTCCACCACAGTTCTTTAACCAAAGAAGAAGCCTAAACAATCAGCAATCATGCAGAACGAGTAGACTGGGGAAAGCCGGCGGGGGTAGTCTCGAAACGCTTCACCGATATGGCTGTTCGAGCAGCAGTCGAATGCCTAGGCGTGCGCGGGGAGGGCAAGACTGCAAGGGGCTACGAATGGTGGTCTCCGGCTCTGGAGGCCCTACACAGGAGTAATAATAAAGCGAGAAAGGATTGGCAAAGACAAAAGAGACGAGGGATTGGAAACAACAGGCCAGGAAAGACTATCACACGAAGCGTAGGAGCTACAGAGAGGCGATGGAGAAGGCGCAGCTCGAATTCTTCCGGGAACTTGCGAATTTCGGTAACAGGGACTCATGGGGACTTGCATATAGAGCAGCGAGCGGCAGAGTACGCCCGCTGCCGAATACAATTAACGGTGTGGTGCTCCTGGGGAGTAGTACCCTGGATGTGAAGAGCTCAATGCAGGGTATTATGTAGGCTCTATGCCCAGACGACGATCTAGGGCGAGATTCAGGCTACCATCGCCAGGTTCGGATCGCGGCGGCTTGTCTGCCGTCAGGTTGAGATGCGCCTCCTTCATCGCTTCAGCAAGTCGAGAAAATAGTCAGGGATCTCCAGAACCCTCGGTATCGATGGAGTTACAGCCCGCATGTTGAAAATGTGTGGCACGCGGCTGGCTCCGAGCTGACGCGAGTTTTCGGAAAGTGCGTTACGGAGGGCGTTTTTCCCGATGCGTGGAAGGACGGGCGGCTCATCATCTTGCCGAAGGGCAACGATAGGCCACTGTCCGATCCTAAAGCGTATCGCCCCGTAACGCTACTCTCGGTACTAGGTAAAACCCTCGAGCGGGTTATGCTTGCTTGCGCGCCTTCCATCTCGCGCGGTATCTCGGCGGGGCAGCACGGGTTCTCTCGGGGTAAGTCGACGTTAACGGCGTTAAATGAGGTTCTGACGTCAGTGTCTGAGAGTCGGTCTAAGTATGTACAGGGAATATTCTTGGATATCTCGGGCGCCTTTGATAATGCGTGGTGGCCAATGATCCTACTTAAAGTAAGGGGGGGGGGGGGGGGGCTGTCCGCCTAACATCTACAGAATGCTCACCTCCTACTTTACTGACAGGCGTGTAGGCTTGAACCGGTACGAGGACCGAATCGACCACGATGGAGGCCGCCACGACGGGGCCCATGGAACAATAGGGCCTCCGTCTTGTCCAGGACCACCCATAAGCCCAGCACCTCAATGCGCCCGACCACCAAAGAGACTGCCCTGGTGGCTAGGCGCGCGGTCTCTTCAAATTCCACCCCACATTCAATTCCGGGCAATAACCAGAAGAGGTCAAACAATTTATCCTATCCATCAAATCCAACGCCACTGGTTGTGATGAAATAAGCCGTTTTATGGTAACCGCTATCCTGGAACAGCTTTTACCAGCCATTACTTATGTGATCAATTATTCCCTTGATTCCAATGTCTTTCCATCCTTATGGCGCAAAGCTTACGTACGTCCATTAGCCAAAGTACCTAACCCTTCTCTTCCTACCCACTTTCGTCCAATATCCATACTTCCATTTCTCTCCAAAGTCCTAGAAGCCTGCGTACATAAGCAACTTTCAAACTTCATTTACGGGAATAATTTGCTCAACCCATATCAGTCAGGATTTCAACCGGGACACAGTACAGAGACAGCGTTGCTCAAAGTGACTCTCGATATCAAAGCGGCGGTGGAGGAAGGCAAAATAACTGTACTAGCCCTAATCGACTTCTCGAACGCCTTCAATACTGTGAGTCACGATATCCTACTAGCAATACTAACCCACTTCATGATTTCCGATGATACACTGGAATGGTTCTCGTCCTATCTTCGAGGACGCCAGCAGTCCGTCCGAACCGATGAATCTTCATCGATATGGGCCGAACTCGACTCTGGTGTTCCACAAGGCGGTATTCTTTCTCCTCTTCTGTTTTCTTTATTTATCGATCTCATAACCCATGAACTTCGGTGTTCGTATCACTTGTATGCAGACGACCTGCAGATCTATTCACATGCAAGAGTAGAAAATTTGGACGAAGCTGTAAATAGTATTAATCAAGACTTAGAGACTATAAAAAACTGGTCCTGCAGGTTCGGTTTAACGGTGAACCCATCAAAATGCCAAGCGATCATCATAGGAAGTCCGAGAATGACAAACAGAATTGATCTTGATAATATTACTGGCATCATCTTTAATGACACCGTTTTGCCTGTTAGTACATCGGTCAAGGATCTCGGTCTGCACATCGATGCGACTCTGAACTGGCAAACTCAGGTAACTAGTGTCAGTCAGAGGGTTACGAATATTTTACGAGGATTCTATCGCCTTAAAAATTTCCTCCCAATAAAAACAAAGACGATGCTTGTGCAGAGTTTAATTTTTCCACTTATCGACTATGGTAATGTGTGTTATCTCGACTTGAATGCAGATCTTCTCAATAAATTAGACCGACTTCTCAACAATTGCATTCGATTCATTTTCAACCTGCGAAAATACGATCACATATCCGCTTGCCGTACGCAACTGTCATGGTTACCTATAAGACAGCGCCGCAGTTCGAGAGCTCTGACTGTGTTACACTCTCTTCTCCACTCATCTAACTCACCTACCTACTTGAAATCCCACTTTCAATATCTCTGCTCTACTCTACTCTTCGCTCTTTCAACAATCTTCTCCTTTTTTGTCCTTCAAATAATTCGAGTATGGTCCATTCTTCCTTCCCTGTTCAAGCTGTAACTCTTTGGAACACACTCCCACTAGAAATCAGGATGTCCACTAACCGATACACTTTTAAGCTTAAATTACGGAAGCTCTATAGAGACTTGTTGACGGAGTCATCAGAATAACACCCTAAGAGTATATTTATTATCATATATATTATAATATAAACTCGTACATATTTTTTGTCATTTATTATGATATTTATGTGTATAAACTATATGTATGTATATCTAGTACTTATATATCTGTAGGATTTGTTCTTTTCTGCTATTGTAACATGGCTTCATTGCCAGATGAGACTCATCTTTACCTGTCCCAAATATACACTTGCCACACACAGCTTTGCAACACCCAAAGGTTTGACTGGAAGAAAATGCCTGAGGCATTAAGTCCGCCTTATGCAATATGTTTGCAGGAAGACTCAATAAATAAATAAATAAATCATCGTAACAAATATTGCCCAGCTCGGGGGGGGAGGCGACCTCAATGGGCCCAGTCGTAACCAGTGTTCCATAGGAGTGGTCCAAGAACAGTAGGGGTCTGTCTGCGGAACACCGCACGTCATGGGCCGACGCCTCAAAGAACCATCTTGGTCTTCGTACATGACGGTGCGCTCCTCTAAATAGTCTGCCACCAGCCGCCTCAGGTACTCTGGCACCCAATGATAGTGGAGTGCTTCCCTGATACAGCTGAATGGCAGACTATTGAATCCGTTGGTGATGTCCAACGACACCGCCAACAGGACGCCGCCACGGTGCACTGCCTCTTCGGCCACGGTCCTAAGGCGCAACACAGCGTCGACCGTCGAACGCCCCGCTCGGGAACCGAATTGGGCGTCCGACAGATCGGGGCCCATCTCACAGAATGGCCGGACGATGCGGGCAGAGAGAATTCTCTCAAACAATTTACCCGCGTCGTCCAGCAACACGATGATTACACGATAATTATGGGTGATATAAATATTAATTTGCTAGAAATTGTTAATACTAAAAAGAAAAAAAAACACGAATTCTTCAAAAATGTTAAATTGACTCAAGTTGTAGATTCCCTCACTCACTATACAAATACTAGTCGAACACTTACCGATGTGATTTGTACTGATACCCGTACCCGTAATGTAACTTGGGCATCACGCATTCCTTACTTGCGAGGTTCGTTTAAAAAGGGAAAAGATGCCTGCACGACATGTGGTTTATCGTCCCCTAAAGGACTATTTTACTGCTAATTTGGACTCCATACCATGGAGATCGTTGTCAAGCACGTATGACGTCAATGAGATGGTACAGTCATTTAACTCTTGTATAACACAAATATTTCATATTCACGCACCTTTAAAAACAAACATAATTAAAACGCGTCCTACTCCATGGATTACTGATAATATTCGGTTCATGATCGGGTTTAGAGATAAGGCTATCACAGAACTAAGCTTGAGTCAAATAAATTGTATTATAAAGATCTGAAGAGGCTAACATCCCGCCGCTATGTTGAACGAAAAAAGGGCGTATTTTGCACAAAGAATAAACAATAAAATAAATGATCCTAAAGTTCTCTGGGCCAATCTTTTCAATCTGTATTATTACCTATAAAGAATACTCACCTACCAAGCTTTTTCAGTGATCCAGATAAAATTAATTATGTATTTCTTCAAGTTCCTGGTCAGTGGAAATAAGTATATCAGATCTTACCTATTATAAATTTCACAGACACTCTCAGGCCAAGTTTTCGTTGAGGACAGTGAATGAGCAATATATTCTTAAAATACTACCACAGTTAAAATCTGAAGCTTAAGGTGTGGATGGTATATCGCTCGATATGTTGACTCTTAGTTTGCCTCAGTCACTAAAGATCATCACGCTGGTTATAAACAGATCTATTGAAAGTCATACATTTCCGCACTTATGGCGACTGGCTGTAGTCCGACCAATACCAAAATGCTCCGATCCGCAGAGTATTAAGGACTTACGTCATATTAGTATTCTACCATGTATGTCAAAGATTCTAGAAAGGGTAGTTTACATACAAGTATGTGAATAATTTGCTTCCAGAACTTCAGTCAGGGTTCTGTAAGAAACATAGTACATGCACCCCTTGTTAGATGTTGTGGATAATATTTTAGATGGTCGTCACAAGGGTAAAGGTACGTTATTAGCCCTTTTAGACTTTTCCCGTGCATTTGACTGCATTAATACATCGCTGATGCTATCAAAGCTTTCCTACTATGGCTATGACGTAGGCACGGTGAAATGGTTCGAGAGCTATTTGTCTAATCGAGCGCAGGTTGTGAAAGTTACTAGAGATGATGGAAGCAAAATTTACTCTTCCCCTCGCTCCTTATCGAGGGGTGTGCATCAAGGGTCTATTTTGGGCCCTCTTTTATTTATTCTGTACAGTGCTGACGTCACAGATTGTTTTAAATTTTCTAAATACCATATATACGCTGATGACATACAAATATATGTGACTTTTGAGCCTACGCTAGCCTCGACTCTAACAGCTGTACAAGCAATAAATAAGGACCTGGACAGAAGATTTAAATGGGCCCAAACGAACGCTCTAGTTTTAAATCCTCTGAAATCTAAGTACATGGTTTTAGGTAGTGAATTGGTAGTCACATTGATAGGATTACAGCTGCAGGTTCTCGGATTATGGTTGAGGGCAAATTAATAGATAGACTGTTCGAGGCTCGCAACCTGGGATTAATCATGGATCCGAAGCTGCAATTTGAAACTCATGTTAACAACGTAATGAGTAATTGCTTTTATCGGCTTAAAATTTTCTACAGAATACGGCAATTTCTCAGCGCTGATTTACGTAAGAACCTGGTTGATACACTGGTGCTAACGAAACTCCATTATGGTGACGTAGTGTATGGACCATGTCTAATGAAACGTACGGAGAAGCTACTGCAGCGGATTCAAAATGCGTGTGCGCGATTTTGTTTCGATATACCGCGTGGGACCCATGTGACGACTTTTTAAATAATAACGAAGTCCTCAAAAGGGTATCCCGAAGAAAATTACACTTTGCCACCCTGCTATTTGGAATAATAAAGAGCCAGACTCCTAAATATATGTTTAATAAATTGTTTTCGACACAAGATAGTCACACTTATCCCATTAGGTCGTCAGTTCACATCTTGAATGTACCTAGTCATTGCACAACAGCGTTTAGGGGAAGTTTTAAATAAATTAAATTAAATGTTGGAATGACTTGCCACCACCTATACGAGAACTTAGAACGACTTTTACCTTTAAGACTAAGTTAAAAAAATATTTATTAAACCAACAAATAGAATTTAAAATGATCAATTTCGACACTGGTCTTTTGATCACATTATTCTTACACCTTAAAATTACTACGCGCGTAAGATTGTCCAAACCTGGATGTTTAATTGTAATAACTCCATAAAGCCATTTAGCAGGAGGAAGACCATCCTCCTTAACCAAAACAATGTCTCCTATTTTAGGTTCAGGTTTGTATTCTGACCATTTATGTCGATGCTGCAACTGTGTTAAATATTCTAGCGACCACCTCCGCCAGAAATTTTGGAGTAGTTTCTGGGTAAGGTGCCACCGCTTCAGATTACTAATGGAAGCATTCTCATATTGGAATCAGGTACAGTAACTAGAACTTCACCGACAATAAAATGCTCAGGGGGCCAAAGGACACGCATCGTCTGGGTCGTTAGATAACTGAGACATCGGTCTAGAATTGAGGCAAACCTCTATCTGAGCTAACACTGTTGTCATTTCCTCAAATGTAAATGTGCTATTACCAATAATTCTCTTCAAATGCTACTTTGTAGATTTGACACCAGCCTCCCATAATCCTCCAAAATTTGGAGCATGGCGAGGTATAAAGTGCCAAGTTGTACCATTCTTAGCCAGGAAATCTACTATTTCTGGAGCTACCATAGACCTTTCAGCATTGAATAACCGTCTCAATTCCGTCACACTACCAATAAACGTAGTCCCGTTATCACTCCACAAATCTAATACCCTACCATGCCTTGCTACAAAACGCTTAAATGCCGCAAGAAAACTCGGTGAACTCATGACGCTCACGACCTCCAGGTGTATAGCCCGGGTTGACATGTAGACAAATAGGCATATGTATCCTTTACTGGAGTGAAAACCGCGACCCTTAGTGGCTCGAATGCTAATTGGACCCGCATAATCAACACCACTACACTGAAAAGGTCTGATCCTTGCCTTCGGTAATTGTCTCATAAATTGTTGATTTATTTGGGATGAATGTCGAATACAAACAACACACTTATAAACATATTGTCTAACGAGAGTTCTTGCGTTGAGAACCCAATATTTAGATCTTAAATAGTTTAGCATTAGCTGGGGTCCACCGTGCAAGGTTCTCTCGTGAGCCTCTCCAATCAAGAGGTTGGTGAGGTGTGATTTATGAGGTATTAATATGGGATGTTTCATATTCTCATCAATAGAATCTCGATGCAAACGACCACCTACTCTTAGGATCCCGTTATCGTCAAGAAAAGGACTTAACGAGGTAAGTTTACTCATTTTATTTTATTCACATCCCTTTTTTATAGCTTCTATCTCATCATTAAAATAACGCAGCTGGCAGAGGTGCACACAGGTAAGTACAGCTTCATTTCATTTCTTCGTAGTTAGCCAAGTAAGTAGTTCATCCCTTTCTCGTTTTGTCATCTTCATTTGTAGAAATCTCCTGCAGTAAGCTATAACCCTGATTAATTTATTGAACTTAGAAAACCTAGTTAAAAGATCATATTCACGTTCTGTAGCAGTTGCATAAAATTTCATCTTTGTCTTTCGTTCCTCTTATGTAGTTTCCTGTATATTTCCTCTATTATAGTTTATTCTTTCATTCTCTAACCATATCAGACCCTTTTTCCACAAAATTACATCATTACACTCCGAAGGACGTATTCCCCGTGATGCACAATCTGCTGGATTTTCCGAAGAAGGTACGTATGACCACTGACATCTATCGGTGATAGTGAGTATCTCGGAGACACGATTCGCAATAAAGGTTTTCCACCAGCTGGGGTGGCTGCTGAGCCACGCTAAAACAATGGATAAATCTGTCCACGCGTATATTTGTTGCTTGGGAACTTCTAGAACTGAAGAGACTTCTTGTAGAAGCTTAACCAATAAAACAGCTCTGCAAAGTTCTAAGAGAGGAATTGAAACTTGCTTCATCAACAGCTTTTAATAGTCCATTGCTGGACATAGGCCTCTCCTTAGAAAGGAGGTTTTGGCCTGCTATACCACGCTGGCCAGACGGGTTGGTATAGGGTTTGTGTCAAACAGCGAGGACGGTCACGGACGCCGATCGCGAGATCGCGTGCCCCTGTCCCCGTCCCGTCGGGCTCCGCCTTCTCTGGGGCGGAGTCATACAGGCGGGTCCGAGCGGAAGGAGAAACCGTAGCGGAGGAGGAGATCGCAGATCTCCTGCTTAGGATTCGGGAGCCGGTGGAGGGAGATGCCTCCCGGGCTCCCGTGTCTGTACAGGAGAGGGCAAGAGCGGCGGTGGACATAATTAAAAAGGTGGCCACCAAGTCCGTGAACCTTAAGGGCTCCTCCTCTGCTGTGTCGGAGGTCGTGGAGGACCTGACAGGCGAGATGTCTCGCCTGCAGGCCGCCAACGAGAGGCTGACGGAGTGGGTGAACGAGCTGAGCGCTCAGTTCGCCCGCTTCCAGACGAACCTCCCCGAGCGGGAGGCCCCGTCAACGTCCCAGCCTGCCCCTACCACCAACGAAGGGGTACCTGACGCCCAACTGCATAAAATTCTTGACGCAGTTGGGCGTATGCTGGACGGTCGTCTGGCCGGCCTGGAGGCGAGACTGCCTCCTGCGCCGGTCGTGCGCCCCCCGCTCGCGTCGTCGCAGCGGCCTAAGGCCGCTGCTCAGACTGCGCTCCCCGTAGTGGGAGGCCGCGTGTCTTACGCGGCGGCGACGTCAGCCCCGACTCCACCGGCTCCCCAGGGGCCGAGGAGAGGGGCCAAGGCACCGGCCAAGGCGCCGGCCAAGGCGCCGGCCCAGGTGCCGGCCAAGACGAGGCCTAAAGCGGCGCCGAGGAGTGGAGTGGCTTTCCCTCCGCTCCCCACTCTGACATCCCTGCCGGGCCCCTCCGCACCTGCTCCCTCCAACGAGGGTTGGCAAGAGGCGAGGGGCTCAAAGAAGTCCCGAAGGCGGGCTAGAAGGGCTGCCCAAAAAGCGGCCCAAGCCCAGCTTTCACCACCGGTGACAACGGCCTCTACTAAGAGGCCGTGGAAGCTGCAGCCGCCCAAAACCGCGGCTGTAGTGGTCACGCTGTCGCCGGAGGCGGCCAGTGGCGGGCTCACATACGCGGCCCTCTTTAAAGGGGCCAGTCCCGGTCTCGCCACTGAATTCGGGACGGCAGGGATGAGGTTGCGCCGCGCCCAGACGGGAGCTCGAGTATTCGAGTTCCCTGGGGCTGAAGGCGCGAAGACGGCCGACAAGTTCGCCGAGAAGTTGCGGGGAATGTTTGCCGACACGAACGGTGTTAAGATCGCCAGGCCCACCAAATGCGCGGAACTGCGCATCTCGGGCCTGGACGACTCTATTACGTCGGAGGATGTCCGCGATGCAGTCATGGAGAAGACTGGGTGCACCGCGGACACCATCAGAGTCGGCACCGTCCGTCCGGGCCCGGGAGGCCTCGGTGCGGTGTGGGTGAGCTGTCCCGTGGCGTCGGCCAAAGTATTGGGCAACGCCGGAAGCATTCTCGTCGGCTTCGTAAATGCCAGAATCACGCTTCTGGCCGCGAGGCCGATGAGGTGCTTCAAGTGCCTAGCCGCGGGACACACTCGCACCAAATGCGAGAGTTGTTTTGACTGCAGCGGTCTGTTTGCGGCTGCGGTCGACCCGGGCACAAGGCGGCAGAGTGCTCTGCTGCCCCTCACTGCCCCGTGTGTGCGGCGGCTAAAAAGCCCGCCAATCACATGATGGGGCAGGGGGGCTGCAGGCCTCCCCGCGCTTCTAGGCAAACGCCGGGGGCTAGCCTGCCGACCCATGCTGCCTCCGACGTCAATTATGCGTCGACGCCGACGCCCATGGAGGAGGTTGTAGAGACGATCCAGTAACGGATCAAGTCTCCAACCTCCTGGTCCAGACGAATCTCAACCACTGTGCCGCGGCGCAGAATCTCTTCCTGCAAACCATGGCACAGTGGTCGATAGGTGTTGCCGTAGTCGCGGAGCCCTATTTTGTCCCTCCCCGTCCAAACTGGATGGGTGACCGGGACGGCTCCGTGGCAGTCGTCGCCTCCACGGCGGCTCATTCCCCGCCCTTGTCGCTAAGAGACAAGGGTACTGGATATGTTGCCGCCGATTGGGGGGGAATCACCATTTATGGTGTATATTTCTCCCCCAACCGGAGTTTGAACGACTTCGAGGTCTTCCTTAACAACTTGGAGGCCTCGATGAGGCGACTAGTGTCTGGGCACGTCCTCGTGCTGGGGGACTTCAACGCAAAGTCCATTGCGTGGGGTTCCAGTGCGACGGACGCCAGGGGCGAAGCCGTCGAGGAGTGGGCGGCGTCGGTGGGCCTCTGTTTGCTGAACAGAGGCTCCACCAACACGTGCGTGCGACAGCAGGGGGGGTCGATAGTGGACCTTTCGTTTGCTACCCCTGCAGTCGCCGCACGAGTAAGGAACTGGTGTGTCCTGGAAGAGGTCGAGACGCTTTCGGATCATTTGTACATCCGATTCGAGCTCTCCCGGTCCCAGGACCCCAGTAGGGGTCACGCGGCGCGGCGCCCTTCCCGCTTCCCGCGGTGGGCTGTCGCCAAGCTCGACAGGGACCTACTAGAGGAGGCGGCCATAATTCACTCGTGACTGTCTCCTCAGGCTCCGACCGAGGAGGTCGACGTGGGGGCTGGTCGCTTTCGCGATGCGATTACGCATGTCTGCGATGCGGCCATGCCCCGCATTCGAGGTCGTCGGCCTCCAAGGAAGGAGGTCTACTGGTGGTCCCAGGAGCTGGCGGACCTCCGTGCGGCCTGTACACGTGCCCGGAGGTCCTACACGCGCAGTCGGCGGCGTCACCGTGGAGACGGTGAGGAGGACCGGCTTCATGAGGAGTACCGAGAGGCGCGGAAAACTCTGAAGCTGGCCATTAGCCGCGCCAAAGAGATAAAGAGAAAGGAGATGCTGGAGGGTCTCGATCGTGACCCCTGGGGTCGCCCTTATTGCGCGGTGCGACAAAAGCTCCGCGCGTAGGGCCCCCCCCTTACGGAGACTCTCCAGCCCAGCTTCCTGCGAGAAGTGGTTGAGGGCCTTTTCCCGCAACGAGTGGAACACACTCCCCCGGCGATGGCCTCCTTGGCCGGAGACGACGGGGAGCACGAGGAGGATGATGTTCCGCCCGTCCGGGATTCGGAGGTAGGGGCGGCTGTTCTACGGATCCGTTCCAAGAACACCGCCCCTGGGCCAGACGGGGTACCGGCCCGAGTGCTGGCCCTAGCCCTCAACCACATGGCAGACCGCCTCGGGGAGGTGTTCGACGCTAGCTAGGCGTCGAGACGTTTCCCTGAGTGCTGGAAGAGCTGGTCCTATTAAGGAAGCCGGAACGGCTTGCCGATTCGGTCGCGGCCTACAGGCCCATCGTGCTGCTGGACGAGGCGGGTAAATTGCTTGAGAGGGTTCTCTCTGCCCGCATCGTCCGGCACCTCTACGAGGTGGGCCCCGATCTGTCGGACGCCCAATTTGGTTTTCGGGCGGGGCGTTCGACAGTCGACGCTGTGTTGCGCCTGAGGGCCGTGACCGAAGAGGCCGTGAGCTGTGGCGGCGTGCTGTTGGCGGTGTCATTGGACATCGCCAACGCATTCAATAGTATGCCATTCAGCTGCATCAGGGAAGCACTCCACTATCATGGGGTGCCAAAGTACCTGAGGCGGCTAGTGCCAGACTATTTAGAGGAGCGTACCGTCGTGTACGAGGACCGAGAGGGTAATTTGAGGTGTCGGCCCATGTCGTGCGGTGTTCCACAGGGGTCTGTTTTTGGACCCCTCTTGTGGAACATAGGGTACGACTGGGCCCTTCGAGCCGATTTCCCCCCCGGGCTGGGTGTAATTTGTTACGCAGATGACACTCTGGTGAGAGCCCGGGGGGTGAACTTCCAAGAGGCGGCGCGCCTGGCCACAAGGGGAGTCTCCCTGGTGGTCGGGCGCATTGAGGCGCTGGGCTTTTGGTATTGGTATTGGTATTGGTTGTGGGCCTCGGTTTCCGCATTTAGACTCAGAGTGGTCCTTTATGCGTCGGGGATTGGTTGACTAGGTGAGCCAGCCAAGCTCCTTCCAGAAGCGCAGAAGCCTCCTGGGGCGTTCACAGGCTTCTAGGAGCGACTTTATATCAGGAATAATATTTGCCCGTTGTGTGGCCACTCCCTCGCATTCCAGGACTATGTGGGCGGCCGTTTCTTCAGCTTCCAGACATCCCCTGCACAGGGGGCTGTCCGTCGCATTGACTATGAATAGTTGTCGGTTCAGGGCTAGATGTCCTGTAACAGTTCCGACAACCATTCTGATTTCCGGTCTGCTAAGACTGATCAGTCTGCAGGTGAGTCGTGGCGTGACTTGATTCAGCACCAGTTTGGACTGTCTGCAGCCGGGTGAGTTTTTCCACCTCCGGTTGTGTGCTTCACAGGTCCGTTGCCTTTTTTTTGTTTTTTTTTTTTTTACGTGTGGAAATCCCCTCGGACCGTCACCCCGCCGGGGCTCTCGTTCGGCGGGGCGGTGTGTCGGACTCGAACCGACTAAAACCACACGGTGTGCCCTCTTTGCGCTTCCAGTTTAGGAGGGGTCCAGGTAGTTATCGCCTTCTGGACCCCTCCCAGCGCCAGCCTGCTCCTGGTGCGGGCTCCGTCTCCAGGACCTCTCTTTTTAGGCGGCGTCCGGCACACGCGGACGCCGCCCCCTCGCGGCTGGCCAACTAATGCGGGTGGAGGGGAGAACACATCCCGTCCACCCGCGGCCACACTCATATGGCAACACTCAGGGCGGCATGAGGCGCAGGTAAGCGCGCCTACGCCGCCTGGTTCGCCGGCGGCGGATCAGGTCCGAGTGGAGGTCGTCCTCCCGGGCCTTCTCCGCCGCCTCCTTCTGCGAGATTACCTCCTCGTAGAAGGTTGCGACCGCGGTAAAACAACTGTCGCTACCGGCCATGGAGCGAATTACGGCCGGCAGTGAGAGATCTGCTCCGATGACTGCAGTGAGGGCCCGGCGCTGCGCCGCCCATGCGGGGCAAACCGCCAGCGTGTGCTGGGCCGAATCCTCACTGCAGTCGCACCTCCTCCCCTCCTAGCGACCGAGTACAGGTACTTTCCGAAGCAACCGTGCTCGGAAAGCACCTGCGTCAGCCGGAAGGAAAGGGTCCCGTGCTGCCGCCCTGCCCACTCGGCGATGACCGGCTGGAGAGCCTCCACGGCGGCGAAACCAGCGCGTGGAGTCCCCAACCGGAGCGACCATCTGACCATGGTGGCTCGGCGAGCGGCTTTGCGCCACTCGCGCACGTCTTCGGGCGGAGGGCGAAATCCGCTCTCCGCCCGGAAGTCAGCCACTCGCCGATAAACTTCGGCGAGCACCTCCGCCTCCAAATCCCACGGGGGTGTTCCGGCCAAGGCGCAATCCGCCTCGGTAGACACCGTGCGGTATCCGCGTATGGCTCTGACCGCCAATATCCTCTGGGGGCGCCAGAGGCGCGCCCTACTCGGGGCGGTCAGAGCCGCCACCCACACCGGTGAACCATAAAGCGCCATGGACCGGACAACCCCCGCGTACAGCCGCCTCGTGGGAACACTGGCTCCGCCTAAATTGGGCAAAAGTCGCCCTAGGGCGGAGGCAGTGTCCACCAGCTTCGGACCAAGCTGTCGGAAGTGCTCGTCGAAGAGCCACCTACCGTCTAGGACCAGACCCAGGTACCTCATCTGGGCCCGGACCGGTACGAGGACCGAGCCGACCTCGATTGAGGCGCCGGCGGGTGGACCACGACGGGGCCCATGAAATAATAGGGCCTCCGTCTTATTCAGGGCCACCCGCAAACCCAACGCCTCAATGCGCCCGACCACCAGGGAAACTCCCGTGGCGGCCAGGCGCGCCGCCTCCTGGAAGTTAGCCCCCCGGGCCGTGACTAAAGTGTCATCCGCGTAGCAGAGTACACCCAGCCCGGGGGGGAGACGCCCTCGTAGGGCCCAGTCGTATCCAATGTTCCACAGGAGTGGTCCTAGGACAGACCCCTGCGGAACACCGCACGACATGGCTCTGCGTCTCAAGACGCCACCTCGGTCCTCGTACATGACGGTTCGCTCCTCAAGATAGTCTGCCACCAGCCGCCTCAGGTACTCCGGCACTCCGTGGTAGTGGAGCGCTTCCCTGATGCAGCTGAATGGCAGACTATTGAAGGCGTTGGCGATGTCCAAGGACAACGCCAACACCACTCCGCCGCAGCTCACGGCCTCCTCGGTCACGGCCCTAAGGCGCATCACGGCATCGATCGTCGAACGCCCCTCTCGGAAACCGAATTGGGCGTCCGACAGATCGGGGCCAACCTCGCAGAGGTGCCGGACGATGCGGGCAGAGAGCACCCTCTCGAAAAGTTTACCCGCCTCGCCCCTAAACTGTGGCGCAGCGACGGGTGCGCTTGACGTGCCGGGCGAGAAGATCTCCTCATCTAGCACGCCCTGCAGCTGGCCCTCGATGTCCTCTGCCTGTGCCTTGGTGAGGTCGTGGTAAGGCTCCAGCATGACCGCGACGCAAAGGTCATTCGCCTTTAGTGCGTCGGAGTAACTCGTGGAGCCGGTCTTTGGCAGCGGTTTGAATCGCTTGCCACTGCCCTGGGGAGTGCGAGACTCGTCCGGGCGAGTTCTTTTGACGGGCTTTGTATCACTTGAAGGTTTCCCTCCACGTGTCGCTCGTCTCGCCCGTTTACCCTGCCTAGAGGGTGGCGCTGGGCTTACGGGTGGCCCTAGATAAGACGGAAACCCTGTTATTTCATGGGCCCCGTCGTGGTCCACCCTCTGGCACCTCAATCGTGGTCAACTCGGTCCTCGTACCGGTTCGGGCCCAGATGAAATATCTGGGCCTGATCCTCGACGGGAGGTGGCTCTTCGACGAGCACTTCCGACAGCTTGCTCCAAAGCTGGTCGGCGCTGCGTCTGCCCTAGGGCGACTTTTGCCCAATTTGGGTGGACCCAGCGTCGCGACAAGACGGCTGTACACGGGGGTTGTCCGGTCAATGACACTATACGGTGCACCGGTGTGGGCGGCGGCTCTGACCGCCCAGAATAGGGCACGCCTCTGGCGCCCTCAGAGGGTAATGGCGGTCAGAGCCATACGCGGTTACCGCACCGTGTCGACGGAGGTGGCGTGCGCGTTGGCCGGAACTCCCCCGTGGGATTTGGAGGCGGAAGTGCTCGCCGAAGTTAATCGGCGAGTGGCTGACTCCCGGGCGGAGAGCGGATTTCGCCCTCCGCCCGAGGATATGCTCCGATGGCTCGTTGGTCGTTCCGGTCTTCGCCGAGTGGGCAGGGCGGCAGCACGGGACCCTTTCCTTCCGGCTGACGCAGGTGCTTTCCGGGCACGGTTGCTTCGGAAAGTACCTGCACTCGGTCGCTAGGAGGGAGCTGAGTCCCGCCTGCCACCACTGCGACTGCAGTGAGGACTCGGCCCAGCACACGCTGGCGGTCTGCCCCGCATGGGCGACGCAGAGAAGGCCCGGGAGGACGACCTCCACTCGGACCCGATCCGCCGCCGGCGAACCGGGCGGCGGAGGCGCGCCTACCACCGCCTCATGCCGCCCTGAGTGTGGCCGCGGGTGGACGGGGTGGGTTTCCCCTCCACCCGCATTAGTTTGGCCAGCCGCGAGGGGGCGGCGTCCGCGTGTGCCGGACGTCGCCTAAAGAGAGGAAAATTTTGAGACGGAGCCCGCACCAGGAGCGGGCTGGCGCTAGAAGGGGTCCGGATGTCTTAATAAGAGCTGTTCCCGGATCCCTCCTGTTACAGGCGCAGAGTGGCACACCGTGTGGTTTTAGTCGGTCCGAGTCCGACACACCACCCCGCCGCAAACCCCGGTTGGGTGACGGTCCGAGGAGATTTCCACACGTAAAAAGGGTTTGTGTCAAGTTTTCCTTCTCAATTCAATTCAATTTATTTGCGATAATATGGGTTATACAAAAAGAAAAACAGGTGGAAAAGATACAGCTAGTTTCACCATATTAAGCCGAATGTCACAGCATGCAAAAATTAACAAAAATTAAATAATAGTCATTAATTATAAGAAAATAATATCCAGTAGTGTCATTGTTCTAAAAAATAATACAGTTCTAAAGTTAAATAATACAAAATAAACAAATAATAATAAATACAAACTATAATATGTCAAATTAATACGTCAAAATTTCTGTACTGATGTATGTCAAAGGTAAGTGGTGCATTATTTACATCATTCTACATATTATCTTCCATGTATTATTTTAGCGAATAATAAGTTTTACCAACTAGAATAGCATGTAACTTTGTATTAAATAAAATTAAGTTATTTTCATTTTTCAAATCTAATGGTATCTTATTATATATTTTTGGGCCCATGCAGAATATACTTTTATGAAGTAGTGCAGTTTTAGATGGTCTAATGCATAATTTCTTAATATGACGTTGCCTTGTACGGTGTTCAAATAAATGTAAATTACACTTAATAAATATAGCTGCACAGATGGCGTAGTGGTTTAAGCGGTCGCCACGCCGCTTCCTATTACGTCGAGTGTTGTGGGTTCAAACTCCACATGGGACAACACTTTGTGTGATCCACAAATTGTTGTTCTGAGTCTGGGTGTACTTTGTGTCCGTTTCATGTATGTTTGTAAAGTCCCCCGCGACACAGGATTTATTCCTAGTGCGGGAGTTGTCTTTTTTAAAAAAAAAAAAAAAGCTGTTTCGTATACATATAAACAAGGTAAAGTTAGAATATTTAGCTTTCTAAATAAAGGTTTACATGAATCTGTTTGCTTAAGACAGGAAATAGCTCTAATACACCGTTTTTGTGCTCTGAACACACAGTCTGCATTGGTGGAGTTACCCGACAGTATAACACCGTAGCGAAGAGTAGGCGATATATATCCGTGGTACGATGTTAAGGCAGTATAAATGTCGACAACTTTAATGAGGTTTCTTAAAGCAAACGAATAACTATTTAATTTTTTACATACATGCTCTGTATGCTGCTGCTCTGTATGTCATGGAACATTTTATTGTCTAAGTAAATTCCTAGAAATTTCGTGATCTGTACCTCTTCTATTACTTGCTCTTTATATTTGATATTTATTTTTTGTGGTGATTGCCTATGCCTAAAATATATAGATTTGGTTTTATCGAGATTGATTATTAAATTATTACTCATTAGCCAGTTAATTGCATTTTCTAATGTCTGATTAATATTGTCAAGAATGTCATTTATTTTGTATTTTTCAAGAAGTATATTACTGTCATCGGCGAAAAGAGTCATAGAGTTAGTCGTTACTGTTGGAATGACATCAATGTAAACTAAAAATAACAATGGCCCCAAAACACTGCCTTGAGGTGCACCACATATGATATGTCGCAGACTAGATGAATAAGTCGTAAAAGTTTTTTTTTATTGCATTTCTTGCTTATGTCAGTCCTTTGTTGTCTATCCGTTAAATATGATTTAATTAATTCGAGAGCACTGCCTCGCACACCATAACGATATAATTTCTCTAACAGTATGTCAAATTTTACATGATCGAATGCTTTGGTCATATCCATAAAGAGAGCAATAGTAGGGCATCTCTTATCCATGTTCGTTAAAACTTTATTACAAAAATTATATAATGGCATATTTATTGATTTATTTTTCCTGAATCCCATTTGCTCTTTCGCAAATAGTTCATGACTTTCAAAATAATTGTAAAGGCTATTGTAAATAACTTTTTCAAAAATTTTGGAAAACATGGAAAGCAATGCTATCGGTCGGTAGTTATTTAAATTGTCTTTGTCACCCTTTTTATATAGCGGTTTAATAATTGATAATTTAAGACATGTTGGAAATATACCCGTTTCTATTGAGAGGTTAATTTTATGCGACAATAGGGGAGCGATTATATGACACACTTTTTTCACAATGTAGGTATCAACACCATCGTACCCCACACTACGTGTCATTTTGAGTGACGAAATTATTTTCAAAATGTCATCAGGCGTAGTAGGTAGCATAAATAAAGAGTTCCCATTATATGGTGGAAACTTACATTTGGGTGCTTCATGGTTCGTACCTGACCTGATTTGATCAACAAAAAAATTATTAAAGTGCCTTGCAATATCTTTTGGGTCACATATTACCTTTGCACATTCTTCATTCACATCCTATTCACATTTTGCCTTTATACTTAATATTAGCTATATGATGTACTGGGTGACTATATTTATGTTCATTAATTATTCTCCATGTTGTTCTAGACTTATTATCTGAAGTTTTAATGGCATGTATATTCTGTGCTTTTTGAGTTAACTTTATTATACATTTTAGTCTTTTTGCATATCTTTGGTACAATATTTTATTAGCTAACGTCCGCCTCTTTCTATATTTTTTTTTTTTTTTTTTTTTTTTATTTTTATTTTGAAAGAGACAACTCCCGCGCTAGGAATAAATCCTGTGTCGCGGGGGACTCTACAAACATACATGAAACGGACACAAAGTACACCCAGACTCAGAACAACAATTTGGGGATCACACAAAGTGCTATTCCATGTGGGGTTTGAACCCACAACACTCGGCGTAATAGGAAGCGGCGTGGCGACCGCTTAAACCACTACGCCATCCGTGCAGTCCATATTGCCACAAAAGAGCCATTTTGGCCGTATTTTGCAGAATCGTTTTATTTTCTTTGTCGGAAAACATAAATTATATATTAGTGTAAAATTATCAAACTTGGTTAAATTTTTTGAATGTCTGAACCAGACATTCAAAAAATTTAACCAAGTTTGTTCGTTTAGGCACTCTGTACATACAAACAATAATCATTTTGTAATCAACAAGTTCAATCGCACAACATTCTATTGCATGACTAATTCATGCAAGATAAATTCAGAATTTCAAGTAATTCTTTCCATCGATACTTGTTTTTAATTAGAATGCAGGCACCACCCCGCTTTTTATCATTCCGACAAAAACTGGTTGCCAGAGTGAAACCCGGTATTTAAAGATATCGCTCATGACGCTCCAATATAAAATGTTCCGTAATACATATTATGTCAATGTCTAAATTTTTATTCGACAGTTCATCTAAACGTAATGTAAGTGCATATGATTTAGTGATTAAACCTGCAATATTGTGATGCATTATAATAATATCTGTATCATCGAAAAAGTTCATTAGTACCTATGTCATGTGAAGAATTAATATCATTACTATAAAATATGTGACTATTGTTAAAATCATACTGTTTTATGTCACATATAAAATTAATAATGTCCTTAAATATAACATGCATGCCACAGTTGTTAAGTCTTCCTGTGTGCTTGTTAAACATTTTAAAGTCACAAGAAAGATTTTTATTTGAGTCAAGGACATAAGCATGCTCATGAGCTAATATATCTAGATACAATAAATTATTAAAATTTTCTATTCTAGAGTTATACATCTTATGGTAATATCCAAATTTATAGGTTGGAGAACAAATTATAATATTGGTGTGCTTAATTCTTTTCAGAGTATTTCGAATATTTAAAACTAGGTTCAAGTAATTACGTGTTGTATTAAAATCTTCTTCCCCAACAAATAAAATACAAAAATCATTCATTGTGAAATCCCATAGTTTAGTCTCTATTCGATGTAGCATTTGTTCTGTGTTGTAGTGTTTCAATAAATAATAGCATAACGTATCACGAGTATCTCGAAATGTATTTTGTGCAATTGGTGTAATTTTATTATATTTATTACTACTTATAAAGCAAATTTTACTTTTAGCAGTATTCTCTGTACATATTCGTATTTGAGATGGCTCACTATGTAAATTCTGTTTTAATTCTAGGTGTCTTGAGCTGTTACTTGTTTTTTGGCATGTTTCGGTTTGTGTTTGTTTATGTATCTTTTGTCTCTTTTTATTGGGTGTTGTAGATTTAACAGGACTGCTAGTGATCGATTTGCTTTTTTCAAATTTGTGTTTTCGAGAGACAAATTTTCTATTTCCTGGTGAGCACTACTTAACTCGCTTTTTAGTTTTTCAACTTGTTCTCTTAAAGTTATTATTAAATCGTGCTGCTGTTGTTTTGTTAGGTCGGGTAAACTAGTTAGGTTGGTATCATTAACTGTGTCTTCATCAAGGGTATCGGTAGAAGTATTTGTGTAGTTCGAGTCCGAAAATGTGCGTGTTCGTGTACGCCGGAACGTTACATTGTTTTGTAGAGAATCCATAATAGCTTTTCCGCATTAAAGTTATAACAGACGATTATTTTACTTTATTCTCAATATTTCTACCAAAAATGTTTTCTAACAATTTACAAAACAATTTGCCAAAGCACTGGAACGCACCGCTAGGAACGCTCATATAGCGGGTTACTTTAGCTCACGATGCAGAATCTCTTAAGATAGTGAACTGGAACGCGCCCAGACTAAATGCACTTAAGTTGGTAAAAATGTAAATACTCCACAAAAATATTATTGTTTTGAAAAATAACGACTATAATTATATGTCGGGTTAGGTCCAGACATCAGAAGTAAAACTCGGTTATGGCAATACACAAAATTTATTACTATAATCAAATAATCCAAATATCTTAAATCGCAATAAGGATAGTAATCGGGCAGTACTGAGTGTCGAGAGACAGTGGTCCGTGCACCGGGACGCAATCGTTCGGAATGCGTGCTGTCTCAACAGCGCAGCTCGTTATAAAGGCGGTCGCTTGGGGAGGGGAAACGTCACAATATTTTACCAGTTTGAATCCAAGTCTTTTGAGCCAAATAATCGATGTAAAATCGACTAAATAATATTTCAAATGGTGCGTCCGGTGCACGTTCCACTAGCGCCATCTAGTCGCCGTCTCTCGCAGCCTGAATACAGTATGGCTGCCGTCACGGCCATTCTGATAAATCACTCGTCCTCGAGTGAATTCATCCATTCCTACAAAACAAGACTTAATTCACATCATCATCGTTTCATTAACAATCACTGGTCTAGGTATTTCTTTGACATAGAAAACCCCTTCAGTTTGAAGATACTGGTCTGAATCGACACCCACTAAAGTAGGAGAGATTCCTGCAGTGCAAAATAGATCATATCCCATAATTCAAACATGCTGGTCTAAATCGTCACCCACTAAAGTAGGTGAGATTTCCGCAGCGCAGAATAGATCATACCCCACAATTCAAACATGCTGGTCTAAATCGTCACCCATTAAAGTTGGTGAGATTCCTGCAGCGCATCACTCATCATCTTCCACAAAAGTAGAAGAGACTACACAAATTGGTCATTCCAAAGATTCTATTATAGCTTCGGAATCATCCACGCTTAATGTACGAGAACTAAAAGATAAATTTTCTTCAGAGTCATTTGCGGTTAAGGTGCGAGAGCTTACCGAAAGTGTTTCTGAATCATCTACAGACAATATAGGGGAGCTTACAGTTATAGTTTCCTCAGAGGTCGTATTACTATTTCCAGGCACAACAGATATATTGAATTCATCATCTGCCATCACGGTTCGTTCATCAGTACTATCACTTTCATCACTATACTCATAAATTTCTAGATAGCCTTCTTGCCCTTTAGGTACTCCCCTTCAATTTTCATGAGCGAATTTATAAATTCGGTTAGAACCGTTAATATGTTTAAGTTCATAACGGTCATTATCTAATACAGTGATAATTTTATAAGGTCCTTTAAACTTCTTCTCTAACTTAGATTGATGCCTTTCTTCGCTTTTTACAAAAACAAATTCACCAACTGCAAAAAGTTTAATCCGAGCTTTACCCTTGTTAAACCGTATAGTGTCAGCGTTAGCTACTCTTTGAATATTTTCTGATGCAGATGAACGAGCCGCTTTGACATTAATTAGAGTTGGTTCAGAAGAACTAGGAGTTATTTTAGCTAGATTAAGCGAGGAACCTTGAATACCAAACATCAGTTCCATGGGTGTAAACCCTGTGGTCCTGGAACGTGTACTATTAAGAGCAAGCTGAATCTCGCCTAGTTCGTCCTTCCAAGTATTATTAGAATTACTTTCTATAACAGTAAGAATATTCTTTAAAGTTCGCATGACCCTCTCGACCTGCCCGTTAGCTCTACTAGAACCAGTTGCTATTAAATGGAGCTCTATTTTATTATCATTGCAAAAGTTTTTGAATTCACTGCAGTCATAACAACGTCCTCTATCTGCGATAATGCGCTTAGGAGCACCAAATAAATTAACAGCATTTTTAATTGCCCTAACAGCGTGTGAAGAACTTAAAGCCGGAGCATATTCAAGCAATACAAACTTTGTAAAGGCATCTATTAAATAAGACACTATAAGTACGGTGAGTGCCATTATAGAGAGCGATAGGATCGAAAGCGTATACATACTGGGGGACTTTAATGCGCATCCTACGGAAGGATTTTATAATGAACTCAGCCATTTTTGTGACGAGCAACAATGGACGTGCATTGATACGGACTGGTTAGGTGTTGTGTCAAATACATACACTTTTATAAGCGAGGCGCACGGCTCTAAACCACGGTACAATTATAATACAGTACTGTAACTCGGCGGCATGATAGAAATAAATGCCTACAGCCGCGCGGTACGTAAACATGCGTTAGGGCTGCCCGTCTCCAGCATTTTAATTATATTTGCCTACTTTCTGTTTCTATTTAGATTTGTGATTGTAGATATCCTTTTTATATAAATAAATGAAATACTTTGTATATTAAATAGGAAGTGTTCAATAAAAATGCGTGTTGTTTTTTGATTCACTCCCTATACATTTTGATACACTACCTATTTCATTCGTCTCAATAATTTTCCGTTACTCTATTCGCTTTATTTATTAATCCAAACACCTTTTTTTTCGTGAGATAAAAGGAAATACTTATCCATTAAAAAGACACACATTATGTACCTACCTACTAGTAAGTAAAATTATTTTATAGTCTTACCTTTCAGAGTTTCCAGGTAATTTAAAAAACTTATGTCTGGATGCGTTTTTGACGAATTCATACAACCAAAAACAGCACAATATTTCCTACTCGTCATATTAACTGATTTTTAGAGAAAAAATCGCGCGGTTATTGTTAAAAAAACAACACACCGTCCGTTCGACACTGCGTTACAGCCTTGACTGTCTGCGCCCCGAGCGCACCCCGAGATCGAGGCGCGTAGGTATAGCTCGCGTTTCGTCCGTTTGTATGAAGTTGGAGTACTGTATTATAATAGTACCGTGTCTAAACGCTGGCTAGATCATTGTGTTGTGACCAGAGCAGCACTGTGCTCAGTAGTGGGGGTGTATGTGCATTATGATGTTTTATGGTCGGACCACTTTCCTGTATTTGTTGAGTGTAATTTGGACATTATCCTACAAAAAACAAGTGATTGTGTTTATTCACAAAATAAAGTAGTGTGGGGTGAAAGAAGCCCCGAACAGATCAATGAATACGGGAGGGTTTGTCACGACAAGTTAAAGCTAGTCGATTTGCCGCGGGAGCTGCTACAGTGTGCTGGTAAAGGTTGTGGCATATTAGAGCACATGCCTATTATTGATAAAATGTATCATGACATTGTTGTAGCTTTGAGCGAATCAGCGGCTATCGGCCGAGAAAACAAAAAGTGTAGATTTGTCTACACTTTTTGTAATCTGTGCGAACTGTAATCGGTTGGAATAAACATGTAAGCGAGGCATACAGGGAGGCCAAACACAATTTTTTAACGTGGGTGTCGTATGGTAAGCCGTAAGTAAGTAACTGCCGGTAAAATATATGAGGGAATGTGTGATTCCAGAAGAATATTTAAATCCCGATTGAAATGGTGTCAAAAAAATGAAAACCAGATTAAAATGGACATCCTGGCTTCGCATTACTCAAAAAAAAAAGATTTTAAATCATTTTGGAAAGCCACAAATAATTTGAATGGAAGGCCGGGGCTCCCTGTGTGCATCGAAGGAGTAAGTGATTCAAAAGATATTGCGAATATCTTTATGAATCACTTTAGTGTAAAATCGCCGTTGGGACCGTCATCGTGTGGGCTCGATGCTGAGGCTGGAATGGAACTGGAAATAAAGTTCAGTGCTAAGGATATTGAAAAAATAATATCATCGATTTCTAGGGGGAAGTCACCCGGCCATGATGGCCTCAGTATTGAGCACCTGCGGTACGCGGGTTCCCATCTACCCAGGACACTGTCCTTGTTGTTTGCGTTGTGCATGAGTCATGCATACCTACCTGTCGGGATGTTGGGAACGCTGGTTGTACCTGTAGTTAAAGATAAAACTGGCGATTTAAGCGATAAAAATAACTATAGGCCTATATCGTTGGCGACAATTATATCGAAGGTGTTTGACGGTCTGCTTAACACACAGCTAAATGAATATATACAACCACATGACAACCAATTCGGGTTTAGGCCCGGATTGTCTACGGAGAGCGCTATTTTGTCTCTTAAGCAGACTGTCAAGTACTATACGGATCGGAAAACGCCCGTATACGCTGGATTTCTCGACCTCGAGCTTTTGACCTGGTTTCATACGACATTCTATGGAAAAAGCTGGATAATGCTAAATTACCAAGAGAACTACTCAATATCATCAAGTTCTGGTATGGAAGCCAGGTCAATAGTGTCAGGTGGGCAGGGGTCAGATCTGATGCGTATGGGTTGGAGTGCGGGATGAGACAAGGAGGGTTGACATCGCCCACGCTCTTCAACCTGTACATGAATGAGCTGATTGAGGAGCTTAGCGGTACCAGGATAGGCTGCCACATAGATGGAGTATGCTTAAATAATATTAGCTATGCGGATGACATGGTGCTGCTGAGTGCGTCGCCCTGTGGCCTCAACAAGCTGTTGAGGATTTGTGCAAGGTATGCATTACAGCATGGACTTGTGTACAATGCAAAAAAGAGTAAGATTATGGTCTTCGAGGCCGGCAGCAGTGGTGTACCTATTGAGATGCCTACCATTAAACTGAACGAAGTTCCTCTACAGAGAGTAAACCAATTTAAATATCTAGGGCACAATCTGACTGCCGACCTCAAGGATGATAATGACATCGAACGGGAGCGAAGGGCGCTGTCTGTACGTGCTAACATGATAGCTCGCAGGTTTGCACGTTGTTCGGGTGTGGTCAAGATCGCATTATTCCGTGCATTTTGTACCTCATTCTACGCGTGTAGCCTGTGGGATCGTTTTACACTAAAAGCATACAGCGCCCTTCGAGTTCAATATAACAACGCGTTTAGGGTGCTGGTGGGGTTGCCACGTTTCTGTAGTGCTTCAGGGATGTTTGCAGAAGCCCGCGTTGATTGCTTTTATACAGTAATGCGTAAAAGATGTGCGTCCCTGGTACGCAGGGTGCGGGGCAGCACCAACAGCATTCTAAAAATGATCGCTAGCCGAATGGATTGCGCGATCGTGAACCGGTGTTGCAGACTCTCTGCTGGACCTGCAGCATAATGCCCATGTATGTGCCATGTTAGGTACCGGTTCATGTCATTGTGTTTCGTTGTGTTTTTATTTTTCATTTACTAACATAGTTATAAGTCAAATTGTTACTAACACTATGAGTTTTGTTACTCGATGAGAAATGAATAAATAAAAAATAAAACTGAGCAATATTCTTTTCTATCACTTTTTCCTGAAAGTTTTCCTGTTAAATCTAAATGAACTGTGTGCCAAGGGACTGGATTTTTAGGAATGGAGTGCAACTGCATTTGCTGGGCACCTGAAGGACCTTTAGAAGTTTTGCATACTACACAACAGTTAATGAACTTTTTTACGAATTAAGCCATATCAGGAAACCAATAAAACTCGTAAAGTTTGTCTAAAGTTTTGTCAAAATGTTTTATTTCATTATGAACATGGCTAATGAGGGACCAAATCAAAGAACGGGGCACAATAGGTAACCAACTAGAAACTCCTCTACGCTCTATCTTTCTATACAATATACCCTGTCTTAAATCGTACGTATGTGATATCTCCTCAGGTAATTGATTATTACGTATTTTCGATATAATTTCCGAAAGTTCTGAATCGCGTTGTTGTTCTACTTTTCATCATCATCAACAGCCTTTAATTGTCCACTGCTGGACACAAGCCTCTCCTTAGAAAGGAGGGTTTGGCCTACTATTCTACTTTTAGCCAACCTATATCTAACTCAAGAAAATTTACTTTACGGGGTTCCAAATAGCTGGTGTTTGACAAATTATATGTTTGGATAAAAAATCTGCATGAGCCATCTTTCGACCTTCTTTGTACACAATGTCAAAATCGTAAGCCTGTAATATAGCCCACCAGCGGTGAACCCTTGGAGTCAAGTCACGTTTCGAGTGGGAAGACGAAGACGAAAATGTTCGATTGCTTTTACTACGGCGAAGGTTTCTAACTCATAAGAGTGATAACGCGTCTCTGAATCTATAGTCTTTCTACTCGTACTATAATATGCTACCACATGAGGGGCATCATTATGTTTTTGGATAAGTATTGCACCATATCCTTCACTACTTGCATCGGTATGGAGTTCAATGGGCAAGGTAGGATCAAAAACTTTTAAAACTGGTTCGGATGTTAAGATATGGATTATCCTTTTATGTACTTGGTCATGCTCTGGGGTCCATCTAACATTACCCTTTCCTTTTGTTAAGGGATACAAAGGGCGAATTATTTGGGAAAAGTTAGGAACGAACTGCCTAAAATACGTAGCTAACCCTATGAGCTGCCTAACTTGGGTAACAGTTTTTGGAGTTGGGACATCAACTAAGGCTTGTATTTTTTTTTGGATTTGCTCTAATTTCCCCAGCTGAGACTATATACCCAAGGTACTCAGTTTGGATTTTCAGAAACGAGCATTTCTTCAAGTTGAACGAGAATCCTGCATTGCCCAGTGTTTCAAGTAATTTGTCTAATCGATTAAGCCCCTCATCAATATCTTTTGTAATTGAAAGTATGTCATCCATAAAAACTAAAATCTTTTCGTCGTTCATAGGCTTCAGAGCAATATTAATAGCTTCTCCGTCACGAGAGTGTTCTTCCCAGACGCGAGAAATGCGTACTGCCTGGTGCAGAAGATCCGGCCCCAAGGCGTTGCTACGCAGATACTAACGGGACATGGGGGGTTCTCCCAATACCTGCATCGCTTCAGGTGTCGGGAGAGCCCGTCATGTATCTGCGACCCAGCACAGGACGAAGACGTCCTGCACATTATTTTTGACTGCCCCGTATTCGGGGCTCAACGACACGAAGCTGAGCAACGCCTTGGAGTGAAAATCGAGAAGAAAGAAGCACACCATCTACTGGAGACAAAGGACATAAGGCCGCAATTTTTAGAATTCGCTATAAAAATTTGCAAAATAACAATAACCAGAAACCAGTGAATAAAACAAGACGTAATAAGAAACAGAGCTTACCAAAGACTCTTGTCATGCAAGAGGTTGACAGTTTTATACACTGTGGCGGTATAGATATCACAAAAAATGAAATAACAGATAACACGGTTCAATATACGTCGGTTAAAATAAAAAAATAAAAAATTAGTACGAAAATACAGAAATGCAAATTTAGAACAAACTAAATACAATAAAATAATTTCCGAATTAGAACACCATTGATAACATGAGTCGGTGAACTGTACCTACACGGCAGCGTCGCAATGTCGGCGACATCAAAACGACGCCGCCGCCGGCGCCGCCGCCGCGACGAGCCGGCGAACTTTACATTCTTATTACCTACCTACCAATCACTTCACTTGCTTTTAAAAATCTATTTATAAAGAATGCGATTTTATTCACGTGTTTATTTCGGGAATGCTCGACTAGCTTCCGACCCAGCAGTACGCGTCACTCCTTGAAAAAGTAGGTACCTTGGTTGTCTCGTAATCTTTGTACCGCCTTTACAAAAATTCGGCAGTCTGTAGGACATACACGATTGACTCCATACGTGTCCGTAAAGCAAAAGATGCGTTGTGATAGAGTTTTCCATAAATTAACATCATAGCAGGATATTCCGCGGCTGTGAAGGTCACTCACGGCATTATGGATGTTGATATCGATAACCCAATAAAATTAAAAAACTGATAATGCACTCAGTTTCACACTACACTACACACAGAACCTAATAGTGACTTTTCAAAATAAAATTAGCAGGACTCCTTACATTACGAAGTCTTGCGCACACGATAACATTAATTGTTCACACCATTGCCGTGTATTATGACGAAAGCAATAAGACTAAACAATTATTACCACAAGAAAACTTCTCTAAACAAATATGTATCTCATAAACAACAACAATATTATTATTACGGTTATTTGTCGTGAGCGCATCTACAAGGATACGGAATAGCATAAGCTCGCCGGTGGCCAAGGGCCGACTGACTGTCCTTACTGGATGAACTAATTAAAAACGCGTGTTGCATCGTGATGACGTAATAATCAACATATTTCGTTCGATTCGGGTGTAGTAAAAGCGGCAACGTGTGATTACCGCGCCGCTGATCTATACCTACAGCTGATCGCCGCCTGAGGTCAATGTATTATGACTGCATGTACACATGATGTTGCAATTTACGAAACACAAAAATGAGTCCTGTGGCTAAACTACTGGATATATTTTGTTCATATTTTGCAAATCGCCTAGAAATTAAGGGTAGAATATGTGGCTTAAGTATTTGTGAAAGGAAATGAAACTCTCTGTATAAAAAAAAAAAAAAAAAAAAAAATATTAATAGCTTTTAGAAAAATAGAAGGGGCATTGGGTAACCCAAAATTGTCCTTTTGCGGTAACAAATGCAGTTTTTTGTGTGGAATCTTCATGAACAGGTAACTGATGAAACCCAGAAGCCATATCAATACTGCTAAAATAATGAGCACCATGAAGTTTATCAATTTATTCATCAATCAAAGGTAGAGGATAATGATTCGGTTGAGTATTACTATTCAACTCCCTATAGTTGCTTAATTTTTTCATCCACTATGTCAGATTCTTGAGGAGATAATCTATACGGTCTCCCATGCACTATTTTATGAGGATCAATTAAATCGATTTTCAACTGTCCCGTTTTAATTATAGTTGTAGGAAAATGTTCAATAAAATTGTCCGTGTATTGAGTTAATATGTTAAAAAGCTTTACTCTATCAGTTCCTGTCAGGTCAGCATTAATTGAGTCAATGTCAAATATAGGTTTGGTTTTGGTACACATATTAGATACCTTACACCGCTTGAATGTTAAACCGGTCTCCGAAATCTCAACAAGAATATCGCGCTCAAGTATATCTCTACTTAATAAAATAGCGTCGCGCAGACAATCATCTGGAACTACATGAAGCGTGACGCTAATTTCAATACTTTGGATTTTTATGTCACAATTAATTTGCTCCGTGCTACTAACGACACTGTTCCCAATACCAGTCATGTTGATAAGGTCGCGCGATCTTTGTCCATTAACAAGGGGTGAAATATTTTTCCTAACTAAACTACACTCCGAACCAGAATCAAAAATAAAAGGAAATGTCATACCACTACAATCTAGAGCACCTCTAACAATCTTCGAGCACACCTTGACTTCCTTGCTTCCGGTAGCGGCTTGTTCCTTCTTCGTATTGTCAACCCTCTGTTGAATATTTAAATATAATGCAAAAATAAATACATTATAAATAGATATTAATCGAATAGTTATAATCGATATGTTGTGTTGTCAATCCGATAGTATAATCGTTCAGCATTCACTCGCCCACTTCACTTGACCTGTGATCATGTGCTAGGCAAGACGCACTTACCTTCCTTGTGACTTATATTCAATAAACAAATAATATTCAGAAGTATCAATGTGTTTTTGGTTCTTAACCTCCTACAGGTTATGGGCCCAGTATATTTTGCTAAAAATTATTAAAGGTGTTCGTAATTTAAGCTAGTCAGGTGTTCTACCCACATCGTGAAAAAAAGGCTAAGTATTCTTTTTTTTTGAAATTGTTTATAATGGAAAACTCAAAGCTAAAGCGTAATATAAAACCGTTTAATGGCGAGAAGTATAGTGTCTGGAAATTTAGAATACGCGCGCTTTTGAGCGAAATAGATGTTATAAGTGTAATTGATGAGGAAGTACCCGCAACGCGGAGTCAAGAGTGGACCACAAAGAATTGTATTGCTAAAAGTACTATCGTTGAGTATTTAGAAGATTCTTATCTTGGTTTTGCTAAGGAAGAAATAACGGCTAAATATATTTTTAAAAATTTAGATGCCCTTTACGAACGAAAAAGTCTCGCGACACAGTTGGCTTTGAGAAAACAGTTATTGTCTCTGAAATTACACGGTGATACACCACTAATAAAACATTTTACTATTTTTGAAGATTTGATTATGGAATTATTGGCTGCCGGAGCCAAGTTAGAAGAAACTGATAAAGTGTCTCATTTATTACTTACACTTCCGGCGACATATGACGGTGTCATAACTGCGATTGAAACATTGTCAGAAGATAATTTAACACTGGGATTCGTAAAAACAAGACTCTTGGATCATGAAGTTAAACTAAAAACAGAAAGTCGTGATACGAGTATGAAAGTTTTACAGATTGTAAATAAAAACGAGATATTTAAAAGAAAAAGGAACGAAAATACATATATAACAAATAACTACCCGCATAAAAATTGTAATCAAAAGGCAAAGAGGAAGATACACTTTCTAAAATGCCATCACTCCACCACTTTTTTTTATGGTGGTAAATTCACTCCGATGACTGCAGTGAGGGCCCGGCGCTGCGCCGCCCATGCGGGGCAGACCGCCAGCGTGTGCTGGGCCGAGTCCTCACTGCAGTCGCAGTGGTGGCAGGCGGGACTCAGTTCCCTCCTAGCGACCGTGTGCAGGTACTTTCCGAAGCAACCGTGCCCGGAAAGCACCTGCGTCAGTCGGAAGGAAAGGGTCCCGTGCTGCCGCCCTGCCCACTCGGCGATGACCGGCTGGAGAGCCTCCACGGCGGCGAAGCCAGCGCGTGGAGTCTCCAGCCGGAACGACCAACGAGCCATCGTGGCTCGGCGAGCGGCTTCGCGCCACTCGCGCACATCCTCGGGCGGAGGGCGAAATCCGCTCTCCGCCCGGTAGTCAGCCACTCGCCGATAAACTTCGGCGAGCACTTCCGCCTCCAAATCCCACGGGGGAGTTCCGGCCAATGCGCATGCCACCTCCGTCGAAACGGTGCGGTAACCGCGTATGGCTCTGACCGCCATTACCCTCTGAGGGCGCCAGAGGCGTACCCTATTCTGGGCGGTCAGAGCCGCCGCCCACACCGGTGCACCGTACAGTGCCATTGACCGGACAACCCCCGTGAACAGCCGTCTTGTCGCGACGCTGGGTCCACCCATATTGGGCAAAAGTCGCCCTAGGGCAGACGCAGCGCCGACCAGCTTTGGAGCAAGCTGTCGGAAGTGCTCGTCGAAGAGCCACCTCCCGTCGAGGATCAGGCCCAGATATTTCATCTGGGCCCGAACCGGTACGAGGACCGAGTTGACCACGATTGAGGCGCCAGGGGGTGGACCACGACGGGGCCCATGGAATAACAGGGCCTCCGTCTTATCTAGGGCCACCCGTAAGCCCAGCGCCTCAATGCGCCCGACCACCAGGGAGACTCCCCCTGTGGCCAGGCGCGCCGCCTCTTGGAAGTTTGCCCCCCGGGCTGTCACGAGGGTATCGTCTGCGTAACAGATTACACCCAGCCCGGGGGGGAAATCGGCGCGAAGGGCCCAGTCGTACCCTATGTTCCACAAGAGGGGTCCAAGAACAGACCCCTGTGGAACACCGCACGACATGGGCCGACACCTCAGATTACCTTCTCGGTCCTCGTACACGACGGTACGCTCCTCTAAATAGTCTGCCACCAGCCGCCTCAGGTACTTTGGCACCCCATGATAGTGGAGTGCTTCCCTGATGCAGCTGAATGGCAGACTATTGAATGCGTTGGCGATGTCCAGTGACACCGCCAACAGCACGCCGCCACAGCTCACGGCCTCTTCGGTCACGGCCCTCAGGCGCAACACGGCGTCGACCGTCGAACGCCCCGCCCGAAAACCAAATTGGGCGTCCGACAGATCGGGGCCCACCTCGCAGAGGTGCCGGACGATGCGGGCAGAAAGAACCCTCTCAAACAATTTGCCCGCCTCGTCCAGCAGCACGATGGGCCTATAGGCCGCGACCGAATCGGCAGGCCGTCCCGGCTTCCTCAATAGGACCAGCTTCCCGCTCTTCCAGCACTCAGGGAAGCGTCCCGACGCCAAGCTAGCGTCGAACACCTCCCCGAGGCGGTCTGCCATGTGGTTGAGGGCCAGGGCCAGCACTCGGGCCGGTACCCCGTCTGGCCCAGGGGCGGTGTTCTTGGAACGGATCCGTAGAACAGCCGCCCCTACCTCCGATTCCCGGACGGGCGGAACATTGTCCTCCCCGTGCTCCCCGTCGTCTCCGGCCAAGGAGGCCATCGACGGGGGAGTGTGTTCCGCCCGTTGTGGGAAAAGGCCCTCAACCACTTCTCGCAGGAAGCTGGGCTGGAGAGTCTCCGTAAGGGGGGGGCCCGACGCGCGGAGCTTTTGTCGCACCGCGCGGTAAGGGCGACCCCAGGGGTCACGATTAAGACCCTCCAGCATCTCCTGTCTTTTTTCTTCTTTGGCGCGGCTAATGGCCAGCTTCAGAGTTTTCCGAGCCCGTCGGTACTCCTCATGAAGCCGGTCCTCCTCACCGTCTCCACGGTGACGCCGCCGACTGCGCGTGTAGGACCTCCGGGCACGTGTACAGGCCGCACGGAGGTCCGCCAGCTCCTGGGACCACCAGTAGACCTCCTTCCTTGGAGGCCGACGACCTCGAACGCGGGGCATGGCCGCATCGCATACATGCGTAATCGCATCGCGAAAGCGGCCAGCCCCCACGTCGACCTCCTCGGTCGGAGCCTGAGGAGACAGCCACGAGTGAATTATGGCTGCCTCCTCTAGTAGGTCCCGGTTCAGCCTGGCAACAGCCCACCGCGGAAAGCGGGATAAACGCCGCGCCACGTGACCCCTACTGGAGTCCTGGGTCCGGGAGAGCTCAAATCGGATGTACAGGTGATCCGAGAGCGTCTCAACCTCTTCCAGGACACGCCAGTTCCTTACTCGTGCGGCGAGGGCAGGGGTAGCGAACGAGAGGTCCACTATCGACCCCCCCTGCTGTCGCACGCACGTGTTGGTGGAGCCTCTGTTTAGAAGACAGAGGCCCACCGAGGCCGCCCACTCCTCTACGGCCTCGCCCCTGGCGTCCGTCCTGGGGGAACCCCACGCAATGGACTTTGCGTTGAAGTCCCCCAGCACAAGGACGTGCCCAGACGCTAGTCGCCGTTTCGAGGTCTCCAAAGCTGGTCAGGAAAACCTCGAAGTCGTTCAAAGGGCTGGGGAAT